>SJYT01019588.1:21193-117775 GCA_006410635.1 Cephalophus harveyi | reverse complement strand
AAAGTATGTAGGATTACTTGCACCAAATAGAAGAAGAATTATTCACTGTCTGTGTCTAGCTGTTCCTTTACTTAATCAATACTAACAAAATCTACCTCCTGCTACACATAACTTAGTTTTAACATATACATATATGTGAAATACACTTTATATGTTTTTATATAAATATATATTAAATTAGGAATGGTATCCATTGTAAAAACTATATTGATTTGAATAAATTATATCCTTCAATAGCTGTAAATATTTGTGCTTACTATCAGTGATAAATTGTATCACTTGTTGACCTAGTGCTGTTAATACTTTGTCCCTCCATTCATAAAGGAAGTGTCACTGAACTACAATATATGAGCATCTCATTGCTTGTTTGAAAGGTATGGAATTACTCATTACACAATGCATCATGTACAGCTACATTATTAACATTTTTAAAAGATCTTGGGGTCTTTGTTTACTTCAAATACTTGGGGAAAAAAAAACAGAAATAACAGTGATAAAAATGATACTTTTTACAAACTGCTCCAGGTGCCTTTAAATCACTAAACCACAGTGGTTAAAGGAAACAAGCTTCATATTCTTTATTTAGCTTAAGTAAAGGCAAACTTCAAGATTAGGAGAGAAACTTGTTGATAGAAGGTAGGGTAAACAATATCTTCATAATCACTATTTTACAGAAACCTTAAAATTTCCTTTTAAAAACTGTATAGCAATGTTTGAAATAGTATATGTTAAGCTAAAAATACAGCTTTTCATCTGTTTTTTAAATTATTTTAGAGACTACAAATTATCTATAAAGTGAATCCAACATTTGCTAGGTTCAAATTCCAAGTGGCATATATTTCTAAAGGCATCAATTAAATGACAGAAAGCAAAAATACTACATGGGTCCTTTTGCACATTTGGAAAATAGATATAATTATGATTCCACTATTTACTAAGTAAAACCTTACTGAAAATGTTGGCAGGAAAACTTTCAACCTTTCTTTTGAAATTTTTGATGAAAAAATATTTTCCAAGTGAGAAAATAATTCTGGTGGATTAAGAATATATCCAAATTTTCCTAAAACTACCATATTTATTTGGTCATTCTAATTTAAAGAAGAAAGTGTATTTAACTGAACTTGTTCTTTCCCTGGGATCCCCAAATAGTAAATTTACTCACAGAATGTATTGATTTAAATACTGCAACAAAAAGGGGCATTCAAACCACTTAGCTACTTCTCTACTGCAGAAAAAAAATTAATAATGACTAATAGCTATTAGAGAATCATGACTATTTATTGAGCCCTCATTAAGGTACTAGGAAATACTTTGCATAAACTATTTTAATTTTCACAAATAACATATGAACTTCTATCACCATTTTATAAATGAAGAGAAATGTTCCTAGCAGTTAATTTATTTGCCAAAGGTCTAAAAATCTATTAAGTGGCACAGCCAGGATTTGAACCCACAACTACATGATTGTGAAGCCCGGAGTCATACATTAATCCACGGCCCACCCCAAATCCCAGGATTTAGTTCCACAGACTATTTAGAAATCATTTAAATCCTCTCCATAACAGAAAAAGTATCATCAACATCTTCATCTACACTAAGATCACCAACTCTAGTACCAACTGTACCTCAACTTGACAAATAATCAAGATCAAGGAAGTCCAGAGACTTTTTCAGTCACCTAGCTAGTAAATGATCAAGTTAATGTAAGCTTAATCTGAACTAAACCTAATGGCACAAAATGAACACTTCTTCTAAGTATGAAGGCTGGCTATAATCTTTCGATCGGTGATGTCCAACTCCTTGCAACCCCATGGACTATACAGTCCATGGAATTCTCCAGGCCAGAATACTGGAGTGGGTAGCCTTTCTCTTCTCAAGGGGATTTTCCCAACCCTGGGATCGAACCCAATTCTCCAGCATTGAAGGTGGATTCTTTACCAGCTGAGCCACAGGAGAAGTCCATAATCTTTCTATAAAATATGTATAACTTAACAAAAAATATTTTATTCACCAAAAATAATTATTTTAAAGATGTTTTGGTTGTAATAAATTAGAAACACATTAGAATCTAATGTTGATAGATATTTGCTTGGTTCTTAAACTCAAGGACAAAATTATGTAAGTCTCTTTTGGTGTGCTAGATAGAGTCTGAATCAAGAAATGTTCGCAGAATTTGTAATATCTAATTTGCAATCTGTCTAGAAAGCAGGAGATTTTGTCTGGATCATTTGTATAAACTCTGTGCCTAGAACAAGACCGAGCGTGTATCTGTTTGATAAAATGCAAAACTATAAAATGATAAAACTCTGGAAGAAAATGAATTAAGCTGAAAGGGGTCTGCAAAATCTTTCTAGTCTATTCCTTTCAAAGAAGAAAAGTTAGCTGCTTAAGACCATAGAGCTGGTTGAGAGCAGAGATTCAGAAACCATCTGTTTTATTAAAAATAGACTAATTTTGTTTTATAATGTACTCCTAAAAACTGAAGTGAACCAAAACTTTTTTCACATCTATTCAGTGTATATGTAATTTGCTTAATACTGTGATGATACAATGTGAGTAACAACAGAATCATCTTTTAAATACTTTACATCCTAAATGGTGTGGCAGACATTTTTATACAATCCACCACAAGGTCGATGAGAAAGCGATGCATTGACTGAGGGAAAATTGAGAGGAGGCTTCCAGGTTTAGGTGAGGGAAAGGGAATTCAAGATAGAGGGAAACAGATTTAGTACAAGCAATGAGACTCTCTTCTAAAATATGTAACGGAGAACATCGAATAATTTAATTTAGCTATACTATATTGACAAACGGCAACTGATATTGTGACCCAAAATAGAGCTTTAATAAAAAACACTACTATTTTCACTACATCAAAATATACTACCTTTAATTACTACTGACATCACAGTACTCACCTTTTTGTTTGCTTACAAACATAAGCAAGTTTAAAAAAAAAGAGTATCTTAGTCTAAGCAGTATCTACATTTTTAAAATGTTTTATTATTTAGGCATTTTTCCTTTCCAAAGTAAGGTGATGTTTCAGGGTCAAAATTGAACTATTTCAAGACTCAGTGCTGCTTTAAGGAGAAAATGTTGCATAAGGAGCCCAGGACTCCTGAACTCAAAACACTTGGGCTCAAATTCAATGAGTTAATGGCTATAAGGAGGAAGCCTGGCTTAAAACAAGCCCTCAACTGGTAGTTACTATTTTTACTGTTACAGCTGTTGTTACTACAGTGTAATGAAGACCAGTGAAAACAAAGTATTTATAAGATTTTAGAAAGTATTAATTACTATTCATAAATAAACATTATATGTTATATATAGATACTTTATGCTAGGTAAGATTATGATACAAAGGCTTACTATTATGAGCGAGCTGAAGGAGATCATTTTCTAAACCATTTCTGGTTTTGATGTATTTCTGCGTATGCTTTTGCTTCCCTGCCAAATTGCTAATTCTTTATTTCTGTCCTGCTGCCAACTTTTTCTAGTTCCAACTTTTTTGTAATTAATATTTTTTTTCTGTAATTAGTAACAGTAACCACATTCAATGTCTTATTGCACTGAGTTGGTTAGACTCTTTCAATTCCTATTTTTCCCATTATAAACTATTTTCAAGCCACATGATTTTTTTTTTTTCTTTTTAAAAAGCAGTTTCCTTAGGCTGAGTCTTGAGACATGACTTTGGCATAGTTATTTTTTCAAACAAACTAAAATAAAGACAACCACATATTTTTAACTGAAACAGAATTTTCTCCTGACTTTCTTTAATACCTAGAGTGGGGAGTGGCAGACACTTGGTTTCAGAATTTTTGGTAACCAAACATTAAATGACTTAGCAATACAGAAAAGTACTGTGGATTTGACAGTATTGATTTTTATTATTGTTGATGAACTGCACTGTCAAAATAGCTTCAACATATGATGTCTGTGTTCCCACATTTAAATTATGAGATGGTATAACCAAATATACATAAAAATTATGGAGAACCCACAAAGAGAAATTAGTGCAAAATTCTATTATCTCTGAGGGGAATTTTTTTAATTAATCCTTTGTTGGCTTGAAAAAGACCATCAAATGTATAATTTGACCATACCATTTCCTTTCCTGCTTGAGCTACTAGATTACCTCATTCTGCTAATTGCTAATATCAAAAGCTATGAGGCACAATAACACAATGGCAAGATAATTTTAGGGGGTGGCTAATATTAAGGGTGACTAGTTAGAGTGCATTGTTATATTAAGTTTTTGCTGCTGCTAAGTCGCTTCAGTCGTGTCCGACTCTGTGCGACCCCACAGATGGCAGCCCATTGGGCTCCGCCATCCCTGGGATTCTCCAGGCAAGAACACTGGAGTGGGTTGCCATTTCCTTAAGTTTTTACACAGAGCTTAATTGGTGCAAGGCCCTATTCTACACATTTTATGATATTCTAAAGAAGAAAGGAGGGTTAGCAACAAGGCAACTAAGAGCAAGGAGCAGAAAAGTGGAAAATAGAAATAGGACCAATGAAAGGAATGAAGACTGAAATAATAAGGTGAAAAAAGGGTACGCTGCAGTCAAGTGTTGTGAGATAGACTTAGCAGTTAGACTGCTTAAAGTCTACTTGAAAAGAGTTCATAATTTGTGACTTTATTATTTCTAAAGTCATCACAAGTGGTTTACATCTCTGTTATTTTTCTCTTGTTATTTCACTGGTTGGCAGTGAACATTCTCTGCTCCCTTGAACTGAAAGGCAGATCTGAAAAATGCGACTTAAGTCTTATGCTCTTTTGCTATTAATCATTTAATCATGTTACTTATCCTTAAGAGCCACATTGCCTCTGCTGAAATCTGAGCTTTACTACACTAATAAAAGTGAGTAAATATCTCACTTTTATTAGTGGTAATAAATACCTCGCCCCTCTGTGCCTCAGTTTCCACGTATAAAAAATGGAAATAATTAATATCACCTACTGCATAAGGTTACTGCAAGGATTAAATGAGTTAATAAATGTACACTGCTTAGAACACTGACTGACAGAGAGGGCTATAGTCTTGCTAACAACTAGGAAAACTGCAGTTTCTGCTCCCTTAGAACTTACCGCCTAGAGGAGAAAACATCCTTGCAGCATTTTGCTTAGAACTCAACTAGGACACTCAAAACATGTGCTGATGGTAAGTAACCAGGGGATACACATATTTTTAAAATAGGAGAAAATATAAAGGAACTACTTTAAGATAAACTTTTTGAAGTAAGGGAAATAAGATTTCTCTTAAGGTATGGGCCTTTATTCAAAAGGTACCCGTATCACTGGTCTTTAAGGAAACTGCGGTGGCAAGGCTTAGCTGTAGCAGCCCTTTATAGACCGCCCTGTAAGGAACCACTCGTGTGATCATGGACCAATTCTCTTTCTTAACTCATCTGGGGCTGGTTTCCTGACTTTTAAAATGAAGGAACTAGGTGATCTCTAAGGCTCTTATTCACATATAATATTACATTAATAAATTTCATGAATTTACCTGGAGGAGTGAAAGTCTCAAGATAGGTTTTTTAAAAATCATGAAAGGTACAAGAACACAAAGACAGAATGAAATTAAAAGACTGAATTCATGCTCACAAGGTATGAGTTTACAGTTGAAGAAAATGAATATCCTTAAGTTTGGGCTATGATGATTTGTTTACTGGACTATCAAAATATTCCATCAGTATATGTGTTACATATTCATTTTCAAAGTGGTTTCTTACAACACACATCATTAAACAATAAGGAATTAAATAACAGATGGCTTGTTCCTTATAATACACATACTCTTTATGTAGCAAATACAATTTTGAATATAATTAAGTAGCAGGAAAAATTAATATCCAATTACAAAAACAAAATATATTTATGTGCATTACAAAGTATGAAAAAACAACCCTCTCTAAATTAAAAGAAAAAATTAGAGGAAAAAAAATTCTAAATACTCTTAATGAGATACAATTTAAAAATTAGGTCCAGAACTAATTCTATACATGTTTTAAGTCACAAAGGGATAAAACGTTTCCTTGAAACAGTAAGCAGTTTCAAAGCTGAAAAGACAACATATGAGAAAAAATAGCTTTAAGTGGAACTGAAGGTTTCATCAGCCACATTTAACAGTAGGTTATGGTACAGTTCATAAAAAAAGAGCCACAGAGCCTAGCAATGTTTTATGTATTTTAAAAGTTAACAAAGGGAGTAAGTCTGAATTATCAAAATGCAGAGTAATTAAGAGACATATTATTGAATGATGCTACTTAAGTTGTTGCAATGTATACCAAAGAAGAGACCTTGAAATATTTTCAAATGAATGGCTCTGGAAAAAATAAATAAAAATATTTTAGCAAAATAAAAATCTAACAAACATGGAAACAATTTTTGGAGATCAAAATTTTCATTCTTAACTATTATATTAGATGTGATAAAGCTTACACTAGCCCTTTTAAGAATATACAAACCACACTTGTGTATCTCAGTGTTCTGTGCAATTTACCATACCTGTGGATAGCTGTCAGTTCTTGGCAAAACTGATATGTCATAGGTGGCAGCAAAATGGCTCTTAGCTTGTTGGATCTGGCCATAACGTTCTCTTTTTCTCCACTTGGCCCTTCGATTTTGAAACCAAACCTAATTTTTTAAAAAAGTAGAATTTCAGCTAAGGAATAGCTGGTAATGCAAATATGATGGTCAAAGACGTTAAATCAGAAAGGTAAACCAGGTCAAGAAAATTACAAAAACAGAAATGTTTTTATATTAGAAAGGGATCCACAAGTTTTACTTTCTATTTTGTTTTACCCCGATATGATATGTGCCATGTCTACTAGGCAATACAATTTAATACAATCAGATAAGATGTTTTCAAAACTTTATTTAATATGTCTGAGCCTCTATTTTTTTTACTTATGGAAAATAAAAAATAATTAGATTATATGACCTTGAAGATTCCTTATATCTCCAAATGATCATAGATAATAATCCTCTCTCAGAGAATGCAAGTCTGAAAGACACTCATAACTTTTTAATTTGGGGTTATGTATATAACATGAACTCAGCCAATCTATAACCAAATTAATATCTAAGTCTGTCAAAACAATTATCTTTAAAACATGTCACAAAGTGGAGGCTCTTCTGGGCTGTACCCAGACTTACAAAAACTTAGAAAAATGTAAACAAACACATTACATCTAAAACATATGGCAACAGCAGAAAGACAATGATTATTTAGAAGCAAACTAGTAGGAGTACATGTTATATTGAATATGATAAAGATTATGGGTAAAATGGTATCATCTGAAGCTGAACTATGGTTTTAAAATATACAAATTGTTTATAACATAAATTGTGTCACTTATAAGATTTATTTTCTTTTATAGAAAGTGCTCACAAAATCTTAAAGATAATTTCTCCAATTTAAAATACTTATGGATAATATAAATTTTAAAAGAAATAGGACAGATATAATCAAGTGTCAAGAAAGTCTGCGTATTAGTATGGCCTCCACACAATTCCTAAACTATTCTCCAAATTTCTCTAATTATATAGTAGAAACATCTATTCTATCATCTGTCTTCCTCAGAGGGTTAAATATTAACCAGTTCACACTTGTAAGATCTCCAGAATCTTCATTTTAATATTTTAGGTATTAAAAGGTTATACAGAAAATTAAATTCAACATGTATAATTTGATATATATAATTTACATGAGCAGCTTTCTGAAAGCTGTTTAGTCTTCAGAGAACTATCTTCAGAATATAAAATATTTAGGAAAAAAAGCTGAAAATGAATTATAAAAATGCACACTGTAAAAAAGCATTTCACTAAAATTTATTTGAACTTTTCATGCTTTTTTGTATTCAATTCTACTCTTTCATATCTTTTCCTTCACACTTATGGAGACGTGTTAATATTCAGTCTGGAGTGTAAGCAAGTATTGCAAATTTAAGATGGCAGTTTGAACAGTTCTCACAAGAAGGCAAAAAGAGCTACCTGTTCAGATGGTTTCTTAGAACACTGCTGGTAAGTGTGTATTACCCACTATATTCAGGGCTTAAGACAACATTAACAACAAAACAAAGCAAAACACTTTTTTGTTTTCTCCATAGACAGGCACCACGAGCATACTAAGGGAATTTAGTAATGAGGGCTTTTTTCTTTAGAAGAAAACCTTGACAATCACCTTAAAATAGGTGCTGATTACCACTCTTATGCAAAAAGCAAGGAAACTACCTGAGTAAATTAGGTTCAGGCTGGCTCTCTGTGCTTATTCTTAGACCAAAATTAACCAGCACTTGGTGAAATGTTAAGGGGAAAACACACTTTGTGCACAGCTGATCATCTATGTGTAAACATATTTTTCTATGGTTATGAGTATAACTAATTTAAATATATGAACACAAGACCAAAAAACACACGGGTGGGGTTTGTGTTAACACTTGACAATTCTCAAATTCTTTCTTAGGACTGACTTTCTGCATATTTACTTCCTGAACTAAGATAAAATAACCATTTGTCTCTATAAACTAAAGCAAAAATCCACTGCTTGTTACTCCTGCACCACCACATGTTGTCCTTAACAATGTATAAGAGACTTACAATGGCTCAGTCTTCAGAAGGAATACTATTACTCCACTCAGAATAAAAATTTATTTCTTTATTCTAGTGGTTTATGGAAATTGCAAAATTCAGTATTATTTTTTTTGAGTTGTAAAAATATACGACAAGTAAAAGGTCATTCTCCTGACTTACTCTTACTTGCGAACTAAGAAAATTGTTTAAAAATATCAAGGCTAGGAAAAATAAAATACGCTTAAGAGTAGAATTTTACCCAGTATTTTTAATTCTGTTTTTTCAAATTATTAAAAAATTTAGTATACTGAATCATCTAATTTGATAATTTGAACACAATTTATAGATATAACAACTGAATTTATACATTTAAAAGTTACTTTTAAGATTATTATTCCTACTGCTTCTGAAAAAATCATGTAAGTTATCCAGATTTTAAAAATTACAATGGAAGGCATATATTGACAATTGCTGGGACTAGAAAATTGTAGATGTGCTTAGACAACTTTTCTTTAATTATGTATAGTGAAAATAGTTTACGATATACCCAACAGCTGAGACTGTTGTTTTTTTGTTTTATTATAACACCAACCTCGGTAAAATTACAGATGCTTATGAGCCATTATACAAATAACTTACAAATCTAAGGTATATAACCCAAAAAGAGCTTTGACAGATGGTAGAAAAATAAAATACATGAATTACTAAATTGGAGAGCTATGGTTCTGGGTTCTTGTCCTTTAAAGATCACTTTTTGAAATCAGAGATTTGTCATCATATTCTGTTCTTTTAAAATAATCATTAGCTTTTATGCCTAAGTAATAAGTCAAGTTCTTATCTCTTAGGCTTGTGTGTGAGTTGTTAAATCATTTGCAAGTAAAAAGTAATTTTAGTAGACTTAATGCCTCTGCTACACTGTTCTCTATCTTCAGCAGGAGAATCAGTTTCTGCCTTTGTGGTAAAACTGTGGAATAAACTTTGCGGTAAAACTCTGTGGCAACTATGGAATCATTCTAACACTGCCCCCCAACCACCTCCCCGCTCCAAACACCCGCAGCCTCCAGCCCTCATTGGCTCCTACCTGGACCCTGGCCTCAGTCAGCTCTGTCCTCAGAGCAAGCTGTTCTCTGACATACACATCCGGGTAATGGGTTTTTTGAAAGACCTTTTCCAGCTCCTCCAGCTGCAGGCTGGTAAAGGTGGTTCGGTGTCTCCGCTTCTTACTGCTGGATACGTTGCTGTCACATTTATCCCCCAGTTCATCCAGTTCTCCCTTCTCTGGAATCCCTTTCACGGGAGACAGCCGGAGACTGTTACAGTTGTCCATGGCTCGATTTAGCTCTGTGTGAAGAGGCTGTCCTTCTACTTTAGTGATCCCATAGTTCACTGCACCCAGAGGGGGGAAAAACAGTTCTCAGCATTGCAAAACACCTTGATGAAAGAATTAAGTTGAAGTGATACAGAGCATCAGGCAGGTAGTCTGTTACGATTTATCCTGCCAGTATTGATTTGATCATCATATTATCTACTATTGAGCTTCCCTGGTGGCTCAGCTAGTGAAGAATCCACCTGCAATGTGGGAGACCTGGGTTCGATCCCTGGGTTGGGAAGATCCCCTGGAGACAAGAACGGCTACCCACTCCTGTATTATTGACTGGAGAATTCCACATGCATAGTCCATGGGGTCGAAAAGACTTGACTGAGTGACTCTCACTTTATCTATTATTATTATTAATTCACTTTGGGCAAGTTTAGAATCATCTAAAAATGTGTACATGGAATTTATATAATTTGCCAGCATCACATATAGTTCTGTTTTTCAGGTTTAATGTAATATTTATCCAGATAATTTATAATCAAAGTAGTCAAATTAAAAGATGCTCTGGTTAAAAAAAAAAAAAAACTAAATGACTTAATTTTTGAAAAGTGAGCCGAATTTCAGATGTCTTATTCACAGCAGACAAAAGTAAGCTACTAACAGGGCTCAAAAAGGACATTTCGATTTTAAATACTGCCTGTAAACCAAACTCCATACTCTTCTCAAAGTTATGTTTCTTCTCCACACAAAACCTATGGACTACAAATTTAAGAAATGGCATTGTTTCTACTATATTTCCAATATTTCAACTGCATATCATGTCCACATTTAACATTTTAATTTTAAAAAGTGACCTACCAAGTCAAAAAAAAGAATTTTTCATCCGTTTCTGAAAGTGTTTTTACAGAAAAGGATAAGATTTAAGTAGACTTCTTTAGCTTAAAAACTCATTTGGAGTTATCTAAACATGTCAAATTTATGCTGAACTCTTTTAAAACATGAAATTGTCTTAAGATAGAAAGCTTTACTCTTCCTTTCAGTAAAGCACAGAAATTAAAACATCTATTAGAAGATTACAAAGGATATCATCTGGCATTCTGTTTAGGGGTGTTTTAATTTCAGTGATTTCCTCCAGATTCGATTGTGCCCCCCACACAAATATAATGGATACACACAATTAAATAGGAAACATTTTTTTAAGTCGGCTCAACCATAACAATGATTTCCAATGAACTGCTATACTTTTTTCGTTTTTGTCTATTTTTAAATTCTCTCTTACAATGTACTTTTAGCTTTTTTTACAATGTATTTTAGCTTTACTTTAGTCATTATACGAATGTATTGAACTCTAGTACCTAGGTAAATCAAATACCCAATTGCCTTTAGGCAAAAAAATATGTGATGTAAAACTAAATATAAAAGAGAGCCTTGACTGATTAACAAACAATACAGTTTTGTCTCCGTGGGCAGAGTTAATGGGGAACTGCGGTAATTAGTGATGGGGGAGGGGAAACAGGCGTTTGAGGGTAAGGGCATCTCAGGAAAAAGGCAGGAACTTTCCTAAATTTAGCGGACTGCTTCTTGCCTACATTCACCTTACTTAAAACTTTCCTATTAAAATCCATCCAACAGTGTTCTGTTCTTTTAAAACTTTATAAAGTATCAAAAATCACCTATTTCTCTTATTTTTGGAATCCCGACAATTTAAATAAAATATTATGATTCTTATCCAGCAGTCAACAGAGGACATTTCAGAACCATTTAAAAACAAATCCTGTCCATGGAAATAACTTTATGGATACACTTTAAAATTCCAAAATATAAATACTGCAATACAGACAGAAAGTCAAAACTTTAGTATATTAAAATAAAATTATTTTTTCGCGTCTGTCTAAATAAATGAGACAACGGATTTTTCTCTATTGTTTGTTCCTTTATTTTTTTATTTAACCTTGCAAGTCAAAAGTAACTTGCAAGGTTGAACAAAATAAGTAAAATATACGAGGACTTTTTTAAAAAAAAGCTTATTGCGTACTAAGTATTTAGAAGAGGAGCTACTATGAGCCAGTGGCTCGCCAGATTGTGAACCTCCATTAAAATAGGGGGCGGGAGGCTTGTTGTAAATATTTCACACTTAATTCGTTTGTTATTTTAAAGCAACCCGCTCCTTACAGCTTAACTGTGGAATATATACAATGATAAGGAAAAGTCTTCTTGGAATTGTAAACTTGCTTTAGCTGTCGCGATCTGAAAAAAATAGGTTTGTATTGGGTTACAAGATAGAAAAGATAGATGGTTTGTTTTGATAACATTTTGACTTTGAGATACTTGGCCATCCAAAGTTGAAGATTTCACCCAGAAGCATTCCGAAAGGCTTCTTAGGCGACTTCTACCGTGGAGTCAGAAAAATCAGACAATGCGGAATTCGCGAGTGAGTGATTATATTAGGGATTCTTTGCCCGAAGCTATGTAAAGTGATTTGGCGTTTAAAAAACATTTACGTTGTTGTAGAACAAACCCAAAGAAGCAGAAATCACAAATCCACAGAAACTCATCTAGTAAGCCTCTAACTTCACAAAGAAAGATATCGTTACGTCTTGAAAAATTAAAAAAAAAAAAAAAGGGAAGAAGAAGAAAAGGTTTTTCACCTAAGTTTTCTTCTTCGTGACGGCAGTGACGTCCTCTAACGAGCTGTGATGGATTTCAGCTCCCCCAGCCCGGGGCAGCGCGGCGGGCTCGCAGAGGAAGCGCGCTGTCTCGACTCAATTACGCTCTATTTAGCGCCCTATCAGTTTACGCCCGGGTCCTGGGTAGCGGGACTCCAGGGCCCGTGGGGAACGCGACTCGGCAGCGAAAATAGAACCGCGAGGATGCACCCCAGGGGCGCGGGCTCCTTCCTTGGCTCTCCCCCTCTAGCCCCCGCTAAAGTCTGCAGCAGCCCAAACTCCGCTTCCTAAAACCAGCACCGTTCCACCGCCCTCCTCCGCCCTCCAGCTCCCCCTTCCTTTCCTTCCTTCTTTCCTTCCTGTTTTCCTTCCTTCCCCCCGTCCTTCCCTCCCTCCCGGTCCCGACCGGTCCCCGCCCTCGGATTTGCGGGTGGGCTTCCGCGACCCCCCTGGAGCAGGGGGACTCACCGCTGCCGTCCTGACAGGGCGAGGTCCTCTCCAGGCGCCCGTGATGCTCGGCGCGGGGCAGGGGCCCGAAGGCCTGCACGCATTTGCCCGCCGACGCTTTGCTGTAAAAGGACTCATTGTCCAGCGTCTCCATAACGTGCTCCAACGCGCCTCCTGCGCCCATGTAAAAATCACTGTTTTTACTCGGTGGGCTCTTGAGGGCAAACTTCTCGCTCAGAAACTCCATAATCCTGGAAGGCTGTCGCAGAGCTCCCGGGAGCTCGGGGGGCTGGAGCGCGCTGGGGGAGGGAGCGAGTGGGCGGGAGGAGGGAGGGCCGGAGAGGAGGGAAGGGGAAGCGAGCGCTGCGGCGCCTGGAGCTGCCCGGCTCCGAGCCCTTTAAGACGTCCCGGCTGGAAAGGGGGCACCCGAAGTTGCTTTTATATCTTGAAACTCAGCTGGGCTCCTCGGGAGACTGGCATTTCGGAAGAGCTTGGTGAGATCGCAAGGCAGTTAACCTTCCACTCCCCGCGCTTTGCGCCCTCCGGGGCCACCCGCCCAGCACCGGGTCCCCACCCCGCCCCCACGCCGGCCACTCACTACCAGAAAGATTTAGAGGCGTCTTAAGAACTTGAAAGGAAGTAATGCTCTAAGGGGCTTTTATTTCATCCGTAAATCGTTTATGTGGAAGATCCACATTAATCCGAAGCCCAAGAAGCCGGATACGTGGGCAGCTATTAACTGGGCTGGCCGTGGTCAAGAGGCCGCTGCTTCTTCCAATCCCGAGGAGTTCGGCGTCCGGGCGCTCTCGGCGCTTACGAACCCGTGGCCTTTCCTTTTTTTCTGGAATGCGGCGGCGTGTGGATGTGGTGGCAATGGGAGAGGGAGGCGAGCAAGGCATTGAAACCATTATACCAATATCAAACTCATTTCTCCACCCTCTCCCGCCCTCCCCTTGGTCCACGATTTTATCATTAGATCCAGATTATTTTAACAAACTCCGATAGGAAAAGTGCCTCCTAAGGGTCCTTACTATAGGCCAGAGGGGTTACACAAAAGGGTTTATGAAAGAGAAAGGCCTTCATTGTGTTTTTTAAAAGATGATTATTTTACTTTTAAAGAGTCGCGGTGGAGCTTGGAAAAGCGCGTACGGGGAGCGACGCGCGCGCGCGGAGCTGGGCGCACTGGCTAGGCGGCGTCCCGGCGCGGGCTGGGCAGGGCCTTCGGCTCCCGCCCGAGGGGATGGGAGGAAGTTGGGGAGCTGGCTGCTCTCTGAGGGCAGAGCAGCGCTACCGGGTGGAAAGCCCCTCTGTGAGGCTTTAGAACTGCCTTTGGTTTCGGAGGATCCCGCCGCGTCGGAGGGAAAAGCGTTCAGTGCCCTGGGCAAGAAAAAGCCGCCATTAGCAACAGGCTTCTTAAACTGGCAAATTTGGTGAAAACTCCCACAAGTTGGGCATTAAAGGTTGCGCTCTCCACGACAGGCCTCCGCCCGACAGCCTTTCTCGTACAGGCCTTAGCCGCGCCGATGGCGTCTTCCCAGCCCAGCGGGGCAGCAACCCCGCAGCCTTGGGCACGACGGGCACCCCCGATCCTGGCGTGGCGAGGCCAAGCCCAATTCTGGCAGCCTCCGGAAGGGCTCGGGAATCTCCATATTCTTCAGGGTCTTGGCTGAGCTAGGACTTACTGGAGACCGTCTTGGAGGCCACAGTGTGCCGCCCAGCCGGGCGAGAACAATGATGGAGCGCTCCGCATCTCAGACTTGCGCCTCGACACTGCTTTAGAAGCGCGGCGGGGCTTCAACCCAGATCGGGCCGAGTGGAACCTGAACAGGCGGCCCGGAGCCGCAGCCTCGCTCTCTCCGGACGCTTCTCCGGAGCAGGGGCACGAGATCGGTTAGTTCACGTAGCGCCGCGCCCGGCCTGGTCTTGAGCGCGCATTTGGGTTCCTGCGAGTTGACACTATTCCTGAATGATGTAACTTTTCCTGTATTATTATTACTATCTCCAAAGCCAGGCAGCCGGCATCAACCACTAATTGTTAAATCTCCAAGGGGCGCAGTCAAAGAAAAGCTTTCAGGGACTGCGATGAGGGAGAATTCCAGATTGCACCAAGGCGCACGAACTCCTAGCCTGGCATCCAGGGATGGGAGGAGGGAGCGAATGTGGCGGGGGGTAGGCGGGAGGGCAATGCCAAGGAAAAGCTGGCGAGAAGGTACCCTGGAACATCCTGTCCATGCTTAAGTTGGAGAAGCAGGCTGTGTGCTTCCTGAGCTCCTGCTAGCGGATCCTGGACCGCCGCTGTAGGAACGTTGGATGTTATCTACTCAGTCTTACGCGGGTTGATGATTTTTTATCCTCTCCTTGCCCCTTCTGTACCTTACCTTCAGATGCTCTGAAAGTACTTTCTCTAATAGACACGGGGAGGGTAAGATAAATGGTCGTTTAATAGGTTTTTCAGAAATTCACAGCAGCAAGAACAACGCCTTGCTGATTTGAGGAAATATACAAACAACTCCTAGCTATAAACTTAGTTACATCGTAGAGCTCTGTCAGCTTGTTTATAAATATGCGTCTTAAGAGCCCTAAATTTCCTGAAAAACATTCGGTGTCTCTTAAATAAAAGACATATGATGCAAGCTCTAGAGTACTTGTAAACCAATAAAGGTCCAGCTCGCAGAGGAAACTACAGGAGAGCCAGGGTCGACAGCTGCATAGGAAAGCTGTTTCCACCCCACACCTCAACCCCACTTTTGATGGTAGTGGTTGGCAGGATGGGTGCAAGGTGTCACCAACCCCACTTAATATACGTGAAGCCTCTTGGAAATGCAAACCTATTACACAGAATCCTGTATGTTTGGGGACATGTAACCCCCATGTGCCCAAAACAGAGGGAACAGCTAATGACAAGCTCCCATAACGAATGCTTAATCTGCAGTTTTTGGCAAGAAGCTGGATCTCTGGTTGCCAAGAGCTGGGTTAAATGGATTCTGAGAGGTTGAGATGCAGGTTATGGTCACGTCACAGCTCTAACCATTGGAGCATTAAATAATAAAATTAAAATAATACTAATTAAAACAGCAATAATTAAATGATTTCTGGAAGTCATAAGAAGGGAGAAGAAACTGGAGGCTGATTGGGTTGGAGTCTGTCTCATCCCTCCTTAGATCTACCTGGACATTTTCTGCCTGGTGCTTTGAAGGTAACCTTTTTAGAAATTGACCATAGCACTTTGATAAATACTTGGAACTACTCTATTCAGAGCGGACATTGAGCTTTCCTCTTCAGCAGGCTTTAAAAACCTGCTTCTAATCCACATTCCTTATCCCACCCCTCCCCAGTTCCAACCAGTCAGCATGGCTAGGGCTCCAGGGGCCAGTACTTAAGGAATCGTGGCTGGCAAGAGAGACTCAGTTTATTAAACCACATTCTCACTGGGATTTTATCTCAGCACACTCAGTCATCATTCTCAGGCCCTTATTTCCTCCACCTTTCTATTTTGCCTTGGAGAGAACTGTTCATCACTTTCCATACCTGGAACCTGGGTTCCAAACCCAGGATTCAGCTCCTCATCTTTCATATTAGTCAAGAAATTTACCTGGCTGATAGCACTTGCAGGAGGTGGTGGTAATGGGGTAAAAATGGAGTAGGAGAGGGGATGTAGGAGTAGGAGACAGAGATGGGGGGACATCCATTTCTTTTAAATCCTAATAAAATTTATGACATTCTAGGATACCAGGGCTTTCAGATCCCTGGATAGAGCTACTGATGCTTCTTCTTCCCATCTCCTTGATAAGACTGAGGCACAGTGAGTCAGGAAGGAATGTGCAGAGTCTGGAAAGGAAAAGGATGAGGGTTAACATGACCTACTGCAGGTTCCAGTCTCAGCCTCTTTGCAACACTGTTTTCTTATTCCTCTGGCACCAAGGATGCTAACACAGTGGAGGCTATTTTGTGAAGTGACTCTGATGTTCCGATTTGAAGTTACATTTAACATTCTTGCAACCAGTTTGTGGTTGCTGCTGCTGTTGTTAGGTGCCAGCTCCCCAAACACAGTGATTTGGGGTATGTTTAAAGTCTTTTTTATTTAGCACCCTTTAGAGCCTAGAATTAAAGTATCTGAGTAAACTCAAACTAGTTAAAAAGTCTGTTGAAATGACTGACCCCAACCTCCATTGCCCCACACACAAAGGTAATTCAGCTAAGTCAAGTTCAGATAAAGGATTGGCTGCCAGTTTGACTTATTACATTTAAAAAAATTCTCATGGTCTGAAAGCTGCTTTTGATGCTCCCCTCCCCCACGAGAATATATTTTGGGAAATGAAAAATATTTTGAGTACATGCATCAAAGCAACAGTTTTGTGTATACCACTATGGTTCCTTTCTCAACTTATTGAGGGAAATATCACACTTACATAGTAGTAATGGGAATGTCAAGATAGGGTTGCAAGAATTCTCATCTTAGCCCTTTCTTTTTTTGGCAAGAGTTTGAGGCATATTGGTAAGTAAAGCTAGAAAAAATGCGTGCTGAATTAGATGAACTATGACAAATGTAGAAAAGCAAAAGTCTGGAGAGGGGAGGGGAAGCTGGGTAGAGGGAAAACTCTCATGAAAAAGTACTAAAATAATTGAATGTCATGTATGATGGCAAGAAGCCAGCTGGCCTCATGTTTTGTGTGTGCTCTGCTGCTGTTTTCCTTCCCTGGCTTCATCTTCATCCTTCCCACAGCTCTACAGACATAACAGATACAGAAATGTATTTTGCATTGAACCAGCTCAAGCAGTTTTCATCAAAATAATGTATATATACAAACCCAAAGAAACATTTAAGCTTTTCTTTAAAATATATGTCCCAATCCAGCATCAGCTACTCTGAAAAGCACTTCTACAGATTAATGTATAACTTTGTCATATTTTTGAGGCTTCTGTATTTTAATTTAAAAAAAGGCAGTGGCCTGAATTTTAATGATTCCTATCACAGTCTTTCAAGTGTGCTCTTAATGAAGCTCTCAAATAGGTTAGATTTACCTGTGATTTCAATCATAGTCAATATTTTGGCATTTTAGAAATCCACTTTTTGGCTTTTTCAAAAACCTATGCTTGTTTTTGAATTTCAACTTGTTTCAGTCATAATTACTTACAAAGTTGCCCTTAAAGAGAGAAATGGACTTAATTTCTGCTCTCCTAAAGGATCTAATTTAAATGTGAAAGTCTAAGATGACTGTTTTCCCCACTTGCAAATATTTTGACTTATCTAACATGTCATTTACTATAGAAATGTATTTTATTACAAATATTAAAAAATCATCAATCAGCTGCGATAATCTACCTTTATTTCTCATTATGACTCTCATCATTGCTCCAGGAAGTTGTGAATATAATAAAATAAAAAGAAACTTAAACTTAAATCTGTATGACACATACACTTTCGTATAGTGTATAGCTGTATTCAATTCCTAAATCCAGATTTCACTAGTATATTAATCGCTTACCTATAACATGTCTTCCACCGTTTTGAGATATGAATTATTTAAACTTCTATCCAATATGTTTTCAATACATTTTTTCCTGTTGATTTGTTAGATATGTCTTAAAGACAGAACTTACTTTCAAGAAGATGCTGTGCACTTTTATGCGTTGTTTTCCAGTCTCTGGGAGAGACTTCCTAACATTGCAATTTACGTAGAAGCAAAATGACAGGACGAATGTTTCTCCTTTGGACTGGAATTACACATAAGTCCATGGTCTTTAAACAAATCTGGCCAGGGTAGGACCAAAAAGACATAATCAAGGCAGATACAAACTGAGAGAAGCAGATTCTCCTCCCATTAGACCCCTCCAGCTACTGTGCCCCTCCCTCGCCCTCGAAAACCTTTTCCTCGAGTCAAGAAAACGGTGTGTGTGCGGAGGAGGTGCGGTTAGAACGCGCCTCACCGTAAGTAGCTGAAAGCCATTCCTAATCTAGTTGAACCTCTTTGCCGCGGTGCTTTATAAATTCGACAGGAAGAAGAAAAACGCGTTTATTACAAGGATTAGCCGGGGAGTGGGGAGGAGGTCTGGGAGAGAGCGCCAACTCCTTCATTGGAAAAATCATTAAAGAACTTTAGAGAAAGCTCAACTTTAATAAATTTATTCACTTCTTTGCAACCTCTACCTGCCCAGCCCCAACAATTCTGCTGTGAATTTTTATAAGGGAGCTTTAACTTGTAAAGTGCCCTGAGCAGAGATGCGGAATGAAAATGTCTCCGTGGCTCGCGTGCGGAGAGCCGAGCTGCTGGGACACCCGTCACCCGGACGCAGGCTGGACACACGGCTGCGAGCGGCGCCCGGCGGCGCGAACCCGCATCCCAGAGCCGGCACGCGGGTCCCCCGCAGCCGCGGTCAACCCCACGCCCGCGCTCTCCAGTCGGGAACCGGACAAGGCTGCGAGCCGACCAAACTTCCAAGGCCGGCCGCCGCGATCCCTGGCCCGCGTGGGTCGCCACCTGGTGCGCACCTTGGGGGGGGGGTAGGACCACCCTGCCGGCTACCGGCCGGGGGAGCCGCAGGGCCCCGCCCGAGCGCGCCTCTGGGGTGAGGGTTGAGTCTTCAAACGCCGCCTGAGCTGACCTCAAAGCGGTAGGCGAAGTCACCTACCGGCGAGAACGACGCTGTGGTTAAGAGAGCATATGTGGAGGAATCTCCATTCTGAGCAAAGAGAATGAAGTTTCGCTTCTCCTGAAAACTTAAAAAGAGCCTCCACGACTACAGAAAGAAGTTAGTGGTTAACCGATTTGCTGTTACTGTTTCATCAGTGGTGCTCTCCCTCCTTTAATGGCTAACTCTTGGGAAAACGACATATTTTAAGCTTTCCATCCAAATATTGATATTGGCAAATAGATCATCCAACCGTCCCCTGGTCAGGACAGGGCACTTTTTGTTTCACAAGTTGGCAGTCGGCATTAATCCATATCACAAACTGCTGCTGATTTGGGGGATGAAGCAGAAGGCGCGTCATTCTCTTTAACAGTAACGTATACTCGTGAGTGTGTGAGGTGGCGCGCACACTCACTCTTCTCCCTGCCTTCCACGGGGAATGAGACCCTCTGCAATGGGGGAAAGCCAGGTTTCCTCCTGATGGCAAGAGGTTCCTAGCGGGTGGGTTCAATGCCAGGCAATGGTCCGGTCTTCTCTTAAGATCTTGCTTTGCAGTAAACATTTCTTAACCTTTACTGGATTTAAAAAAAAAAAATGTCCTTTTTGTTACATTGACGCACTACGTCTAGCAGGGTGGCGCCCGCCGCCTGGGAAGATGTCTACTAAGAAGGAATCCCTGGACCTTAGCGGATTACGTCATAGCTCCCCATGGCAGACGCCCCCAAGGACGTTTGCTGTAGAGTCAGATCAGTTAAATACTTTCCTAGGTTCACAGTTTGCTCTTACAAAACGTCATGAACGCACAATTTATTAATGACGTTCAAATATAAGAAGCAATTAAAGTATTTACTGCTGTTCTACCAAATCCTTCGGCGACTCTTTTTCAAGTTCCCCAAAAGAAAGGGGGGCAAATGGCTCTAAATAATTCATTTAGATTAGATTCTTTGTCAGACTTCAACCACTTGTGCAAAACCAAATATATGTGTGTGTACATATATATACACACATATATATGTATATGTATATAAGCTGAGTTATGGAGGACTTTTAGTTTTACAAAGAACTAATGTGAGGGGAAATCTCTTTAAATGCACTAACTTATAGGGAACCCCCATATTTCCAATAAATTCATTTCAGGTTAACATTAATGAAATTATTTGTTTTACTCTGTATTTGATTCACATGTCTTGCTTTTGGGGAGAGGGAGATGCAGTCATTCCTTTGCTACAGTAAGAATTGCTCAATAATTCAATTGAATTAAAGAAAATCTAAGTAACTGATTATTCTGTGTTTAGTCAGAATGCCCTTTAATCTTGTCCTTTTTCATGTTACTACAACTCTGGATGTTGTCTTAGAGTTTAAAAAGAAGTATAAACTTTGGCAAAATAAAGGGAAAAGACTTTATTAATGTAATTTTTATTTTTCATGAAATAAAATAGATCTGTGGGCAATGTTTTATTTGAATTACATGAGCTTCTTAGGGCATCTTTAAATGCTGGATCATAGTGGAGGCAAACCACATAGGATGTAAGAGCCTCTCTAAAGTATCTCATGCAACTTTTTGGCTCTAGAAGTGAACACTGAATAATCTTGTAAAGCATTTTTAAAAACTGCCTTCAAGTTTGATCTATTCAAGGTGGCATTAATTCTATTCAATGTTTTCATCAACACATATATTTATTTCATTTACAAAATTTTATGAAGTATAATTTCTTAGGAGGGCTAGTTAAAGTCTTAGATTACAAGAAAAATTGGGAGGCAAATATGTTTGGAGAAGGTAGAATAGTGAAATTAAACCAGCGAAGATCAATATAAAGTTCCAAATTAAGATTAATAATATATATATACAGGAGAAGGGCAGCAAAGCTTTATTATAAGGGGCCCATAGATTAAAGATCTGAAGACACTTTGAGACAACAGTGTGACTTAGGTAGCAACCACAAATTTAGCCTATTTGCATTAATAAAAGGGAAGCAGTCACATATGAAGAAAGATCAGGTCGTCACTACACACTGTATTATGCAGAAATCTAGAGAACAGAGCATTGCTCTGGAGACTGTTTTTACTGAGAGAAAATAACAATTTTGAGCTTTGCTAGTGTACAGGGGGTGAATCAAAGAGAATTTGGAAACCATATTATGGAAAGAATTGCTAAAGGAGTTAGTGACTTTTTAGCTAAGACCTACAAAAGAGTAATTAAATTTATTCAGTTTAGCCCCAATGTGGAACTAAGTGTATCAAGGTCAGTTAGAAAACAGTTTTTTTGTTTTGTTTTTATGTAAGAAGCAAACTTTTTTCTTAAACAGTGATAGTTCTCTGTGACTAAAGCAGGCTGATGATCAAAGCTGCATGCTGCTGGACAAGAGATGTTACAGAAATCTGTCTTATCTAAGTATCTCCCAAAGCAAAGCTTCCAAATCATGCTCTTAATGCCTACACTAGCATCACTTCACAACAGATTCCTGTATTATCAAGTTCCAAATTAGGATTACCCTTTTCTGTAAGAAAAAATAACTTTTATCATATTTTACCTTAATTATGAGCTAAAATTAAAGACCACTTAGAAAGGAGGTGTTTTCTGTCAACAACCATTGTAGTCTTTTGGTCTGCTTGTATTTTGCTTATCTAGATAACTTTATCAACTTCTAGCATAATGTATATATAGACATTTCTAACATCAAAAATACTGCAAAGTACAAACTAGACTCACCCATGATTTGGGTCCAGCTCTGTCCAACACGTGCTGACAGTGTGATCCTGAGAAAGGTATGTACCCATTAAAGATTCAATGTCATCTTCTGTAACATGAAACTGGTAGTACCTGTGTCAGAGGAGGGGGGTAAATATAGAAGGAGTTAATGTATATAAAATATTTAGAGACAGTGCCTGGCCATATTACAGGCACTGAATGCTTACTATTATTATAATCTTTAAAATTCAGAATGAGGAAGCATTTTTAATATTTTTTTATGTTTACAAAAGTTTTTTATTTTTAACAAAAATTAAAATATTTTTTATTTTTAAGCCTTTTTAATAAAAATTTGTTGTTTAGCAGCTCAGTTGTGTCTGACTCTTTGTGACCCATGGACTATAGCCCGCCAGGCTTCTCTGTCCATGGGATTCTTCGGGGAAGGATACTGGAGTGGGTTGCCATTTCCTTCTCCAGGGGATCTTCCTGACCCAGGGATCCAGCCTGTGTCTCCTGCACTGGTAGACAGGTTCTTTACCACTGAGCCACCAGCGACACCAAATAAATCTTATGGACATAGTAAAAATAAATTAATGTTGCTAAGTAGTAAAAAGTGATTTTAAAAACAGGAAATTCAATTATTTAAATTAATAAAATGAAATATATAATTATGGCTATTTAAGAGCTAGAAAGAGGAGAAGGGTATCAGAAACAAATCTCCATGAAGATTCTATGTCCTGAGGGGTTCATACTAGTGCAAGGTAAATGTGCTTGCCCAAGATGACTATTCATTTAGGCTATAAGCAAGTATTGCCTCTAACAAATTTTCCAAGATTTTTGTGACTTGGAATACTTGGATCTTCCTCCCAGCTCTGTTATTACCCATCAATTTGTATAACCTAAAAGAAATAGAATTACCTGTTAAGGTCTCAGCTTGTCTTGTTAAGATATTCCCATTGTAAATCATGTTTTTTTTTTTTTTTTAAAGACTATATTGAAGTTGTTAGAAATATAATTCTTATCAATTAAACTATACGGTCTCTAGGAGACTGCTATGGTCTGAACATTTGTGTCCTCCCCAAATTCATAATGTTGAGACGTTAATCCCCAATATGATGCATTTGGAGGTGGGGCCTTTTGTAGATAGTTAGAGCTATATTTGGTTATGAGAGTGAAGCCTCATGATGAGATTAATGCTCTCTTAAAGGGATGAAGAGCCATGGGTCTCTCTCCTGCCATGTGAGATCATGGTAAGAAGATGACCTAGTGTAAGCCAGGAAGAGGGCCCTCCGATAAACTGATCTCTGAATTCAAGATTTCAGAACTGTGAGAAATATTTATTGTTTACGCCACCCAGTCTAAGGTATTCTGTTAGAGCAATTCAAGCAGACTAGGACAGAGGTCTTCCAACTCTTTGATTCTAATATACTCCACATACATACTAGAAATTCTAGCTTTTTCCAGCCATTGCTGGGATTAGAGGACTCAGAATGGTGCTCCTTCATGGACTCATTCCCTGGGGTGGAGCAGCTTGTTCAGGATGTCACCGTGTGCAGCAATATTCTTGTAAGGGAAATATTTACAGAGTTCTGCCAGTGTCTACACTTGGAAGCAGCTTCACTCAGATTTAAGAAGTATCAGCATATGTGAAATCAAATCTCAAATCTCACTCTGAAAGACTAATGCCTCTTAGACATTCAGTTTTCTCCCAGTTAACATGAATTTTTTTAAAAAGTGAAAAAAATATCAGTGTACTCATAAATCAGAGACTTTGTGATAGGCGACCATACTCTTATCATTTCATATTTGAATAAAATTAGTATTTTGCCTGTGCTCAGTCATGTCTGACCCTTTGCAACCCTATGGACTGTAGCCCTCAGGGTCCTTTGTCCATGGGATTCTCCAGCAAGAATACTGGAGTGGGTTGCCATTTACTTCTCCAGGGATATTCCAGACCCAGTGATCAAACCTGCGTCTCTTACATATCCTGAGTTGGCAAGTGGGTTCTTTACCACTCGCTCTACCTGGGAAAGATTTGCATAATCATGTTTATTATTATTTTGAAATTAGCCAGTAATTGTTGGTAATAACATTATCT
The DNA here is from genome assembly GCA_006410635.1 of Cephalophus harveyi. NCBI lineage: Eukaryota > Metazoa > Chordata > Mammalia > Artiodactyla > Bovidae > Cephalophus > Cephalophus harveyi. The sequence goes on along the minus strand of SJYT01019588.1, from coordinate 93,352 downwards.
GAAAATACTGCTGCTGCTGCTGCTGCTAAGTCACTTCAGTCATGTCCGACTCTGTGCGACCCCATAGACGGCAGCCCACCAGGCTCCCCCTTCCCTGGGATTCTCCAGGCAAGAACACTGGAGTGGTTTGCCATTTCGCTCTCCAGTGCATGAAAGTGAAAGTGAAGTCGCTCAGTTGTGTCCGACTCTTAGCGACCCCATGGACTGCAGCCTACCAGGCTCCTCCATTCATGGGATTTTCCAGGCAAGAGTACTGGAGTGGCGTGTCATTGCCTTCTCCGGTGGGAAAGTACTAACACCTTCCTATTTTTGAAAACTATCACATAGCAATTTCCCACCTAGAGATCACACATGTAACCCAAAATCTCTAGACTGGACAGGTCTCAAGGTACTTTATCCAAAGCTACTTTCCAGTCCCTTTCCCCATAATTCCGTCCCTCAGCAGGCTCTTTCGGTTCTGTCCAGTCCCTGACCTGTTGCACTCTCCATTCCTTGTACGTGTTGCTGCTGTCTCCAGGCATTTATTCAGACTGTATCCTAAAATGCTTTCCTCAAGATCAATTAATCTTTCAAGGTCAGTTAAGTAAACACCCTCTCCCTGTCCATTCTTACTTGGGAATTCCATGCCCCAAATATTTTTTAATCTCCTTTAGGATACAAAAATGAGTTTCTTGTAGAGTTGTTTATTCATGTACTCATCTTTTAAAATTATATTTGTGAAGATAATAAAAGATATGTTTTTGTTCTCAATTTAAAAAAATTGAATAAATAATTGAAAGAAAAAAAATCAAGGGATGGATATCTTTTTTCTTTGTCTGCCTAAAGAGATAATGAGCCAATATTTTCCTCTGAGGAGAAAGCATAGGAAGTAGAGAATTGGGACGAGAGGAAACTGTGAGCCAATCTAGCCAATTACATGGCATTTCCTTTTGGACCTGGAAGTGGAAATATTTTCTGGGTCTATTTTGGAGTGTAGAGAGTTGCCTAGAGTTGTGTGCTGACGTTTCCACCTGTTTTCTAGAAATATATTTTTTATTTGTCCATGTGAATAAATAAGTTAACATGCTATTAGCAATGTATGTCTTTTACATTTCCAAAGTGTTCTGCACATTTTCTATGGAGGAGCACTAAATTCCACTTCTATTTCAAGGCAAATATTGAAAAGTTGGTTTTCAAGATCTTTTAAAAATATTTTGGCATTTCATGGAAATGCTTCCTAAATAAAGTATGCAGAATTGATCCAATTTGGGGTTTAACTTTGGAAGATTGGTTTGGAAAGCTTTTCTATGTCAAGTCACCATTTATTGAGTGCTTGTGATACCCAAGGGATTGAGCCAGGGGCTTCTCATCTACTTTGTCACTTGATCTCACGGCAGCCCATGAGTTGTAGTTTTAATTTACTGGTAAGCAGACAAACTCAAGAGTCTGCTGCTTGTCTAAGGTCATGTATCAGAGTGTGGGTTAGAATACACGACAGTTGGATTACCCAAAAAAAGTGTTCCCACTTTCTTCCATATATGTCATATCAAAATATGTACTGAGCAGAACAAAATTGATGTGCTGATTTCCTACTTTGTACTATATATTATACTAACTTATTCTAAATGATGGTTTCATTTTGAAGTTAATAGAACCTCCATGGTTAGACCAAATCTGAATGATGCAGAGAGAGATGAAAAACAGACCCACCTTTTCTGCCTTCTTGTAATTCTCTATTGATACATGAATTTGGGGAGAGAAATCTTGAATAACTGTGGGAGGAAATCTCAAATCCATGTCAACAAAAGAAACAGTAAAATTAACACTTATTTATTTGACTTGGAATGTGTATAGATGAATATTACTAATTGTTATAGATATCTAATCAGGAATCATCTTGTTTTTAATACTTTTTAAATTTTTTCTCCAAGATAAGAAATTTTAGAAACTGGTAGAAGTTTTCTCTTGTAAGATAATGTTCGTATGGTTCCATTTAATTTAAAAAATGTATTGCATATGAGTTAAATAAAATATATTAATTTTATCGATTTCTGTTTACATTTGTAATGTGGCTACTAGAAACATTAAAATTACATATGTGACTCACATTATATTTGTATTGTACAAAGATGTGTATAAGAGACAGCAGTCTTTCAAGTGTGCTCTTAATGAAGCTCTCAAATAGGTTAGATTTACCTGTGATTTCAATCATAGTCAATATTTTGGCATTTTAGAAATCCACTTTTTGGCTTTTTCAAAAACCTATGCTTGTTTTTGAATTTCAACTTGTTTCAGTCATAATTACTTACAAAGTTGCCCTTAAAGAGAGAAATGGACTTAATTTCTGCTCTCCTAAAGGATCTAATTTAAATGTGAAAGTCTAAGATGACTGTTTTCCCCACTTGCAAATATTTTGACTTATCTAACATGTCATTTACTATAGAAATGTATTTTATTACAAATATTAAAAAATCATCAATCAGCTGCGATAATCTACCTTTATTTCTCATTATGACTAAGAAATTCCAAAAAAAATTGGAATTAAAAATGTTTTATTAAAATTTTTTTAATATTATTTAAAGATTATTAAATAAATTTTACATGTACTCACCTGGTTACCACTGTGGGTGTATTCAGGCCTTTATAAGGGAAGCATGGATTTGAAGTGGTTTCTCACCGTTGCTCTTGTGATATAAAAGTGGTTATAACAAGACCTCCTAAAATGTAGGGATGCTATGCAAGTTATACTCATAGTAAAAACAAACTTTTGTAATGTTAATTCAATTGGTTTACTTTTCTCTAAAACTTCATAGAAAGGATTTGTCTCTCTGCAGTGCCTTGGTTAGCTATTATCCAAAAGCAAGGATGACAAACACCAGAGAAGCCCTCACTCTGACCTCTCAGTGCTAAAGCCGATGCAGCCAACTATGGCATTCCTGCCTGCTGCTTCCTGCACCCTTCCTCACTGAGCTCGAAAGGGTCCTCATGACCCCTTCCTACTAGTAGCCACTCCAGATCTACTGCAGAGGACTCTGGCCCGTAAGTGCTGGCAGGGATACAAGTTATAAATGAAAAGTCACACGAAACCTTTCACCTCGCTAAATTTTTGACTTCGGTAAAATTCTGGATCCTAGAAACAGTATATGAATTGCATGATATTTGGAGTGAAAGAAGATTGGTGGTCAGACTGTACTGCATAAAGCATGCATTATAAACACACTACAATTGTTATTTTCAAATCCATTCTATTCATTTATACAACCTTTATGTTTTCGGTCTTAAAACTGGATTTATAATATAATATGATGCCAAATATAATATGGCTCCCATTAAGAGATCCCATCTCTGCCACATTTCAAATCACATCATTTGAAAAATTAACAGCAATACAGTCCTGGATGTTCACTGGAAGGACTGATGTTGAAGCTGAAACTCCAATACTTTGGCCACCTGATGTGAAGAGCTGACTCATTTGAAAAGAAGCTAATGCTGGGAAAGATTGAGGGCAGGAGGAGAAGGGGACAACAGAGGATGAGATGGTTGGATGGCATCACCGACTGAATGGACATGAGTTTGGGTAAACTCCGGGAGTTGGTGATGGACAGGAAGGCCTGACGTGCTGCGGTTCCTGGGGTTGCAGAGTTGGACATGACTGAGCAACTGAACTGAACTGAACTGAATACATATGGAAAGCCTGATACAACATAGGCTACAATGTGGATGCAAAATCTATTTCTTACCACCAGTAACTTCAATCTGACTTTATAAGATCATCCCTTATTAAAAATCAAATTAAAATAAACAAATATACACACATACTAAACGAGAGTTAAATTAAATAAAGCAGAGTTAAATGCAATGATGCCATCTTAAAGTCTTGAACTGCAATGGAGGGCTCTTCTTTTTTATTTAATTATATTCACTGTTTAGCAGAATCAAAGTTTACTTTTCTTATAAACTAGGATTTTTTTTTTTACTATAGTGTCCTGTAGATACTGTTTTTTATCTATTATCTTATCGATTATTTTCTGCAACAATACATTGTACCTAAGTTATCTCACAGAGGGATTCCCTGGTGGCTCATACGGTAAAGAATCTGCCTGCATTGCAGAAGACTCTAGTTCGATCCCTGAGTCAGGAAGATCTCCTGGAGAAGGGAATGGTTACCCACTCCAGTATTTTTGCCTGGAGAATGCCATGGACAGAAGAACCTGGTGGTCTACAGTCAATGGAGTTGCAAAGACTCCGACACGACTGAACAACTCATTTACCTCACAGGAGAGTGTCTAGGTCAGTGGTAATTTATAGAAATGCAATGTTAAATATACATGTAACTTAACATTTTTAGTACTCCCATTAACAATTTTTAAAACCAAATGATATTATTTTAATAATACATATTTAATCCAAAATACTATTGTTTTAACATAGTCAAAACAAAATTATAGGGCAACTGTGCATTCTTTTTTCAAACTGTTTGAAACCTGCTGTGTATTTTATATCTCAATTTAGACTAACCAAATTAAGAGGACTCTGTAGCTACCTGTGGCTTAATGGGTAACATTTTGGGCAGCATAGATTTGAATTATAGCTTTTTATCTGCTAGAAAGAGGCTTTCTCTGAATCTCACAAATTAATGTAAAAACAGTTCCATCTGGGTAGGCAAAAATATCATGGTAGGTAATAGATTTCATCCTATACTAGAATAGTAAGATTAAATCTCCTATTAGTGATTAGTTAAAACTTAGCTTTGACAGACAATATTCTTTAGAAGGTTTAAGAATCTTCTTCCCCTAAATTAAAGCATAGGCGGTAGATAACTCACTTGCCCCCAGTATAGTCATGAGAATCATAAATCTTGATGGTGAAAATTTTTCTTGCCTCTAAAGATGATGGAAACTGCACTTTGTAGGAAATATGTGAGTGCTGTAACACTAACGCACGAGCACAATAAGAAATTAGGATTTGGATTGCTTCCCACAGCACCTGGTAAGAGCTATAAACTAATATCATTAACTCTCCTGTTAAGACATTCTGGAATCTCCAAACATTCTATCAGCCTTTTTGGGGTCAGAGATTTGCTTTGTCATCCTTATTAGAAGTGACTGGTGATGATTGTGGTAGCACTGAGGGAGGCAGCCAGGTAGGAAGCTGAGAATTGAGAATGGGGGCTCTGCATAAAACATAGGCTGCAGCAAAAAACACAAGGCCATTTTGAGACATTCACTTGAATAGTAGCATTTCCTAAGGCCATTACTGTCAATTCAAAATTCAGTCAACTAAGTGACAAGGTAAGCTTATATTTCTACCTTCCCAAATATTAAAGACAAATATTCGTCTTAATATCTCATCAAGAAAACAGGAGAAAGAGTATCTCTTCTTTTGCTTTATTTTGAGGTTTTATTACATTTTTAAAATTAGAAAAAATTTAGTTAAAATTTATTCTCTTTTAAAATTTACCTTTTCTATTATCATAAGCACAAATGAATTAAGTGTTAAAAAGGCAATTTTTAACTTTGAAAGATTTTTTTCAATGACCATTTTAGGGCTGGACACAATAAATGATGCTGCAAAGAACTTCCAGTATAACTCCATAATTAGGAAACTATTTTATTGACAAATAAATCAGCCATAACCTACAAATTTAAGGAGCATCAACACCCATCATCTTCCTCAAAATTAATATTATGAAACAATTACACAGATCACAGAATAAGCAAACTAGAGATTAAATTATTTTAGGCTCTAAAGCAGTTTAATCATAAGCATCTCACTTCTCATACCAGGCTTTCCATGTTATTGATTGCACATATGAACCATAAAACCCCATCAATATCAGCTTTAATGTGGTTTTCTCTTGTAGGGCTCACATTAAGCTGAGATAAAATATTTTCCATCATTACATTATGTTGGTTTGTGCATGCTATTAATAAAAATATGACATAACATCGTTCACAAAACAACTACACATGGAGCTTACTTCCAAAGCTTCAATTTCTAGGCCACAACATATGAATTTATGTTTTCTTTATCAACTGACAGCTCAAGGCTCATTAACATTTCCATCTCAATCAAGTTAAAAGACATTTACAGGCTTGAGATGCAATAGAGCTCCAAAAGTAGATGAGGGATGCAAACTAAATGAATGCATCTCTAAATCTGCTAATCATTTCAAAATGAAGTATTTCCATAAAGAATAAGGAAAGCAGCAAAACAAACCAAAAGTTCACTGGATCCTATTACACAGCAACAGGCTGAAAAGTCACTGGAGAATTTAGCTTCATGAAAAAAGCCCCAAACTCAGGAGAGTTAAGGGGTATGAAAGGTAAACGCGGCATTTTGCATATTGTACTTGCTAAGATATCACAGAACATTAACCACACAATGGTAACAGTTTAATAAAACTCATCTGCAGTTTTAGAACATATATTAACCTTATAAAATTATAAGACCAGGGTTTAAAAAATTGGAAAGATTTTTTAACAATAATTATTTTAAGGCACTTAAAAAAATTAGAGTACTTTTGAATCAGAAGAATATTATTAATGAACTTGAATGAGCATTTACCCTTAATAAATGATTAGAATGAAACATTACAGATAAAATATCCAATTCATTAAATTGATATTTAAATCTGTGTCATCTAAAATCATCTCTAGTACATGTGTTATAAACATTTTAAATAAAAAAGAAATTGGATACGCAAATTCCATTACAATGTTTCAAGAACTGACTTCTGGAAGTCATCCCACATGAACACAGGAACAACAGCAAAACTTTATTTTACAGATGGAAAATAAGAGAAATCCATCAGGAAACAGAATTGTGAAATAAGTATATTAATACAAATTAAATACAGTACTCTAAAACATTGTATCCAGTCGGTAACATGACCAGATAGCCACAGATCTCTCGAAGCCATGTGCCATATGTTTTGAATGCTGAAGCTTGAAGGATTAGTTTGAAGTTTTCATCTTCCTTTTGCCACTTCCCCATCCACCACTGAGTTGTACAGGATTGTCACGGAATGATATACGTTCTTTCTTAGAAGATCTTGTATTTGTTATCATGGGTGCAAGTATTCCCTTAATTGAACCACCTAGACAGTGATAGTAAATGTACACATTCACTTATCTTGGTCCAAGTAAAATTATATTTAAAACTAAGAAATACATTTGCCAGTCACATTCATTTTAAAACTATGTGGTCTTTGAGTTTAAAAGAAAGTTAATATTTCCTTTTTGTTTGCAGTTTAATATAATCAAAATTTAGTATAAATTATATTTAGGTTAAATGAAAGAAAATGATTTTAGAAGTTAAATAGATATAACAATTCCTTCTATCTACAATCCAAATATCTCTGGTATTTCAACACTATGAGATATGTCTTCTAAGTTTCTAGTATATTTGCTTATGTTTTCATAATTTAAATTTTTATAACTTTATATTTTGTAAATAATGAGTGCATTAAAATTAGTTTTGGAAGTGGTTCTATTGAATTAAGAACTTTTACAGAAAAAAATAATGCTTGGCAAGTTTTTTGGGAAAGTATATTAGAAGTAGACTCTAAAGATATTCATGGGTTCTAGTCTGGCTGCATAAAACACAGCTTTATGACTGGACAGGTCACAGCCTTTCTGAGTCTTGGTTTTATAAATGAGGGAATAATTATGCAATACAGGGCTGTTGTGAAGATTAACTTCCTGAGTATACTGCGAAGGCGGTTAGACCTGGGGGAATGCTTTGTAAACAGGTGCTATAAAAGTGGAAAAAAGGACGATTTACACTCAACACGTTAGAACTTACCCCAAGAAAAGTAACAAAAATTGTGAGAGGTGTAAAGCACATAGACGTTATAAGAATGGGATAGCATTTTAGAAATATGTTACTCAGCAAGAACCCGAGATACCCTATCAAGAATACTAGTAAAGAATTATGATCGTCTGTTTCACGTCTCCTGAGGATTAAACAAGTGCGCAGGGCTGTCTCGGGGGGGGAAAAGGCCTGAGACGCAGCTGAGTGAGGCATTCCAGAGCTCCCTCAGTCCTGGTTTGAGGCAAAGGTTCAAACCACGTGATTCTTCTTCATTAGGATGCTTTTGTCTTTAAATAAGTTTAGAGGGAAATATATCAATTTTTTTTCAATATTAATACTTCTCCAACTTAAGTTTAAAATATTTTAAAGTATATGTCCAAACAGAAAAATTTGAAAATATTAGACCATTTGTGGAATTTGGCCTGTGATTTCAGATTTGGTACAACATGAGGGGTAAAATTGATTGTAAATTTCTTCTTCATTACGATGCTTTTGTCTTTAAATAAGTTTAGAGGGAAATATATCAATTTTTTTTCAATATTAATACTTCTCCAACTTAAGTTTAAAATATTTTAAAGTATATGTCCAAACAGAAAAATTTGAAAATATTAGACCATTTGTGGAATTTGGCCTGTGATTTCAGATTTGGTACAACATGAGGGGTAAAATTGATTGTAAAAGTCCACCTTATACTTAAGAGCTTTTTAAAAACAGAGTATTGCTTTTTTATTTTTAATCTTAGAATTGTGACTAGGAAAATAAATTCAAAAGTATTAATGAGCCTCTGTAAAAGGAGCAAATTTATTAGTCCACAAAAAAAACTTACTAAAAGGCAAGGGGAAAAAAAGTTAAAAGCTATTGTCTTAGGAAACGATATTCTAGAAATGGAAAGGCTGACGCTTATGCCTATAGGCAGAAGTCTGTGGTGGAGTTAGAGTGCAATTTAAGAGGCCTTCACAGCTGCCACTTGTGAGGACAATCTCAGCAGAGGGGCAAAGGAGAAATGCCAAGTGAAGTTGGCTTCTATGTGCCGGCCAGATTTAGCCTGCGTTAAACTACCCCTGGTAAGTTAGTCAGTATCCTTTGTGAAGCTGCAAGAACTCTTTCAAGCAACAGGATGTTACTGCTGCACAAAAGCAAGAATTTCCTAATGATAAAATAGTGACCTAAAAAATTAAGAATGCATCCTCAAAGCTTGTCTTCTATTTACTAGCTCCAAATTGGAAATGTATGTATATATGTTTTAAATGGAACGTCCACTTTGGTTTATTTAAAACAGCAACAATAATAGTAACAGCAAATGACTTGCCCTAGCAGTAAAAATTCTTTGATGAATAAACTACTTGTTGGATAACAAGTATCTATTTATGAGAACACATCAGTAAGGGAGAATGCTTGGGCTTGATGGAAGGTGTAGCATGCAGGATTGAGAAATGGGACATATTTAGAACTCAGGTATATTTATTTAAGATAAAAAAATTAAGCTTGATAAAAGGGTAAGCATATTTCCACAGATGGCTTAACACAAATGTTTTGTTCCAATAGAGAAAGCTAAATAAAGTTCCTTGCCAGCATTATTCAAGCCAATAAGTAGAAATAAGTATATATTTTAAAATACAATTTGATAACAGTTCATTATTGGTTAAATATTTTTGATGAAAGTATCTTAATAGTATATAGATGTATTATTTAATGCCTTTATTCTTAACATAAGATTTTCATCAAATATGGCAGATAACATGTAAGAATGGTGGCACATTATAAAGTATTGAAATATTTAAAAATAATTTCATGTATTTCTAAAATAACTATTTCAAAATTAAATAAAATGAATTGCATTACAATATAGCTTTTCTGTAGACCAAATCCTGATTCTGAACAGTGTTTCTGAATTCTAAATAATTTTTCTATTGACTACAAGTTTATTTATGGTACATTTTTTTCCTAATAGTGTTCTGTTGTCTTCAGTATTTTGACGCTGTTGATGAATCTTCAAGCCTTTTGTACTTGTCTACAGTGTAGCCCTATATTTAAAGGGCAGCTTGTAATTTTTCATTGTTTAGTATAATTCCTTCAGCAACAATTATAATTTAAAAACATATTGTGTGATATTACAAAATAGATTTATAACAATTTTGAAGTACATTTTCTTCAAAGGGGATGGAATGAAAATTCTATAGGAAATTAGTCTTTAAAATTACATAAGCACTTATGTGAATATATATATATTTAAATATTTTAGATGTGATTAAGCTTGCATTTCATTATTTTGCTATGTGTAAATAAGCAGTTTGAGCAGTAATCAATATAGCTTATTCTCTCATTGCATTTAGTGAGAGCCTTTGTTATCATATAAATTCTTGACCCACCAGAAATACAGAAATAAATTGAGGAGTAAAGCAAGACATCTACGAAGGAACCAAATACTGGTATTCATTGTAAAGCTATTACTTTGTCCTATGATTACTCTAGAAATGAAAAAAGAAAATAAAGAAGCAATTTAATAAGTCAATGTATAATCATTCTGAAATTACATACTCATATGAAAATACAATAGTGAGAGATTTTACCTCAAAAAAATGGATATTAGAACTAGACTACTGATGGGTTCCTGGAATAAAAAAATTATAACTAAAGGATCTTTGCCACTTTTTCTCTTTTCTGCACATTATTGTTACAAATTTTACCTTTTTTTCGACAACAGTCTACTGCATATTTGCAGGTGACCATACAGATCAACCGACCGGTCTCTTACATATATGCTGAAAGTATGTCTTGATAGGTATGATCTCTCTTCCAGTAGGTCGCTTCTTTGCCACATAATCTGTGTTCTGCTAAAGATTTGTTCTGGTCCTTTAAAAAATTTTTTGGGTTAAACCCTTGGTTCTTTAACAAATGTCAAGGTCTACATACGCTGTGTTTTGATAAGTAATTTAATATGTAAAATGCTTTGAATGACGCTCCTGGTATGTATAAGAAAAACTTCCTTAAACAGGTTAAAGTAGAAATTTCATGATGTATAGTAATACGTCATTGGATTTTCGTTGAAACATTATGTGTCTGGATATAAAAATCATTTCAAAGTCCTTCTCATATTGTACTGCTTAACAGCAGAAACAGCAGAATAAAGCATGAAGGAAAAAAAATTCAACATTTTAATGAAAGTGACCAGAACAAATTTTTAGCAGCAAAGCATTTACATCAATTTAAGTGCTGTGAGTGAGTTACACTGGGTAAGTTTGAGGTTGAGGTAGATATTACAGTGTTCAAGTAACAGTTGCTTTTAAAGGCTATTGCTATGTCAAACCTTGAGTTGTAATGATCATTTACAGATAGTTTAAAGTCTAACACTAAGAATGAAAATAAAACAAATAAAGGGGTTGTTTATATCATATTTAGATTGCCTTCGTATAACATGGTGATTTTGCTTGTTTTGAAATTGTTTTCAAGGTTTTTCAGTGAATAAAAATTTTCTCTATAACATAAAAATACTAGTAACATTTTCCTGTTTCTTGAAATCCCAACTGAACAATGACATTTACAGTTATCCTTCTTACCCAATATTTAAGAGACATATAAAAAAGAAAACCAGTTATGTTTGGCACCTTTGATAGCCACAGACTACCCACGGTATTTGTTATTGTTGCTAAAAATCATGATGCCTGATGTTTCTTTTTAAATCAACATGACACATATAATTTGCTTTGTCTATGTACATTTATTTTGAAAAGGCAATTCCTAATGTGCATAAAATCTAATACATATCATGGAGGGTGGGGTATCCTGATATACAGCATAGATTTTTACTTTTGCATTTGGCACATTTCTTGATCTTTTATAATAGCTACCATTCATATCTGATCTAGAATCTTTGAGGCCTCCCTATAGTATGCACTGTTTCTGGGTTTTATTATTTTTAACACACTGTTGTGTTGATTTCTTCTTAGAGATGTGTTTGCCTAGACAAGGATGGCTAGAATATGATGCTAAAAATACTATCTAGTTTCTTTAAATTCTGTTTCTTGTACTTATATTGTTTAATGTTGTTCCCTTTTTTTTTTCTGTGGGAAATTTTTTTTTTTTTTAGTGATTTAGTGATTTTTGGTTATGGGGTCGCAAAGAGTCGGACACAACTGAGCAACTGAATTGAACTGAACTGAAGTGATTTTTGGTTATACAATCTAAATAGGTTTTATGATTTGTTTTCATAATTAGATTAGCTTTCTGTCATGTGACCATTAAATAACTCTTCTTTCCTGGTGTTTCTGGCTTCCCACCAAACTACTAGATGCTTATTGAGTATTTGACTCCTACTAATAAATTGACTAGGTAATAGAAAGTATAACTCAGTAAGGAATTAAGAATGAAATTTAACAATCTATAAATTATCTAGGCATCTTTTTCCTTCTATATTCGGTTGGTTCTAAAAACCAGGTCATAGGTCCATTATTCTTGTCAATTCAGAAAAAGTCTGTTCCTAGATTCTCTAATCATTCTAAAAATATTCTCTGCACTACTCTGTTTATCATACTTATAACTAAGTGTCCATAATATTTGTATTTAAAGAGTAATGGCATGAATTATGCTAATAATTGAGAGTATTTTTTACACTTAACTGATATGCATATTCTTTTGAAACAACCCAGTTCTTTGTCTTAGCCCTCTTTTTCCCATGTTAATTAATTTTGCCGAAAGTAAACATTTAGCAAAAAAATATCCATTTTAAGTCAATTCCCAAATGTTTTGTCACTGCACAGTTATCCTTTGGCATTTAAATATTTAAAACCTAAATTAGATTTTCAAGATCACTTGGAGTCTTTGAAAGCTTGAGCCCAAACTCTTCTTTTATTTTCACATTCATTCAATATGTATTTATTTAGTGCCTATTATGTAGCAGGCACTGTTCTATTCTGCCTTTCAATGAAGCTCCCCTGTCAATACACTTCCATGTGCCAAGTAATATTAGTAACCATCATTCCACAGTTGCTTTCCATTTCACTCTATTCTCATAATTTCATCTTTACAATCCTCATATGGAACTTGTATAAAACAAATATGTATTTCCACATTCCCAGATAGTGAAGACTTGTGGATAGGTTTCCCAAAAACTTTCATGGAAACTTTCATTATCCCTTTTCATGCTTATTAGTTCTTAGCAGGGAGACATTTGGCAACAATAAACATGACTCGCCTGAGGATTTATTATATTATTGCACTTAGTTTCATTCATTTGACAAATGCATTTCACATTTGACCATACCCATTTATTTTTGCACATTAAGCTAGTGTAAGAAATCAGTTTGAAAGTGACAACAATAACCAAAATAAAAAAGGAGTCAGTTTATTTATGAGGGAAAGGGGTAGAAACTAAAATACTACAGTTAGAAACATGATGCTTTAATATATTATCAATAGAGCATACATAGATCCTGTCCTCAAAAATGTTAAAATGTGTGTAAGTTGTTTTTTTATTACAAAGAATAAATGTAGTTGACATATGTATAACTAGCTCTCTCACAAAAGTACAGTTGAAATTTGTCTTCCTCTGGATAATATCAACTGCTGGTGAAACCACTGTTTTAGATCTGTAAATATTATTCTGTGGTTACTAATAACTGTTATATTTAACTATGTCTGGAATCATTGTTGACTGTTTCATTAGACTGTCTCAGATTCTGGAAACAGGCTGTATTGGGCTGTTAAAGGACATTAAATCAATAGCTATTTATTATGTGCCTACTCTGTGCTAGACTTTTAATATATGTCTATTAGATGTTTCCAGCAACCATGTAAACATGAGCATGGTATAATAGTAATTAATTTTGACTATCCAGATCTGGTTACGGGAATATTTTTAGGGTTGAAGTGTTAATGTTAAAGTGTTTGTTTATTCAGGGACACAATATTAAGACCTAACAAATCTGTGTTCTTAAAGGTCCTGCCAAAAAAATTTGAGATCCAGAAAAATCAGAGTTAAGGGTTTAAGCAATAATAAAATAAAAGCCTTAAAATAAAATTTTTATATTGTTAGAGACCAGCTCTTGCTGAACAAACTTTTTAAAACGTAATAATCCTATGATATAGCTCTAAGCTTCTTTATTGACATGTTTCTTTAAATCAAACATTTCAGATAAGAAACAAGAGGATAAACAAAACCAGATTTTATTATACATAGAAGAAAAAAGTTTAACTTGGCCACAGTTGTTTATAAAAATCTTATTTACCTAATTTTTATCTGTGGAAAAAATATAACATCAATGTCAGGATTAAAGTCTGAATATTTTAATTAAGAAGTTTGAGAGTTAGTTTTTACTTCTACAATGAATTTTACAACAGTTGGCATAGACAATGGTATTGTGGAATTATTTTATCAGAAGAATTTGTAGACTGAATGCCATCATTTACAACTATGCCAGTTAATTAAAAGTATTACTAGAGTGCACATTTTAAACAATTTCTTTATTGTGCATTTATCATCAACAAAAGTTTGAACTGTACAAAATTACTCAACTTTTTACTATCAAGTCTATTAAAAGACTAGTATGTGCCATGGTCCGCATTTTCTCATCACACATTTATCTTCAATTCTGCAAATATTAGTTTACTCATGACCTGAAAATGTCATATCTTGAAGGAGTAGCAGGGATCTAGGAGTTCCTTATGTTCCAGGCCCTGGCATGGCACTTTATATTCACCATCTCATTTAATCCACAATATAGCTGTGCACAATACATTATCACCTTCGTTTTAAAGATAAGGAAACTGAGGCAATGAAGTTAAAATTTTTGCCCAAAAGTAAGTGACAGTAACATATTTGAAACTTGACTTTATATGACTAAGTTTATTAAAAAGAAGACAGTATCATTTTTATTTATTTTTTCAGATTATTTTTATTTTTATTTTTTTAATTTTTATTTATTTATTTATTTTTTAATTTTTTACTTTATTTTACTTTACAATACCGTATTGGTTTTGCCATACATTGACATGAATCCACCATGGGTGTATATGAGATCCCAATCCTGAATCCCCCTCCCACATCCCACCCCATTTCCTCTCTCTGGACAGTATCATTTTTAATTTTAAGAAATAAAGAATACCTCTAATATAATAGTGAGTGAGTGAAGTCACTCAGTCGTGTCCGACTCTTTGCGATCCCATGGACTGTAGCCTACCAGGCTCCTCTGTCCATGGGATTCTCCAGGCAATAGTACTGGAGTGGATTGCCATTCCCTTCTCCAGGGGATCTTCCCGACCCAGGGATCGAACCTGGGTCTTCCACATTGTAGACAGGTGCTTTACCCTCTGAGCCAACAGGGAAGTCTAATATAATACTACAATAAAGAAAATCATTAGGCAGCAAGTGTGAGATGAATATCTTTTTTTGCATTGCTTCCAATGGAAAAAACTCCATTATAAAATAATATCATCCTTAATTTCTGTAAGTTGAGGAAACACAAGAGAAAGACATTTCTTAATCTGTATCCATATCTATATTTTGGGCTGTGCAGTGCTTAGTTGCTCAGGCATGTCTGACTCTTTAGGACCCCATGAACTATAACCCACCAGGCTCCTCTGTCCACGGGGATTCTCTAGGCAAGAATTCTGGAGTGGGTTGCCATGCCCTCCTCCAGATCTTCCCCACCCAGGGACTGAACCTAGGACTCCTGCATTACAAGCAGATTCTTTACCATCTGAGCCACCAGGGAAGTCCATGTATACTGGAGTGAGTAGCTATCCCTTCTCTAGGGATCTTCCTGACCCAGGAATCAAACCAGGGTCTTCTGCATTGTAGGCAGATTCTTTACCGGCTGATTTGCCTGGGAAGCCCATCTATATACTTGTATCTATATATGATATGATAACCCTTAACATGATTTTTTAATTTAAGAATTACTTTATTAAAATATTTTTTTCAGGCAATTTTATCCTTCAGTTATGTCACTGCCTTTCTGTTTACCCATCAAGATCTAGGTACTACCAGAATTTCTGAAGCTGTTCAAAGAATACTCCCATATTTCAATGATTTTGACTGAATTACATGAGCACATATAGTAATAAAACAATGGAATACTGGAGACTACATATTTTTTCCTTTAAGAAAATATCTGAAGAAGGACTTCCCTCATTGTACAGTTGATGGAATCTGCCTGCCAATCCGGGGAACACGGGTTCGATTCCTGGTCCGGGAAGATTCCACATGCCAGGGAGCAACTAAAGCCCCATGGGCCACAGCTACGGAGCCTGCACACGTAGAGCTTGTGTTCTGGAATCAGATAGGCCAGTGCAATGAGAAACCTGCACATTACAATGAAGAGTGGTCCCTGTTTACCGCAAGCAAAGAAAGCCCAGGAGGCAACAAAGCATTAAAGACCGAGTGCAACCAATACATAAATAAATAAAATATTTGAGGAAAATGCATTAGAATTACATATCTAGAGTTTTTATAGAGGGTAGATACAAGTAAAATCAATATACTATTTAGCAGACGGTTGAACCAAAACTCAATTTATTTCTTTATTATATATATTTCAGTCTATACTGAAAAATATGCAAGTAGGGACATAAATGGGGCTTCTCGGGTGGCGCTAGTGGTAAAGAACCCATTTGCCTATGCAGGAGACGTAAGAGGCATGGGTTTGATCTATAGGTCGGGAAGATCTCTTAAAGGAGGGCATGGCAACCTACTCCAGATTCTTGCCTGGAGAATCCCCATGGACAGAGGCGCCTGGTGGGCTATAGTCCATGGGATCACACAGAACTGGACATGAGTGAAGCAACGCAGCAAGCACGGGAACATAATTAAACAGAACTTTCACTCATCTTTTGACCACTCTACGTGACAGAAAATTAAGTCAAAGGTAAAACATTTCTAAGCTTCCAATGAGGAAATAATTGATTTGTAAATTTAAGTTATGGAATGCAGGGAATCAGTTGGAAGTAGCAGAGCTGCCAAAAGGGTCAAAATACTAGTTAGAGATGGTGGATCCTTGAAAAGGGAAATTTCAAAGGAGATACAGGTTAGAAGTAGGGTGGCAGAAGGGTTGGAGAGCAGCAAGATGACAAAGGTGAGTTCACCAGTGAAGCACCAGTGACCAGTATTATATTCATAAAATAAAGTCATTTATATTTACAACTATATTCACCCAATCAAGTTTCCTTACTGTGGAAGTGGAGAGAGATGGCTGATGTGGGTCAGCCACATTAAAAATTAACACTGCAATTCATTAACAAATCTTTGCATTGGATAGAATTTATTATTAATACTTTCAGAGAGAAAAACCAAAGCTCCTTCACATGAGATATATTGTTCATGTTTTTAAAATACCAAAATAATTTTGAAATACCAAAATAATAAAACTTTTAATTTTTGAAAAGAAATTTAAGCTGTACTTTTAAAAATATTTGTAATATTTTCTATATTATATATAATTATAAGGTACAGAAGTTAACTTCTAAAAAGTTTAGATTTTTGATATTTAACTGAATTGGATATCATCTCTATTACATACTCATGCCTAATATATAGCACATATTTGTATATATGTTTATATATATATATGTAAAAAATGGAGAAGCTCTGTACAGTCAGCAAAAATAAAACCTGGAGCTGACTGTGGCTCATCAAGAACTCCTTATTGAAAGATTCAGACTTAAATTGAAGAAAATGGGGAAAATCACTAGGCCATTCAGGTATGAACTAAATAAAATCCCTTATGATTAAATATACAGTGGAGGTAATGGATAGATTCAAGTGATTAGATCTGCTAGACAGAGTGCCTGAAAAATATGGACAGAGGTTCATGACACTATACAGGAGGTAGTGACCAAAACCATCCCAAAGAAAAACAAATGCAAGAATGTGAAGTGGTTGTCTAAGGAGACTTTACAAAGAGTTGAGAGAAGAGAAGCAAAAGGCAAGGGAGAAAAGGAAAAATATGGTAAAGATCTAATAGAAGCAGAAGAGATTAAGAGGTGACAAGAATACACAGAACTGTACAAAAAAGATCTTAAGGACCTGGAAAACGATGGTGTGGTCATTCACCTAGAGCCAGACATCTTGGAGTGTGAAGTCAAGTGGGCCTTAGGAAGCATCACTATGACCAAAGTTAGTGGAGGTGATGAAATTCCAGCTGAGTTATTTCATATTGTAAAAGATTATGGTGTTAAAGTGTTGCACTCAATATGCCAGCAAATTTGGAAAACTCAGCAGTGGCCACAGGACAGGAAAAGGTCAGTTTTCATTCCAATCTCAAAGGGCAATGCCAAAAATGTTCAAATTACTACACAATTGAACTCATCTCACACGCTAGTAAAATAATGCTCAAAATCCTTCAAGCTAGTCTTCAGCAGCACGTGAACCAAGAACTTCCAGACTTTCAAGCTGGATTTAGAAAAGGCAGAGGAACCAGAGATCAAATTGCCAACATCTGCTGGATCATGGAAAAAGGAAAAGCAAGAGAATTCCAGAAAAACATCTACTTTTGCTTCATTGACTATGCTAAAACCTTTGACTGTGTGGATCACAACAAATTGTTGAAAATTCTTAAAGAGATGGGAATATTAGATCACCTTGCCTGTCTCCTGAGAAACCTGTATGCAGGTCAAGAAGCAACAATTCCATCACTCAGTCATATCCGACTCTTTGCAACCCCATGGACTGCAGCACAGCAGGCCTTCCTGTCCATCACCAACTCCCGGAGCTTGTTCAATCTCATGTCCATCACGTCGGTGATGCCATCCAACCATCTCATCCTCTGTCATCCCCTTCTCCTCCTGCCTTCATTCTTTCCCAGCATCAGGGTCTTTTCCAATGAGTCAGTTCGTCACATCAGGGGGCCAAAGTACTGGAGTTTCAGCTTCAGCATCAGTCCTTCCAATGAATATTCAGGACTTATTTCCTTTAGGATGGACTGGTTTCATCTCCTTGCTGTCTAAGGGACTCTCAGGAGTCTTCTCCAACACCACAGTTCAAAAGCATCAATTTTTCAGCACTCAGCTTTCTTTATAGTCCAACTCTCACATCCATACATGACTACTGGAAAAACCATGGCTTTGACTAGATGGACTTTTGTTGACAAAGTAATGTCTCTGCTTTTGAATATGCTGTCTAGGTTGGTCATAGCTTTTCTTCCAAGGAACCAGCATCTTTTAATATGATGGCCACAGTCATCATCTTCAGTGATTTCTAAGTAACAGTTAGAACTGGACATTCAACAATGGACTGATTCCAAATTGGGAAAGAAGTATGTCAAGGCTGTATATTGTCACCCTGCTAATTTAACTTATATGTAGAATCCATCACACAAAATGCTGAACTGGATGAATCACAAGCTGGAGTCAAGATTGCCGAGAGAAATATTAACAGCCATAGATATGTGGATGATACCATTCTAATAGCTGAAAGTTAAAAGGAACTAAAAAGCCTCTTGATGAGGGTGAAAGAGTGTGAAAAGCTGGCCTTGAAACTCAACATTCAAAAACTAAGATCATGGCATCCGGTCTCATTAATTCCTGGCAAATAGATGGAAAAATGATGGAAGCAATGACAGATTTTATTGTCTTGGGCTCCAAAATCACTGCAGTTGGTGACTGCAGTCATGAAATTAAAAGATGCTTGCTCCTTGGAAGGAAACCTATGACAAACTTAGAAAGTATATTAAAAAGCAAAGACATCACTTTGTTGACAAAAGTCTTTATAGTCAAAGCTATGGTTTTTTCCAGTAGTCATGCAGAGATGTGGAAGTTGGACCATAAAGAAGGCTGAGCACTGAAGAACTGATGCTTTCAAACTGTGGTTCTGGAGAAAATTCTTGGGAGAGTCCCTTGGACAGCAAGGAGATCAAATCAGTCAATACTAAAGAAAATCAACCTTGACTATTCTTTGGAAGGACTGATGCTAAAGCTGAAGCTCCAATACCCTGGCCACCTGATGTGAAGTGCCAACTCATTGGAAAATACCTTGGTGCTGAGAAAGATTGAAGGCAGGAGAAGAAGGGAGTGATAAGAGCATGAGATGGTTGGATAACATCATCAGCTCGATGTACATGAGTCTGAACAAACTCTGGGAGATAGTAAAGGACAGGGAAGCCTGGTATGCTGTAGTCCATGGGGTTCAAAGAGCTGGACATGACTGAGTGACTAAAGAACAGCAACAACAATTTAGACAGAAGGCCATAAAATGGAAATGGTTTCCCTTGTTCTGAAGAAGACAATATCCATTTAAGGTTATAGGAATATATGATAATAGGAGAAAAGCAACAATGGTTGATAAATTCATTTGTTCTCTGAAGTGCTTTCTATGTGCTAATCATCTACAATTCATCTTTGTACTTTTCAAAAAATAAATTATAATTTATGATATTGTCTTTTATGTTCCATCTGTACATTGAGATAGATAGAAGCAAAACTTTATGATGCCGAGAAGCTGGATGGGAAGCAATTGATATCCTTACACTAGGAATCACAAGACCCAGATTTGAGTCTCAGCTCTACAACTTTTAGCCTCCTTAGCTCTGGGCAATTTATTTATAAAATTAAAAGCTAAATCCCACCTGTTTTGAAGTAAATCTCAGGCAATAGGTGGTGAGGAACAGCCTTCTGAGCTTCTCATTTGTTTTCCTTTTCTTTTTTCCCATTCACTTTTTATTAAGACCATTTTTTTTTAACAGTAATTTCTGTTCACAGAAAAATTGAGAGGAGGGCACACAGATTTCCTATATATTTTCTGTCCCACATATGCATGCTGCTGCTGCTGCTGCTAAGTCTCTTCAGTCGTGTCTGACTCTGTGTGACCCCATAGACGGCAGCCCACCAGGCTCTCTCATCCCTGGGATTCTCCAGGCAAGAACACTGGAGTGGGTTGCCATTTCCTTCTCCAATGCAGGAAAGTGAAAAGTGAAAGTGAAGTCGCATAGTCTCCTTCATTATCAACGACCCCACCAGTAAGGTACCTGTTACAAATGATTAAATTAAATTGTCAAAATATAATCACCCAAAGTACATAGCTTACATTATAGTTCACTCCCAGGTTTGGGTTTTGTACATTCTATAGGTCTGGAAAAATGTATGAATGGCAGTACGCATATGGTATCATAGAGATTATTTCCACTGCCCTAAAAATCCCCTATGCTCAACCTATTCATCTTCCATCCAACCCCCTTCTACCTTTGATGTTTTTACCATTTCCATAGTTTTACCTTTTTAAGAATGTTACATAGTTGAAGTTATACAGTATGTAGTCTTTTCAGGTTGACTTTTTTTCACTTATTAATATGCATTTAAGTTTCCATCATGTCTTTTCAAGGCCTAGTAGCTCATTTCTTTTTTTTAATCACTGAGCAATATTTCATTATCTGGATGTACCACAATTTATTTAGCCATTCACCCACTAAAGGACATCTTGGTTGCTTCCAAATTTTGGCAGTTATGAATAATGCTGCCATAAACATCCACATGCAGGCTTTTGTGGTGTTGTAAGCTTTCAACTTCTTTGAATACCAAGAAGCATGACTGCTGGATCATATGGTAAGGGTATGCTTACTTTTGTAAGAAAGTGTCAAACTGTCTTCCTAAGTGGTTGTACCACTTTGCATTTCTACCAGCAATGAATGAGAAATCCTGTGGCTACACATTTTTGCTAGCAGTTGGTTTTGTCAGTGTTCTAGATTTTGGCTATTCTATTGATAACAGGTGTACAGTGGTATCTCGTTTTAATTTGCTTTTCCCATGGATGTCTTGGTCTTCCAACTTTGTTCTTCTTCAACACTGTGTCTTGTACCTCTTCATCTTTGCACTTGCTTAATGATTCTGTACCATGCTTTACTTATTGCAGGCATGCAACTGCTTGCACTCATGATGTTGCTGTTCATTTGCTAAGTCACATCCAACTCTTGTGACCCTCATGGACTGCAGCACACCAGGCTTCCCTGTCCTTCACTATTTTCTGGAGTTTGCTCAAATTCATGTCCATTGAGTTGGTGATGCCATCCAACCATCTCATCCTCTGTCATCCCCTTCTCCTCTTGCCCTCAATCTTTCCCAGCATCAGGATCTTTTCCCACAAGTTGGTTCTTCACATCAGGTGGCCAAAGTAATGGAGTTCAGCTTCAGCATCAGCCCTTCCAATGAATATTCAGGATTTATTTCCTTTAGGATTGGCTGGTTTAATCTCCTTGCAGTCCAAGGGACTCTCAAGAGTCTTCTCCAGCACCACAATTCAAAGGCATCAATTCTTTGGCATGTACCCATGATGAGGTTTATATAATGACCCACAGATTTATGCAATACTATTTACATCTTAAATTTACTCAGTGAGGGATTAAAAATGCATATGTATATACTACAGCTATGTACAAATTAGATACCATATATGTACATAAATATGCACAGACATACATGAATATATAACATGCTAATAATTCTTGGCTTACAAACTTTAAATTATGTTAATGGAATGCACTTAGTGAATTTGACATAAATGTTAATAGTCATCTTTGAAATTTTTTACTTTAGCTACCACTTTTACCCTTTCAATCCCCATATACTATTGGGTACTAGCATCTAGTAAACCATGTATTTCACTTTGTACTTTTGATAGTCAGATTAATCTGTTTTGATAAGAACTGTAAAATTATTTTGTCAATATACTGGAGGCATTGTAAAATGTTAGGATTGACTCAGAATGTCTTTCTTCAACTGATTTTAGGCTTTCTAAAACAATAAGGTATTTCCAGAAATATTTGTTAGTTTCTCATTAGCAGTAGAAAAGCCCAACTCCTCCACTATATTTTCAAACTTATTTTGAAACTAGGCTTCATTTTTAATGCAACTTTATTTTACATCACTTCAGTATGTGGAACCTCTGGTCCAGACAGGCTTCTCAGTGTTTCACAAATATATATTCATATTTTACTGTATGCCCTTGTTTAGTTGGGTTTCTTTCCACTTTATCCCCCCTTACTTAAATCCCAAATGTCAGTCTAGGTACAGATCAAGTATACTGCCTCCAAGAAGCCTTCTTCATTTCAACAACATTAGCAACTTTACTTTTGAAAAATAGTTGTTTCCATATTCAGTAAATTCAGTACCATATTATAAGGGCTTACATTTCATAAGAGTTTAGACATGTTCCTATCTTCCCTGGTGGCTCAGATTGTAAAAAAGCATCTGCCTGCAATGCAGGAGACCCGGGTTCTATTCCTGGGTCGGGAAGATCCCCTGGAGAAGGAAATGGCAATCCACTCCAGCACTCTTGCCTGGAAAATCCCATGGACGGAGGAGACTGATAGGCTACAGTCCATGGGGTTGCAAAGAATTGGACATGACTGAGCAACTTCACTCACTCACTTAGACATGTTCAGAGAAGAAGCTGATATGGGGTTGGCTTTCCTGGTGGCTCAGAGGTTTAAGTGTATGCCTCCGATGCAGGAGACCCAGGTTTGATCCCTGGGTCGGGAAGATCCCCTGGAGAAGGAAATGGTAACCCACTCCAGTATTCTTGTCTGGAGAATCTCACGGGCGGTGGAGCCTGGTAGGCTACAGTCCATGGGGTCAAAAAGAGTCGGACATGACTGAGGGACTTCACTTTCACTTTTCACTTTCATACACTATTATGGCAGAAAGGGAGAAGAACTAAAGAGCCTCTTGATGAAAGTGAAAAAGGAGAGTGAAAAAGTTGGCTTAAAGCTCAACATTCAGAAAACTAAGATCATAGCATCCGGTCCCATCACTTCATGGCAAATGGGAAAACAGTGGAAACAGTGGCTGACTTTATTTTTCTGGGCTCCAAAATCACTGCAGATGGTGACGGCAGCCACGAAATTAAATAAAAGATGCCTACTCCTTGGAAGGAAAGTTATGACCAACCTAGACAGCATATTCAACAGCAGAGACATTACTTTGTCAACAAAGGTCTGCCTAGTCAAAGCTATGGTTTTTCCAGTGGTCATGTATGGATGTGAGAGTTGGACTATAAAGAAAGCTGAGCACCAAAGAATTGATGCTTTTGAACTGTGGTGTTGGAGAAGACTCTCGAGAGTCCCTTGGACTGCAAGGAGATCCAACCAGTCCATCCTAAAGGAGACCAGTCCTGAGTGTTCACTGGAAGGACTGATGTTGAAGCTGAAACTCCAATACTTTGGCCACCTGATGCAAAGAGTTGACTCATTGGAAAAGATCCTGCTGCTGGGAAAGATTGAGGGCAAGAGGAGAAGGGGACGACAGAGGATGAGATGGTTGGATGGCATCACTGACACAATGGACATGGGTTTGGGTGGACTCCAGGAGTTGTTGGTGATGGACAGGGAGGCCTGGCGTGCTGTGGTTCATGGGGTTGCAAAGAGTCAGACACGACTGAGTGACTGAACTGAACTCATACACTATTACAGAGGAATTTTGGATTCTCAGTCTCTGGCTAACTTTGAAAATGGAACATGTCAGGCAAAACGCAGGGATAACATGAAGAGGGCAGCTGAAACCCAAAACTAGGTGTATAGTGGGCAATAATTCATCAATAAATGGCTCCAGAAATTCTGAAGGGATAAGAGGAACTATATTCTTACTAAGCTACATGTTTTAGCCCAAGGAAGAACAGAAGACAGTATAGCACTGAGTTTGGAACAAGAAAAGATGGATTCAAGTTGTTGCTTTCCTTTGCTGTTTTTTTGTGCCAACGTTCAAATAAATAAACACTCTAAGTCTCTTTTAATCATGTAAGTCAGAAAAGACAATTAAAAGAAATTGGCTAAACTCTAAATTGCTAGAGCAATAGAGTTATTGTAATGCATCCTTTATTATAAGTATTAAGAGGGAAATGAATTGAGAAAACCAAAATCACTTAAGGATATCAAGTATTTTTAAATAAATATTGTTTAAATCAGGAATTTTTTGCCTAGTTATTTCATAATGCCACATTTTAAAATATGAATGTGACCAATTTTATCTATTTTCAAATCATAATATAGATTAGAAAATTTGGTAGCAGATTTCCCTGGCCTTGTGTAAGAGGGCTGCTGCTGCTGCTGCTAAGTCACTTCAGTCGTGTCCGACTCTTCGCGACCCCATGGACTGGAAACAGTGGCTGACTTTATTTTTCTGGGCTCCAAAATCACTGCAGATGGTGACGGCAGCCACGAAATTAAATAAAAGAAGCTTACTCCTTGGAAGGAAAGTTATGACCAACCTAGACAGCATATTCAACAGCAGAGACATTACTTTGTCAACAAAGGTCTGCCTAGTCAAAGCTATGGTTTTTCCAGTGGTCATGTATGGATGTGAGAGTTGGACTATAAAGAAAGCTGAGCACCAAAGAATTGATGCTTTTGAACTGTGGTGTTGGAGAAGACTCTCGAGAGTCCCTTGGACTGCAAGGAGATCCAACCAGTCCATCCTAAAGGAGACCAGTCCTGAGTGTTCACTGGAAGGACTGATGTTGAAGCTGAAACTCCAATACTTTGGCCACCTGATGCAAAGAGTTGACTCATTGGAAAAGATCCTGCTGCTGGGAAAGATTGAGGGCAAGAGGAGAAGGGGACGACAGAGGATGAGATGGTTGGATGGCATCACTGACACAATGGACATGGGTTTGGGTGGACTCCAGGAGTTGTTGGTGATGGACAGGGAGGCCTGGCGTGCTGTGGTTCATGGGGTTGCAAAGAGTCAGACACGACTGAGTGACTGAACTGAACTCATACACTATTACAGAGGAATTTTGGATTCTCAGTCTCTGGCTAACTTTGAAAATGGAACATGTCAGGCAAAACGCAGGGATAACATGAAGAGGGCAGCTGAAACCCAAAACTAGGTGTATAGTGGGCAATAATTCATCAATAAATGGCTCCAGAAATTCTGAAGGGATAAGAGGAACTATATTCTTACTAAGCTACACGTTTTAGCCCAAGGAAGAACAGAAGACAGTATAGCACTGAGTTTGGAATAAGAAAAGATGGATTCAAGTTGTTGCTTTCCTTTGCTGTTTTTTGTGCCAACGTTCAAATAAATAAACACTCTAAGTCTCTTTTAATCATGTAAGTCAGAAAAGACAATTAAAAGAAATTGGCTAAACTCTAAATTGCTAGAGCAATAGAGTTATTGTAATGCATCCTTTATTATAAGTATTAAGAGGGAAATGAATTGAGAAAACCAAAATCACTTAAGGATATCAAGTATTTTTAAATAAATATTGTTTAAATCAGGAATTTTTTGCCTAGTTATTTCATAATGCCACATTTTAAAATATGAATGTGACCAATTTTATCTATTTTCAAATCATAATATAGATTAGAAAATTTGGTAGCAGATTTCCCTGGCCTTGTGTAAGAGGGCTGCTGCTGCTGCTGCTAAGTCACTTCAGTCGTGTCCGACTCTTCGCGACCCCATGGACTGCAGCCTACCCGCCTCCTCCGTCCATGGGATTTTCCAGGCAAGAGTACTGGAGTGGGTTGCCATTTCCTTCTTTGATGCATGAAAGTGAAAAGTGAAACTGAAGTCACTGAGTCGTGTCCAACTCTCAGCGACCCCATGGACTGCAGCCCACCAGGCTCCTCCATCCATGGGATTTTCCAGGCAAGAGTACTGGAGTGGGGTGCGTTTAAGAGGGCAGTAAGACCTAAAAGGAAAAGAACAAAGACCTTAGGAAATTCTCTAAGAAAAGACATTGTTACTTTATATGGATGGCATGGTTCTGCTATTATTTGATACACAGAAAAGGAAGACAACTCTACTTAGAAATTGTTTAAAAATAATACTACAGTAACAAGACATACAATAATAACAAACAATATAAACAACAAGAACAATACTTTAAGTCTTTACTTCTACTAGGCAATGCATCACCATACTTTACGGATAATTTTGCTGATTTATTCCTCACTAAAATTCCATGAGATAGACATTATACTTCCATTTTACAGTGAGTAAACTCATTCTTAGAGGTTAGATAATTTACCCAAGGTCACACAACTTATCTGTGATAGTGGAGTGGGGATTTTAAACCTGAATGTATCTATTTCTAAAGAATATGTGTTCCAAATATTATAGCAATATTGGAAGAGAAATAACTAGAAAAGTTCAAAAGCTGAAAAGTTTTATAGCTGTAACCCATAAACTACTCTCTAGATTTGGCTTGCGAAGCTGAAAGAAATATTTTAGCTTTAATAAGGTGACAAGATTTTGAGAGAAAGCTGGAGGAAAAGAGCTTTCAAAATACTGAGACTTTAAGTGGTTGGCCCAGGGCCATGGGGGCCTAGGACACAAAGACTCTGACAGTTAAAAGATTTCTAAGTATAATAAGCTATGCCATTTTTTTTTTTTTCAGTTCAAGAACTATTAAGAGGACATTTCTTTGAAGCTGAGCTAGTTAGCCATGTGACTAGATACTACAGACTTCAATATCTTACCTCAACTGATTTTTCTTTTTTGCAACAATTACAAAGAACATTTACTAAGCACTTGAGACAGATACCATTCTGAATGTGCTATCAGTTCAGTTCAGTTGCTCAGCTGTGTCTAACTCTTTGCGACCCCATTGACTGCAGCATGCCAGGCCTCCCTGTCCATCTCCAACACCTGGAGCTTGCTCAAACTCATGTCCATCGAGTAGGTGATGCCATCCAACCATCTCATCCTCTGCCATCCCCTTCTCCTCCTGCCTTCAATCCTTCCCAGCATCAGGGTCTTTTCTAATGAGTCAGTTTCTTTGAATCAGGTGGCCAACGTTATTGGAGTTTCAGCTTCAGCATCAGTCCTTCCAATGAATATTCAGGGTTGATTTCCTTTAGTATTGACTAGTTTGATCTCCTTGCTCTCCAAAGGACTCTCAAGAGTCTTTTCCAACACCAAAGTTCAAAAGCATCAATTCTTTAGCACTCAACTTTCTTTATAGTCCAACTCTCAAATCCATACATGACCACTGGAAGTGAATGCACTATATTTGATCCTAAAACAATTCTACAAGGTAGGTATCATTCCTATTTTAAGGATGAGAAAATTAAGTTATGATACAAATCTAGGCAAACTGGTGTCAGAGGTCATATCCTTCACCATTATATTACATGGATGTTACAGTAAACTAGTATGACAAGAATTTGGCAAATAGTATTCATTCATATTCATTCTGTTATTTAATAAAAAATATTTTCTAAAGTGTCTTGTCTTAAATTGTCACCTAATGAACATTTAGTCATTAGTAGTGTTTCTGATAATATCACTTATTGACAACTAATGGAAACTACAGTGTGAATGGCCTTATTACAGTTTCTTAGAGAAAGTGTTAAGAAATGAACTCTCTATAAAGATCTTATATACTCTAAAATCTATAACTCAGTTTTATGTAAGTGCAAGATGAAGCTTGTACATTTCAGGATAGTTGCTGACTGACTGAGTTATTTATGTTTTAACATTCAGATAGGACATTTCAAACAGAAGCTTTGATATTCTGTAAAGTGAAAAGGCAATTTGTGTAAAAATTTTATTAGGTTTGTTTATTTTTACCCACACTACTTCCAAACAATATCATATGAGTTTGTAATATGCAATGCTTAAAGTGGATATGGCATTATTCACTATTATGGGTGGCACAGGTTGATTACTTCTGCAATGTTTTATATATATATATAAAATATATATAAACATATATAACATCTGATGTTATTACCACATTTTGTTGCTGTAGAAACTTTGTATTAAAAGAATAACTTTACATAGGTTATTATCTAAATTCTGCTATTTAAAAAAAAATTCCTTCAAAACAAACTTTACTTACAATATATATTAATGACAAAAGACCAAAACACATTACTTTGATATATAAATCCAACATTTTACAATTAACCTAAACAAACTCTTTTAGAACTAAATGATCAAAGAATTCAATATGATCCATGGGGGGGTAGAGGAGTAAATCACTGAGTCACAGAATAGAATTAAAATAAAAACTGATGCTGTTAATTTTAGAAATAATTTAATTCTGTTTATATGAAAAGAAGACATTCAAAGAAGGAAAAAATTCAGATGGATAGTTTTGGGCAGTTCTGGTTGCTGGCATCCTACCCCCTTATCTGTAAAAGAACGCTGCTGGCATTAGTTTCCATCAATTCATTTGTGATTTTGAAATTAATTCTGAAGGAAACCACAACTTACTTGAAGATCCCGCTGAGTGTCTGTGGGCCTGAATGTTTTTTTCTCTCTTCACAGACGAAGCACTTCCACTGGTCATGGAAAAACGGTCTAAATCCGTGTCTTCTCTGCTTACAAGTCTTGCCTGGGAGCAATGGGAGAGAATGTATACAATCATGAAACAAAATATGGCATTTTCTGAATGCAGCTCACATTACCCCAAATAAACAAACAGGCTCTGTCAAACAATCTTCTTCAAAATGATACCACAATCCTTTATTGCTGCCCAGGCAGAACAAATGCACTATGTCAAAGCATTTTTTGCAAATAAGAGCCGATTTTAAAATTGAGGTTTGCTATTTGAGTCTGTACAACAAAAGAAAACATTTCAGTACAGTAATTTTGATGAAAATCAATCTTAAAGGCAACTGATGAAACTTGAAATAGCTTAACGTCACTTATTTACCAAGGATATTATTTAATTCTTAATTAAATGTTATAAATGTCACATCAGATTATTTTCTGCAATATTCATGTTTTACCACTTATAAAATTCCCTGAAATGCCTTTCATCCCATATTTGTATAATACAAAGCCATGAAAGATCTCTACTTTCTCACTACAGTCATTATTAATGTAAAATACTATATGTTAAGTCTAATTTGGGAGTAAGGGTAGACATATAGAAATTTCAAGATATTTTAAGGACATATGTATTAGGTAATTTATTTCATCTAAAATTCCTCTCTGAACTTTTATTACTATTTTGGATTGAATTGAGGAGTTGAAAGACTCACCTCTTGGCTATAAATAATGTTTTATATAATGTCTAATATCATTAAGTAAGGATTTATCGGGATTTGGCCCCTAAATGGGAGAAAACTCCATGATAGAAAGCAAAACAGCCTCAAAGTAGCTGGAACTTCATCCAAACCACAGGATGCTTGAAATCCTGTGAGAAAGCATTGTCCTCAATATTTGATGTGAGAAAAATTTAGAGTAAAATAAAACCATAAAACCATCACTGTGGTTACATAGCTATCCCTATGTGATGTGCTACAAAAACTCATGAAACCAGAAGCCAAAGATCATCTTCCTTCAATTCAGATGTCTGCATCCCCCTCCCACCTTCTCTCATTGTTAAATAAGCAAGTTTGCTCTTGGTGGACTCAGAGGAGAAGCCGCTCTAGGGCATTCGCCACTTTTTATTTTTCATTTTATTTATTGTTATTATTATTTTTATTTTTTTACTTTACAATATTGTATTGGTTTTTAAATTGTACCTGGCTAAGTGATACCATGTTTTTGTCAAAAAAAAATCTCCGTAGAGAACTGTTTCAAGTGAAATGATGACTGGCTCACAATTTACACTTGTGATTTTTAGGATGAAAAATGTTATACATTCTTTCTGGATTTTATTTCATTAGTGCACAAGTGTATGTATTTAATGGTCCCATTAAGTGGCTCCATCAATACTGAGACATCACAAAAACCAATCAGGAATAAGGGGGACTGAAAAAGTTGGCTTAAAGCTCAACATTCAGAAAACTAAGATCATGGCATCTGGTCCCATCACTTCATGGGAAATAGATGGGGAAACAGTGGAAACAGTGTCAGATTTTATTTTTGGGGGGCTCCAAAATCACTGCAGATGGTGACTGCAGCCATGAAATTAAAAGACGCTTACTCCTGGGAAGAAAAGTTATGACCAACCTAGAAAGTATATTCAAAAGCAAAGACATTGCCAACAAAGGTCCATCTAGTCAAGGCTATGTTTTTTCCAGCGGTAATGTATGGATGTGAGAGTTGGACTGTGAAGAAAGCTGAGTGCCAAAGAATTGATGCTTTTGAACTGTGGTGTTGGAGAAGACTCTTGAGAGTCCCTTGGTCTGCAAGGAGATCCAACCAGTCCATTCTGAAGGAGATCAGCCCTGGGATTTCTTTGGAAGGAATGATGCTAAAGCTGAAACTCCAGTACTTTGGCCACCTCATGCGAAGAGTTGATTCACTGGAAAAGACTTTGATGCTGGGAGGGACTGGGGGCAGGAGGAGAAGGGGACGACAGAGGATGAGATGGCTGGATGGCATCACCGACCTGATGGACGTGAGTTTGAGAGAACTCCGGGAGTTGGTGATGGACAGGGAGGACTGGCGTGCTGCGATTCATGGAGTTGCAAAGAGTCGGACACTGAACGACTGAACTGAACTAACTGACTGATCAAAGCAATACCAAGATTTTGGTGACATCAGTTACAAAATAAGGAAAGGCATGCTAACCACATAAGAGACCCTCCTGCTGACTAAAGAGGCTTTAACTATAAGCCTCAGGATTTTAAAATCAGGTTTTATTTGCTTCAATTTAATGACATAATTTCACTACACCTATTTAAAAAGCAGAAATCTCACCCTCCTCCAGACAAGATGATACATACCTACATGTCAAGAAAATATTTGTGAACATGTCTTCCAAAAATCTTGTTATCATCTAAGCCATTAACATCCAAAAGATTGTTTATTCCAAAACAGAAAACAGTATCGGTTATTAACTAAGCCAGATTATAACAGAATCAAATTTAGAAGTGAAATTTAACAATAATACACACTTTCACAATGGTGCCACCTCGCATCTTAAATGCAAAGGTAGAAATTTCATAGAGGCGAGCGACTGAACTGAACTGAACTGAGTTACATGTCTAGCAGCATATTTGACTCAGCCACATATGTATTTATATTCAGATTCTATCTGTGAAAACACTGGCTTCAAATTGAACATCATCCTTTCTCCTACTGTTAAGGAGTAGAGAAATCATAAAAAAAATATATCTTTTCTTCTATGTCATGCAAAATGGATATACTATACATGCAAAATAGAATAAAATTGACCTTGCTTTTAATACTTGTTCTACAAAACTGTATGTTTAATTCCAAAACATTGTAATATTAAACGTTCTTCACAGTTATAACATGATAAACAGTTTGTGTCAGATTAGAATTTTCTTATGTGCAATGCAATAGCAAATATTTAAATAGTGATTTTGCAAAACTCTTGTTGGTCTTTGTCTTCTGATCAAGTCATGTCTGTAGCCTCATCTACAAAGTTTGTAATATTCTCTTTTCCCATGTTTTCACAATGAAATGACTGGTATGAATTCTGGAACATGACTTCTAAGCAAGTGGATCCTGTTTCACCTCCAAACCAAGCTCCTTAATTTAAAGTAGAGAATCTCTTCCATTTAGTAAAGAACAGTCAGTTCTTTCTTCTGATTTTTCACAAACCAGATTTTATTAAATATTTATTTTAAAATTTTGTATTTTTAGAAGACAAACAGCACACATAAAATAAACACCTATTTACTTATTATGCAGATATTTTTAAAAAAGAGAAATAAAATATTATAAAGTGAAACTCACTTGTAAGCTTTTCAGTTTTTCTACACATGATTTGAATAAACATATTAAAAAGTTTTTAGAATATTATTTCAAAATTAACTTCTTTTTGCATTTTGCTTCTTTCACTGTACATCTGTGAAATATAGATCTAGTTCATTTAACTGTTTGAATAATATGCAAATTATTGCAAAATTACTGTAGACGCTATGAACATACCACATCATTGTTTGTACTATTTCTAGATGTAATACCCGTGTTTCAAAAACATTTTTCTCTTTGATCACAGAAAGCTGAGGTATGCATACCCCTCCATTCATAATACATTGTCATCACTGTGAAAACCCCTTCTCATATAATAAGACAGGCCTTTTTATGTAACATATGTGGGCATGGAAGGCACTTTAAATGTTTTATAGAGCTTTAATTTATATGCAATAAAATCCACAGAACTTAAACATGAAGTTCAATCATTTTCAAAAAATTTTCTTTTCGATTTATAAGTCCCATAGAAGCTTCAAAATTGGTACTAAGTTACTTGCATATCCTCCAAACAGCTTGTCCAAATGATACCTTGTATAATTCAAGTTTAATTAATAAAAACAGGAAATTGACATTGGTGCCATACTATTACTAAACCATAGACCTTATTCACCAGTTTTCACATGCACTATATTTTTTTGGTTTGTTTATGCTTCTATGACATTTTATCACATGTATAAATTCACATAACTACCACCACAATCAGAATAGACAATTATTCTATCTCTCCAAACAACCTTTTTGTTTTCCCTTTATAGTAATACCTTCCCCCTAATCTAATAACTGGCAACCACTAATAAATTCCCATCACTATAATTATGTAGTTTTGAGAATGTTATGTAAATAAAATCATATAGTAAAGAACATTTTGAAATTGTCTTCTTTCACTTAGCAAAATGCTCTTGAGATCCATGAACATCTTCATGTATACCATGAGTTTATTTTTGTTTGTTGCTTTTTGTTCCTTTTTGTGTATCTATTGTTCGTATGTACCACAATTTGTTTACCATTCACCCAGTGAATGAGATTTGGGTCATTTCCAATCTTTTCAGCTATCACAAATAAAACTACTATGAACATTTATGCATAAGTTTTTGACTGAACATAAGTTCATCTCTCTAGAAAAAGTGCTCAGGAGCAAAACTGCTGAGTCAAATAAGTATATATTTAACTTTATGAGAAATTGAAACTTTTTTTTTTTTTTACAGTGGCTGTACCCTTCTTCGTAGGGACTTCTCTGTGGCTCAGTGGTAAAGAATCTGCCTGTCAATGTGGGATATGCAGGTTATGCGGGTTCAATCTCTGGGTTGGGAAGATACCTTGGAGTAGAAAGTGGCAACCCACTCCAGTATCTTGCCTGGAGAATTCCATGGACAGAGAAGCCTGGTGGACTACAGTCCATGGGATCGCAAAGAGTTAGACACAACTTACTGACTAAAAAACAACAATTCATGCATATGGTATATGTCTTTGATTTTTTATAAGCAATGTTTGATAGGTTATAATTGTAAGGGCCTTGCACATGTTAATGTTAACATTTGTGATTTAACTCTACTGCAGTACACCTTCTCCTGTTTAACCCTGTTTTTTTTCTTCCCTTAAAGGAGTTGTTCCTGAGAGCCTTCCCCAGTAAACATCCTACATTCAAATATCAGAATCTCAGAGTATATTTTCTGGAGAAATTGAACTATGAGTGTCTCCTGCAGGAAAATGCTAGCATTTTGGGAGGATAAGTTTAATAAGCGATGCAATTGTCTAGATCTATGACATGCCTTCTGATATATATTTGGAATTAGGTAAAATAATATCTTGTTTGCATTTTTCTTATTCTTGTCTGTCATACAATAACTTTAATCTTGTTTAGAAAACAGAGATATTATTTATTAGCTTCCTCAGAACCCAGCATTTGAGTGTTTGATTATGTCTAATTCTGTCCTCACTTTTGAAGCTCAGTGACAAAGTATTCTAGATGATATTTATATTTATCCTTATATTAAGAAATAACTCCACTGTCTTTTGGTATGCCTGTTCTGATATGATGTCAACTGTCAATCTACTGTTCCTTTGTAGATAAACTTTCACTAATTTTTTATTCTAATACCGGGTCCTTTTCAAATATATTATTTTTTATTTGCAGAATTTATAATGGCTTTATTTGCATATCCATCTCCCTCTAATTAAAATTTGATCATTTTTTGTTCGATTATTTTCTGTCCTTTTATTATGGGTGGTATTTTTGTGTCTTTGAGGATCTTATAGTAGCAGCTGTTGCAGCTTTTTAACATTTCAAGATTTTCCTTAGTTATGGCCTGGTCCCAGTTGCACAATTATCTGCACAAGTTTCCTACAAGTAGTGTGTTTTCATTCCCCAACACCCTGTGAGATTTCCACTCAACTTGGCCTTCAATTAGCCCAGTATCCTTTTAGTGTAAATCCTTGATCCATTCCCCTGTCTTGACTCAAAAAAAAAAAGTAAAAAAAGTCTATTCTACTACTACTACTACTTATTTTGTGTTCAGCTGTTCTTCAATATATTTTTTAGAAAGTATTATCATTGCTATGCATTTGTCATACATTCGTGGGTAGTGTGATATAATGGGATATGGAGGAAGGAGATTAATGTCAAAGGGTTAATCTCATAGAACCACTTTGATTAGTAATCTACCCAATCTGTTTTCATTCATTTTAGAAGTATAAAAATTAAATGTAATATCCCTTTCTTTATTGTGGCATTCCTTGGCACTTTATATTCCTGATTTTTGCTGCAAAGTGGCTACTCAAAAATCTGTGTGAGAGTGTTAGTCAATAATATGTAGGGTGTTAATAGCCTGAGGTACCGCTTTTCCTAGGGTAATCTTCATGTCACTCTGCCAGAGGGATTTCTATTAAATATTAAAAAGCAAGAAAATATTTGTTTAGTGATTATTTCAAGTATGTGCATCCTTCTATAAATATTTCCATAAGCACATTAATTTTAACTATTGTCCTAATTTTTCTCCTCTTTCAGGAAAACTCCTTGAATGTGTAATTCATGAGAATAACGAATATAACAGCTCTGGATATGATAATATTATTTCCCATTAGAGAATACATTATTTTTTTTATACTAAATTCTACATGGTAAGTTAACATAATCAGTTTTCTCGGTGAATGTAGAGTTTGAGCAAGGAATATTCATTGGTTGCTATAAATGGAAGGCGTCATAGTTAGGGTTATTTGATGCCCTTCATTTTCACATGCCAAGGAGGTCATGCACTTCTGTCATTGGTCAGGGTACCCTCTTTTCTGGAAATTTCTGGAAACACTAACATTTCTTGTCTGGGGACTCTGTTTCTCCAGACTCCATATTGGCCATTCTCCTGCTAACATCGGCTCCCTTCTGATAGCATATATTGTAGCTGACTTTTGAAATGTACATGAGCTATATTGTCCAGAGTATACACTCTGGTCTCCGTGTTAGAACTTGGTTGCTCCTAACACTCCAACCATTTACACTTTATTACTTACAATGGTTGAATACACAACCACTTTTTAATTTTTACCTGGTTTGATTTTTTGTCATGAGGGTGCTTTGCTGTTTCCCTCAAGTATCCTCCTTTTAAAATAGTCTAGACAATAATATTGTTTTATAATTTCTTGCCCAGAGTATCTTGTAAAATATAGTAGCATCTTGTTATTTTAAAATATACCAGATAAACTATTTTAAGATGACATCATATTTTAAAGTCATATTATAAGCCAAGAAAACATGGTACTATTTTAATATTCAATATTTTGAGATTATACTCAAAAGATACAGTTGTGGTATTTTCATAATTTATACCACTTATTGACACATCTTAAAGTGCCATCGGTTGAGTACTGTTGTCCACAACACTTTTTCTGAACTTTAAACACATTTCTTACCACAAGCTGAACTCTTCCACCATTAAGTACATCTGGATCTAACTCAGGCAAGAAGTGATTGCTGCATAATGACAAAAAGAGAAATCATATTATTATATTAATGCAGAGAAAGACTATGAAAAACATGCCCAATGAAAAGTTTGGGAAAAATCAATAATATACAAAATGGAAATAATTATTTTCTTAAATTAGGTGAATGTAATTTATATCTTTTCATAGTTACTTTAAAATTCAATTTGACATAAATTTTAAATTTGCCAAACATAAGCACATACACAGATAAAAAATATCTGAAAGTACCAATAACTTTAGCTAATAAATTATAGAAAGGATAAATATTGTACCTCATCTACTTATATATCTTACTTAAAGGATATAACAACCCAGGATTTGAAATGTTTTAATTTCACTTTTCTCCATATTATTAAAGATATTATATGGATAGAATTGACTACATATGAAGGTTTTTTTCATTTGTATATATTATAAAAAAGGTTTAATTTTTATACATTATAACATTCTGGTATATTAAGTGTTAGACCTTGTAACTGTATTCTTTGTTACTCATTTAAACAGTTAATACCCACAACCCCTGGAAATGTTTCCGAAGTGTCATCTATATTTAGATTCATATTGGTTTATATATTTGAAAATACTTAAGTAGCACTTTAAAAAATTGTTTTGTGGATATACATAGCTACAGTGAAAGTCATAAAAATTTATGACAACTGTATAATATGGGAAACTAAATACTCAGTATTCTGTAATAACCAATAAAGGAAAAGGGTTTCCCAGGTGGTTCAGTAGGTAAAGAATCTTCCTTCAATGCAGGAGACCCAAGAGACCTGGGTTTGATCCCTAGGTTGGGAAGATGCCCTGGGTGAGGGCATGGCAACCCACTCCAGTATTCTTGCTTGGAGAATCCCATGCACAGAGGAGCCTGGCATGCTACAGTCCATGGGGTCACAAAGAGTCAGACATGACTGAAGTGATTGAGCACATAAGTGAAAAGACTGTGAAAAAGAATATATATGTGTTCTACACCTGAAGCTAACATGACATTGTAAATCAACTATACTTTAATTAATCAAAAAATATTTCAAAAATATTATCTCCAGACTTTTATTTCTTTAAAATTTTGGTTTAGTAGTTATGTACAAAAATGTTTTATGTTATGTATGAATCTTGTTCCCTCAAAATTTATATGTTCAAATCTTGTTTTCTCAAAATTTACACATTCAAATCCTAATCTTCAATACCTTAGAAAATTAACCATATGAAGACAAGGCCTTGAAAGAGACAATTAAAGTAAGACGAGTTCAAAGAGGTGGGCCCTAATCCAATATAACTGGTGTCCTTGTTCAAAGAAGAGATTAGAACACAGGTAACACAGGCGGAAGGATGGTCCTGTGAGCAGCCAGTGAGAAGGAGCCATCTGCAAGCCAAGGAGACAGACCTCCAAAGAA
This sequence comes from Cephalophus harveyi, assembly GCA_006410635.1. NCBI lineage: Eukaryota > Metazoa > Chordata > Mammalia > Artiodactyla > Bovidae > Cephalophus > Cephalophus harveyi. The sequence goes on along the minus strand of SJYT01019588.1, from coordinate 55,643 downwards.
ACCAAACTTGCTGACTCCTTGATCTTGGACTTGCAGCTTCCAACACTGTGAGAAAACAGATCTCTGCGCTTTAAGCCATGTAATCTAGTATTTTGTTATGGTAGCCCTAGAAAACTCATACATACATTAATATAACAAAAATTAATTGATTACTTATTAGGTTCAAGGCACCTTTCTTTGCTGCTAAGGGACATCAACATTTGATAACATCAGTTTGAGAACTCACCTCTATCTTGTGAGAAAGAGAGATATCATCTCGCTATAAAGAGGAGGGAACTAAAATATTGAGACATCACTGAAAATCAGTTACATGACTGGTAAAGTGGCAGGATCGGGGTTGAGTTCAATTTTAACTGCCAAACATAAGTGATAATAAAAATAACAAAAAATAAAATACTACAATCACCAATACAGATGATATTTATAAACAGTTAATAGATACCATGCATTTTACTTTATAAAGTAGAATCATTTGTGTGGTTCATCATCACCATCAATCATTTGTGCTGATTTTTAAGCATTACAGAAACTAAGTTCTTGAATATTTTACAGTGAAAAACATAGTGATCAAATCTATTCTATATAAGAGACCATTTATAGTCTGGTAATGTCGTATATTGGCCTTTGGCTATATAAAGTCATGTGTGTTCTAGCATAATTAACCTAGGTTTCACTTTTCAATATGTGTTTGCAATACAAAAATCTGATTTAAGGGAGATGACCTCACCATTTCATATTTCTGGAACCAGTCGTTTCAAGAACCCCAACCTGTGTATGAAGCCATTGGTATGTATATTCTTTACTCCTTTCTAATTTTTCATTTGCAGTGGTATCCTTATACATAAATTCTTCTTTCTTATCTAGGGAAAAATATGAAAATATTATTTGTTTTTTAAAGAAATCAGGTTTTGGCCACGCAGCTTAGTCTATGCTAACAATTTTATCACAAGAAAGAAAAAAACAAGACAGGTCATGGGAGCTAAATCATCTGTAAGAAAAATACTGTCAGTCACTTATCGATTAAGTATTTTCCTGTTTGAGTTTCAAACCCACTTATTTTGAAAAGCAGAGTTGTTTTAATGAAACCAACATCCTATAGCACTTGTTTTTGTGTTTTAGTTAGAAAATAGAAATAATTACTTTTGGTAGACAGAATTTAACATCTAATTGTTCTCATACAATCTTATCCATATGAAGAATTTATATTGAGGATATTCAAAACAGGTTTGTAATTTTGTATAAAACAAAACTTGGTTTATATAAGCTAGTACAACATGTAAGTTAGGAAAATCATTTATATTAGGTTTAGGAAACCTGTGCTAATGCCATACCAATGATTTCAAAGATGGAGAGGGGGAAAGGCTAACAATGAAGATGAGTATAGAGACTATGCAAAAGGAGAAATTATGCCACGTGAGAATACAAGGTAACAAATATAAAGTAAAATAAAATAGTTAAAAAAAAAGAAAAAGAAAAATCCAACCCTTATAGCTACACTTAAATATAGTATATGTATTTATATTATTCAAAAAAAAAAAAAAGATCTGCAGACATTGCTGCCACATCAATGCCACACACTTGAGTTACAGTGAAGATCTGTTGTTCTGGAGCACTTCTCCACGGACTTGATTTTTCAGATGGCTTCTTTTTTGGTGCCATCACCATGCTTGGAGACATGTTAGCTGTGTAGGGTTCACTGACAGTACACCAGAGAGGGGGTACCTCCTGAAACTAACTCATGGTAAGTAAACTCACCGGAAATCTACAATTTAAAATGTGGTATTTAAAACGTCTGTTTATTAATTTGAACTATTCTTTCAACTGGCTTCACCTAGCTTAAAACTCAGCATTCAGAAAACTAAGATCATGGCATCCAGTCCCATCACTTCATGGCAAATAGATGGGGAAAAAGTGGAAACAGTGACAGATTTTATTTTCTTGGGCTCCAAAAGCATTGCAGATGGTGACTGCAGCCATAAAATTAAAGGACGCTATGACAAACCTAGACAGCATATTAAAAAGCAGAGACATCACTTTGCTGACAAAGGTCTGTATTGAAAACTATGGTTTTTCCAGTAGTCACATATGGATGTGAACATTGGACCATAAAGAAGGCTGAGCACCAAAAAATTGATGCTTTCAAATTGTGGTGCTGGAGAAGACTCTTGAGAGTCCCTTGACAGCAAGGAGATCAAGCTAATCAATCCTTAAGGAAATCAACCCTCAATATTCATTAGAAGGACAGATGGTGAAGCTCCAATACTTTGGCCACCTGATACGAAGAATCGACTGATTGGAAAAGACTCCTGATTCTGGGAAAGATTGAGGGCAGGAGGGCAAGGGGATAAGAGAGGATGAGATGGTTGGATGGCACACTGACTCAACAAACATGAGTCTGACTAAACTCTGAGAGATAGCCATGGGCAGGGAAGCCTGGTATGCAGCAGTCCATGGGGTTGCAAAGAGTCAGGCACACTTAGTGAATGAACAATTCTTTCACTATAGATCTTCAGACATAGAAAGTAATCTTTTATTTGCAGGTTGTTTGGAGGACAAATGAGACATGTTGTGAAGCTTATTTTGAATGCTAGGTGAATGGGCAGAGACACATTCACACATGTATACACACTCAGCATCTATTGTTTTGACTATGTTAAAGCAATACATTCGTCATTTCTTCTTTTTTTCCTTAAAATTTGCTGTGGTACTAGTGAAATGACTAGTTTTCAGTCCAAAGAGATACAAGGTCCAGTTCTCAGAAAAGCTACAAGTCAAGATGTTTATTTCTCTAAGTTACATTACTTAACTTCCTGTTAATTTCTCATGACATCTTACATTTCTAAAATGGTCATATCCCTTGTTTCCTGCGTGCATGCTAAGTTCCTTCAGTCGTGTCCAACTCTTTGTGACCTTATGGACTGTAGCCAGGCTCCTTTGTCCATGGCCTAACCCAGGCGAGCATACTGAAGTGGATTGCCATTTCCTTCTCCAGGGGATCTTCCCCACCCAGGGATCAAATCCGTGTATCTGTTGGCAGATTCTTTACCACTAGCACCACCTGGGCTTCCTGAACTTAAGCCAATCCCTCCATAGTTGCAGGGCTTCCTCGACAGCTCAGGTGGTAAAGAATCTGTCTACAAGGCAGGAGGCCCTGGTTCAATTCCTGGGTCGGGAAGATTCGCTGGAGAAGGGATAGGCTACCCACTCCAGTATTCTTGGGCTTCCCTTGTGGCTCAGCTGGTAAAGAATCCATCTGCAACATGGGAGACCTGGGTTCGATCCCTGGAAAGGCTACCCACTCCAGTATTCTGCCCTAGAGAACTCCATGGACTACACAGTCCATGGAGTTGCGAAGAGTCTGACACGACTGAGTGACTTTCATTGTCACTTTCTCCATAGTTGCTGAACTGAAGGAGCAATTACTCTGCATTCAAGGGCTGACCACTGAATTCATGAGCAGACACCATTTTAATAAATGGCCTTCTTTATACAGAAACTAAAAAAGAGACTCAAACAAAGGGAAGATTTGGGCTTGTCACCCTGGTTACTGCATTAAGCACTAAGTTTCTTTTCCAGCAGAGTCCCAGGGTTTTATCTGCCCTTCTTGATTGATCAGACCAAATGGTGAACCCATGAACGCAATGACAGAAAGGAATGACAGAGAGGAATCAGTGACCCTGATAATCAACTGAACCCACAACTGGAACTTTACCTACTCTTGATATGTAGCAAGTGTACTTTTAGCTAAAAATAATCTTTGCGTCTTTCTGTTTTTGAAAATAGAGACATATACTTGCAATAGCCCCTTTTTAAAGTGCTCATTCTGAAAAGTTTTCCTCAATTCTATAACACTCCATAAACCCTAAGTGGTTTTACATCAGACTCAGTCCAGTTTCTCAATAATCATCCCCGAGTAAAGATTAGAGATTTCACTGTAAGAGTCCAACTCATATTAATTCTTTTAACCTGAAGGCATGGATTGGTAGATTGGCATGAATTCAGTGTAAAAAGAGACCTAGCATAGTGGTGACGTTGGCTGGATAGATCCAAGCATACTGCCATTCAAATGCTGCTGGAAATGATTCTGGCAAGTGACTTTTGCTATACCATTTCAGGATTACTCCTGTCACTGAGGAGAAGGTAGGATCTACTTCTTGAAGCTTGCTTTCAGCATTTTGTTTAGGAAGAATAATGGCGCCAGGTTTACTTACAGACCTTTATCATTTTCTAGTTCAGTTCAGTTGCTCAGTCGTGTCCGACTCTTTACAACCCCAAGGACTGCAGCATGCCAGGCTTTCCTGTCCATCACCAACTCCCGGAGCTTGCTCAAACTCATGTCCATGAAGTCAGTGATGCCATCCAATCCTCTCATCCTCTGTCATCCTCTTCTCCTCCTGCCTTCAATTTTTCCCAGCATCAGGGTCTTTTCAAATGAGTCAGTTTGAGTTGAAGTATTGGAGTTTCAGCTTCAGCATCGGTCCCTTTCAACAAGTATTTAGGACTTGTTTCCTTTAGGATGAACTGCTTGGATCTCTTTGCAGTCCAAGGGACTCTCAAGAATCTTCTCCAACCCCACCATTCAAAAGCATCAATTCTTTGGTGCTCAGCTTTCTTTATAGTCCAACTCTCACATCCACACATGACTATTGGAAAAACCATAGCTTTGACTGGATGGACCTTTGATGGCAAAGTAACGTCTCTGCTTTTTAATATGCTGTCTAGGTTGGTCATAGCTTTTCTTCCAAGGAGCAAGTGTCTTTTAATTTCATGGCTGCAGCCACCATCTGCAGTGATTTTTGAGCTCCCCAAAAATAAAATGTCACTGTTTCCACTGTTTCCCCATCTATTTGCCATGAAGTGATGGGACTGGATGCCATGATCTTAGTTTTCTGAAAGTTGAGTTTTAAGCCAACTTTTTCACTCTCCTCTTTCACTTTCATCAAGAGCCTCTTTAGTTTTTCTTCACTTTCTGCCATAAGGGTGGTGTCATCTGCATATCTCACTTACTGATATTTCTCCAGGCAATCTTGATTCCAGCTTGTGCTTCATCCAGCCCAGCGTTTCTCATGGTGTACTCTGTATGTAAGTTAAATAAGCAGGGTGACAATATCCAGCCTTGATGTATTCCTTTCCTTATTTGGAACCAGTCTGTTGTTCCATATCCGGTTCTAACTGTTGCTTCCTGTCCTGCATGCAGGTTTCTCAGGAGTCAGGTCAGGTGGTCTGGTATTCCATCTCTTTAAGAATTTTCCCCAGTTTGTTGTGATCCACAACAAACAATGACTATGATGGCGTAGTCAGTAAAGCAGAAGTAGATGTTTTTCTGGAATTTTTCTGGTTAGACTTCCCAAAAAGTCCTTTTGATTTTAGAAGAAACACCTTTCCGCCTGCAAAATGCAATCTACTACCTACCTACTGTTCTTTCCTATTTTTCTAGGTCTTCGTTAATTTCTTGTACCATCATCCAAAAGTTCTCTTTTTGATCCATGCTCTCCCCTAGTTACTACAGTCTAATATGTTGTTTTTACTTCAGGACACACATTCTATTAATTTTATTTAAATAAATTGTTAAACTCTGTTACTATATAAATAACACATTTTCACAACAGTTAACCTTAAAAATACTGAAAAGTAAAAAGTCAAAGAAAATAAAATCTACAAAAAGCCCACTATTCAAGATAACCACTGAATAAGACTTTTAAGGCATTTCTTTGTAGTTCTTTTTTTCATAGATTTGTTTTATAGCATTTTTCCATTAGTACTATAACAAATGAATTCTATGTAATGAAAATCTAAACCTGAAAATGCTTTTAGGGGTTACAGGTTATGATATACCAACTTGTTACATGAAGGTTTTTAATTATTCTATGTAATCCATTTTTAAGGTGGAATTAAAGATAACATGTCTGAATTTATGAATATTTTGAGGAACATGGTATAATCTATATCATCAAATAGTTTACAAAAGCTTTACCAATTTCAGTTCAGTTCAGTTCAGTCGCTCAGTCGTGTCCGACTCTTTGCGACCCCATGAATCGCAGCATGCCAGGCCTCCCTGTTCATTACCATCTCTCGGAGTTCACTCAGACTCACAATTTACCACAAGTTATATGAGGTTAATCATTTCACTAAGTCCCTAGTCAGCATTGTGATATTAAGTATTTTAAAGCTGTTGATACTTTGAGAAAAATATTGTCTAATACAGTATTAATTTATATATTTCTACTGCTAGCAAAATTTAAAGTGGTTCCATATGATTTCTTATCAATAATATATAAAGTGTAAAGTATCTTTCTTGTTCTTCCCAATTATCTGCTGGATTCTAGTATTTCCATTTTTGCTTTCAACTGACCATTTAAAATCCTTTATCAGTTACCACTGGTGCAAATATTTTCTCCTGCCCATTGTTTGATTTTAATTTCTACCCTATTTGCAAAAGGGGCACATTTTTCTCTAGGCATACAAATTTATCTACTTGCTAAATATCTTCTAAACTATAAACCTTTTTCCTCTCATAATTTATAGGTTGTATCTCCCAATTTGAAAAATATGGTACCTAAGATTTCAGGGACAAATTCTACACTCTTGTAATATTTTGTCTTTCATACTTAAGTATATTGGTTAACAAAATTCCATTAAGAGAACTCTAACTCCCTCAGGCTACTTTGTCTTCCCTTTTCATTCCCTCCTTAATTTACTGCAATCTGATTTTGTCATACTGAAATTATCCTTACAATGAGGACCTTAAACCATCTTATCTACCAAGCACACTTATTCCTTATTTTCATTGACCTCTCTGCTGAATTCAATTACACAGAACATTGTCTTAAAACTCTCTTCTCTGTGACACTTTGGTACATCAGACTTCAAGTGCTTCCTTTCTGGCTCCTTTACATATACTCCCTCAGATGCTGATGCTTGTCAGTGTATAGAATTTAGGAGCACCCTACCCTCACCACCTCATTCCATGCCTAACATTGTGCTGGCCTTTGATGACAGTCAACTGGATAAGCAGATGGTATAGTGGTGGTTTAGTTGCTCAGTCAGACATGACTTGTGACCCCATGGACTGTAGCCTGCCAAGCTCCTCTGTCCATGATATTCTCCAGGCAAGAATACTGGAGCGGGTTGCCATTTCCTTCTCCAGAGGATATTCCTGACCAAAGGATCAAATCCAGGTCTCCTGCATTGGAGGCAGATTCTTTATCAACTGAACTACAAAGGAAGCCCAGATTACTAGATACACAGTGTTTATCGCCTCATGGGGGTGGCAGCTTAGAGGACTGGATATCACCAACCTCTGTTTTGTTCCTGTTCTCAGATCCAGCTGAACTTCAGAATCACAGCGTGTTTTCATCATCATCCTGGTAAGTCTGCTTTTTCTCCTGACTCCCCAAGTCATTCAGACCAGATATTCTGGAGTTGTCCTTGGCTGCTCACTCCTTATGTAATGACATCTGATCCAGAATTAGGTCTAGCCTCCCTGCCAGTTATCTCACTGATATCTGGCTCCTTCTTCTCATCTCCACTGCTCCATTTTGAACAGGAGTGAGAGTCTCTGTTGACTAACTGACATGCGTGCTTCAGCTCACTGCAATATGGCTTCCTCCCTGTACCGTTTCGCTGAAACTGTTCACACCGAGATCATTAATACTGCTAGATCTTTGGGACTTTTTGAAGTTCTTACTGACTCCTCTAATATTATACATCGTGCACTTCTTCCTTCTCAAAAGGCTTATTTCTTCTGACTGTTGCTTAGTTACACTTGTTCTGTTTTTCTCTGCCCTGCTGTCTAAACCTCCTTCAAGGGTTCCTCTTCCTTTGGTATCTCTTCCAATCTCAGGATTCTTCTCATGTGTAGAAGGCAATCGCACCCTACTCCAGTACTCTTGCCTGGAAACTCCGATGGACAGAGGAGCCTGGTGGGCTGCAGTCCATGGGGTCGCTGAGTCAGACCTGACTGAGCGACTTCACTTTCACTTTTCACTTTCATGCATTGGAGAAGGAAATGGCAACCCACTCCAGTGTTCTTGCCTGGAGAATCCCAGGGATGGTGGAGCCCAATGGGCTGCCGTCTGTGGGGTCGCACAGAGTCGGACACGACTGAAGCGACTTAGCAGCAGCAGCAGCAGTAATGTCCTAGCCCCGTCTTATTCTTTGGTTATAAGCTTCCTGTCAGAGGATATTTCTTCAAGTTCTTCTATCGCTTTCTGAAATGTATTTATCCAAAGCCTCTCTGCTAGGTATCCTACAGATAATTTAAACTGACTACGTAAAAAGCTAAACTCGTTTTACCCCACCCTTTCCAAGTTCCTATAATTCTACCATCATCGTCGGTGTAAAACTCAGAAACCTGAGTGTTGTACTGAACCAGTATCCTTCCTCACACTTTAACTGAAGATTTTACCTCCTAAATTCTTTTCATTCTGTCAAATCTCTGGTATTTGCATTGTCACTATTTTAATTCGGCCCACTATCATCTCTTCTCAGTTACTGCAACAGCATTCTCACAGGTCTTTTTGCTTTTGACCTTGTTCCCACTTATATATCTCCATACTGCAAACGGTCTTTCTAAAGAACCCATTTAATTTGCATTTTCATAGGTTGAATTCTTGGTTCTCTACTGTGTCAGGGTAATGTTCAAAACATTTTGTATGGCATACAGGCGTTCCTTATCCCTTCAGACACATCTTTTAAGTTCCTCTCTCAACCAGCCAGATGTATTATAATTACTCAAAATGATCTTGTTTGCCTATAGATATGTGTTTGGGATTATATATTTCACCAATGGTGTTCTTACTTCAGGTCTTACTTTGGAATTTACATTCTTCAGAGTAAGCTGATCTTCCAACACTTCATTCCTTATTCAAACTAGGTTAGAGATGTCCTCCATGGATAATATAGAGACCTCACGAAAAGCATTTATTACATCACAATTTACTCTTCTATTCATGTGTCAGTTTTATGTACTAGAATATACATTTTATAAGTGATACATAGTAGGATGATGTTCAGCAAATATTGGTAAGATTAAGGAATGATTGTCATAGTTGATCAATGTTCTCTGAGAAATGGAATTTAGATTTTTAGCATGCAGACAAACCTGTGTATTGTGGATAATAACACATGTCTAAATGTGATTAACTTTATTATTATAATAGAAATTTTAGCTCTGAAAGTTGGGATTAGATTGGGATAAAACTGACAATCAAAGGTAGCAAATTAAAAACAATGCATGTGTGTGTGTTTGTGTGTGTATATATATAATGGCCACTTTATAAAATGTTGACAAAGTATACAATCCTAGAGAAAAGCAGTTCAGCTTAAAAAAGTTCTCCAAAAGAAATTAGTCATTTTTAAATTAATGAAAATATTTTTTCTTCATGAAAAGCAAAATAAGTGTTCATTAAACTCCTATGCCTCAAATTAATCAGTTTCCTAAATTTTCAATATAGCATAGTATCCTATACAGAGGAAGATTAGGATTCAATTATCATTTGGGGCACACAAAAAGAAGCTAATGATTTATATTTTTAATACCTATGGCAACTTGCCCATGACTATTTTCTTTTCTTTTAATAGCCTTTCTCAGTAATATAATAATAAAATACAATTGGTTTCATGGATGGAGATGAGTTCATCTCTTTACCGAAAGCTTTTGGAGGACTTGGTGGCATGCTGAGCAAAATGTTTCATATGACAGAAATATTTTTAGTAACTTTGATAAATGGCTGATTCTATGTATCTTATGCTAGGAATAGTAAAAACTATGATTTATATTATAAAGTATAAGTGGTCTGTATGTGTATAAAGTATAAGTGGTCTGAGGTATTATTGCATCATACCTCACAAATAAAGGACAAATAAAATTGGAGTTTGGCATAAACAGAATTTTAAATTCATTAACATCTGCATGACTGGAAGAAACACAAGCTGGAATCAAGATTGCTGGGAGAAATATCAGTAACCTCAGATATGCAGATGACACCACCCTTATGGCAGAAAGTGAAGAGGAGCTAAAAAGCCTCTTGATGAAAGTGAAAGAGGAGAGAGAAAAAGTTGGCTTAAAGCTCAACATTCAGAAAACGAAGATCATGGCATCTGGTCCCATCACTTCATGGGAAATAGATGGGGAAACAGTGGAAACAGTGCCAGACTTTATTTTTGGGGGGCTCCAAAATCACTGCAGATGGTGACTGCAGCCATGAAATTAGAAGATGCTTACTCCTTGGAAGAAAAGCTATGACCAACCTAGATAGTATTTTCAAAAGCAGAGACATTACTTTGCCGACTAAGGTCCGTCTAGTCAAGGCTATGGTTTTTCCTGTGGTCATGTATGGATGTGAGAGTTGGACTGTGAAGAAGGCTGAGCGCTGAAGAATTGATGCTTTTGAACTGTGGTGTTGGAGAAGACTTTTTTTGGGGGGCTCCAAAATCACTGCAGATGGTGACTGCAGCCATGAAATTAAAAGATGCTTACTCCTTGGAAGAAAAGTTATGACTAACCTAGATAGCATATTGAAAAGCAGTGACATTACTTTGCCAACAAAGGTCCATCTAGTCAAGGGTATAGTTTTTCCAGTGGTCATGTATGGATGCGAGAATTGGACTGTGAAGAAAGCTGAGCGCCAAATAATTGATGTTTTTGAACTGTGGTACTGGAGAAGACTCTTGAGAGTCCCTTGGACTCCAAGGAGATCCATTCAGTCCATTCTAAAGGAGATGGTACTGGAGAAGACTCTTGAGAGTCCCTTGGACTCCAAGGAGATCCAATCAGTCCATTCTAAAGGAGATCAGTCCTGGGTGTTCAATGGAAGGACTGATGCTAAAGCTGAAACTCCAGTATTTTGGCCACCTCATGTGAAGAGTTGAGTCATTGGAAAAGACTCTGATGCTGGGAGGGATTCGGGGCAGGAGGAGAAGGGGACAACAGAGGATGAGATGGCTGGATGGCATCACTGACTCGATGGATGTGAGTTTGAGTGAACTCTGGGAGCTGGTGATGGACAGGGAAGCCTGGCGTGCTGCGATTCATGGGGTAGCAAAGAGTCGGACACAACTGAGCGACTGAACTGAACTGAACTGAAGACTCATACTACTTGAGAAGTGGTAAAAGATAACATGAAAGTATTCTGCAATAGGCTTGAGATGTATCCTATAAACTTGGAAAGTGAAAGTGAAGTCACTCAGTCGTGTCCGACTCTGTGCGACCCTGTGGACTATAGTCCACCAGGCTCCTCAGTCCATGGGATTTTCCAGGCAAGAATACTGCAGTGGGTTGCCATTTCCTTCTCCAGAGGATCTTCCCAACCCAGGAATCGAACCCAGGTCTCCCGCATATGCAGGCAGATGCTTTAACCTCTGAGCCACCAGGGAAACCCATAAACTTGGAATGAATTTCTAAATAACAGTTGTAGAAAATCAGCCAACAATGGAGACAAAATGGAATTAATAATAATAATTAATTTCACAGAAGACAGAGGAAAAATAAAGAGAACACAGAACAGTTGCAACAAATCAAAAACGATAACAAATAACAGACATTATCAACCATATTAATAATTACTTTAAACGTGAATAGTTTAAAGGCCCAAATTAAAAGACTGAGATTGTCAGAAGGTGAAAAAGCAAGCCTATTACATGCTACCTATAAAATATAACATTAGATATAAAGAGGCAAATAGGCTAAAACTAAAAGGATAAAAAAATAACCATGTTAATACCAGTATTGGAATGGCTATATTGATATCAGACATAATAGATTTCTGAGCAAAGAATAATGCCAGGGATAAAGGTTATTTCATAGTGATATAGACATCTGTTCATCAAGAGGAAGCAACAATCTTAAATGTTTATGCACCTGAAAACAGAGCTTCAAAATACATGAAGCTAAAATTGAGAGAAATCAACAAATCCACAATTATAGTTGGAAATGTTAACACCTTTTTCTCAATAACTGATGGACATAAAATAAACAACATCAAAAAAAGACAAAAAGCACCATCAACCAATTTGACCTGATTAATATTTACGAAACACTTCACTCAACATCAGAATATACATTCTTTGTAAAACGAACATTTATTGGTAGAGACAATATCCGGTTAAAAAGTAAGTCTCAATACATTTAAAATTGTATGGCTTAAGTCATACAAATTATATTCTTTGACCAGTATGAAACTGAATTAGAGATCAATAACAAAAGATATCTGGGACTTCTCTGATCCAGTGATTAAGGATCCATCTGCCAATGTAGGGAATCCTTTGATCCCTGGTCTGGGAATAGTCCACATGCCATAGGGCAGCTAGGCCGGTGTGCTACAACTACTAAGCCTGCACTCCAGAGCCCGTGAGCTGCAGCAAGAGTAGCCACCACAATGAGAAGCCTCTGCACCACAACGAAGAGCAGCCCCCGCTCACCACGACTAGAGAAAGCCTGAGTGCTGCAGTGAAGACTGAGCATAGCCACTAATAATAATGATTAATTAATTAATTTTAAAAGGCTATCTGGAAAATCATTAGAAATGGAAAATCTGTAAAATTATTTGGGAACTAAATAATGCACTTCTAAATACTCAAGGAGCAAAGACGACATAAAAATGGAAACTAGCAAGTATTTTGATGGCATCAGTAGGCACTGAATCTTGGGCAGACAGGCCCTGGAAGAGGAGTCAATCTCACTATGCAGAGACATTAAGGAGAGCCTGAAGTGTGGTGTGGATGGAGTGTGGAGGCCACCGTCAGCACAGCCAGGAGTATGCAGCAGCTCTCTAGTGCAGTGCCCTGGCTCTGCCCTCCCCACACTGCAGCTTACCACTAGATCGAGGGCAGACAGATCCTGGAAGAAATGCCACAGAGGCAGCCCAAATCTCAGCAGCTGAACCACCTCAACTTCAGCAGCCACAATACCTCAAGCCCTAACCCCTGGCAATTCCACGTCATAGCTATGCACTACTTCTGGGACAAACAAAACAAAGAAAGGCACATGACCTTGGGGCTGCTTCTGAGCAGAACTGCAGACACCTACACAGGTGGTTCAAAGGTCCTCTGTGACTGCACAGACCTCATTTGCTGCAGCAATTACCTCCTTTGGGGCAGGGCATATGCCTAAGGGCAACAGAGTCTGACACTCAGGGCTTCTGCTCCAACCACTGAGGAGTGCACCTTGCTTCCGATAGGGTGCAAAGTCAGCAACAGCTACAGAGCAGAGCAGCAGGCCCTGCTTCACAACCTGCACAGACTCTAGACACTGTAACGCCAGCCACACACCTATCACAGGGATAATGGCCAGCATACCCTTAGAAAATATACGCAGGTGTCCATAGCAAAAGCAGTCATCCCACCAAGAACACTGGACACAGTCTACACAGGAATGTTCCCACATAAAAACACCTCTTCAAGACTACATTAGAAAACTATTTTTCCTGAATTCATAGAGATAGGGAAAGTTGACTGAAATGAAAAAGCAGAAGAGTTAATTCTGGTTAGAAGAACAAAGGAAATCTCTGCAAGAATAATGAAACAGAGTTCACCAGTCTACTAGACTCCCAAGTTCAGAAAAGGTGATAATAAAAATGGTGAGCTAAGAAAGATTATTGATAGAAATGCAGATCACAGAAACAAGAAATTAGAAATGATAATGATGAACTAATCAAAAATAGAGAATTCAATTGCTGAGATAAAAACCAATCTAGAAGCAATGAGTAGCCAATTAGATAATATAGAAGAACAAATAAGTGATCTGAAAAGTAGAATAAAGGAAATCAACCAATCAGAACAGCAGACAGAAAACCCAAAAAAAGAAAAAGAAGAAAAGAAAGCAACAAATCTATTGGATAATATAAAATAAAACATGTGAACCTATACATAAGAGGGGTTCCAGAGGCAGGAGAGAGAGACAAGGGGATCAAAAAGGTATTTGAAGAAATTTTGGCTGAAAACTTCCCAAACTTAAAGCAAGAAGATCTCCAGGCACAGGAAGCACAGAGAGTCCCAAACAAGGTGAAACCAAACAGACCCACATCAAGACATGTCATAATTAAAATGACAAAAGTTAACAATAAAGAGAGGATTCTAAAAGCAGCAAGAGAAAAACAAAAAGTCAGTTGACCCCTAAAAGGCTATCAGCTGGTTTCTCTGCAGAAAGTTAACAGACAAGAAAGGAGTGGCATGCTATATTCAAAGTCCTGAAAGGAGAAAAACTTAAAATCTAGGATACTCTGCCCAGCAAGATTATCATTTAGAAAGAGAGATAAAAAATTTCCCAGACAAGCAAAAAGAATTCAGCACTGGTTCAAAATTAGGAAAGGAGTATGCCAAGGCTTTATATTGTCATCTTGCTTATTTAACTTATATGCAGAGTATATCATGCGAAATGCCAGGCTGGATGAATCACAAGCTGGAATCAAGGTTGCTGGGAGAAATATCAATAACCTCAGATATGCAGATGATACCACTCGAATGGCAGAAAGTGAAGAGAAACTAAAGAATCTCTTAATGAGGGTGAAAGGGGAGAGTGAAAAAGCTGGCTTGAAACCCAACATTCAAAAAGCTAAGATCATGGCATCTGATCTCATAACTTCATGGCAAATTGATGGGGGAAAAATGGAAATAGTGACAGATTTTATTTTCTTGGACTCCAAATCACTGCAGGCAGTGATTGCAGCCATGAAATTAAAAGACTCTTGCCCCTTGGAAGGAAAGCTATGACATAGCTAGACAGCATATTAAAAAGCAGAGACATCACTCTGCTGACAAAAGTCCATATAGTCAAAGCTATGGTTTTTCCACTAGTCATGTACAGATGTGAAGTTTGAACCATAAAGAAGGATGAGCCCCAAAGAATTGATGCTTTTGAATTGTGATGCTGGAGAAGACTCTTGAGAGTCTTGGACTGCAAGGAGATCAAACTAGTCAATTCTAAAAGAAATCGACCCTGAATATTCATTGGAAAGATTGATGCTGAAGCTGAAGCCAATACTTTGACCACCTGATGTGAAGTGCCAAATCATTGGAAAAGACCCTGATGCCAGGAAAGATTGAGGGCAGGAGGAAAAGGGGGTGACAGAGGATGAGATGATTGCATGGCATCATCGACACAATGGACATGCATTTGAACAAACTCTAGGAGATAGTGAAGGATAGGGAAGGCTGGTGTGGTGCAGTCCACAGGGTCGCAAAGAGTCAAACAAGACTTAGTGACTTAACAGCAACAAACCTACCCTAAAACAGATACTGAAAGCTCTTCTCTAAATAGAAAACAAAGAATAATCTATAGGAAAGGAAAAAAATTCCAATAGGAAAGGCAAATATATAGAAGGATTGAAAATCACTTAAATAAGTTAGTATGTAGATTTAAAAAAAAGGAAAAAATTATAAAAGTGATTATAACCATAATAAACAGTAAAAGGATAAGCATTAAAACGTAAAATAGGACATTATCATCACAAAATGTCAAGACAACCTACAGACTGGGAGAAAATATTTGCATACTGCTTAATAACAACAAAAAACAACCCAATAAAAAAATGGGTGGACGATCTAAATTGATATTTCTCCAAGACATAGAAGGAACACATCTCAACAAAATTAAAGCTACACATAGCCAAATAATACTCAATGGTGAAAAGCTAAAAGCCTTCCTGCTAAATTCAGAAACAAGACAAAGATTTCAACTCCCACTACTTCTATTCAACATAGAATTGGAAGTCCTAGACATAGCAATCAGAAAAGAAAAAGAAATAAAAGATATCCACGTTGGAAGGGAAGAAGGTAAAACTGTCAGTATTTGCAGATGATGTGATACTGTATATGGAGAGCCCTACAGTCTTCACACAAAAACTATTAGAACTCATAAATGACTTCAGCAAGGTAGCAGGATGCAAGATTAATATACAGAAATTTCTTCAATTTTTATACTAATAATGAAACATTAGACAGAAAAAATTTTTACAAATCCTCAAAAACAACCCTCAAATCTCATCAAAAAGAATAAAATACCTAGAAGCAAACTTAACCAAGGAGGTGAAAGATTTCTATGCTAAAAACTAGAATACACAGAGGTTAAACATCTGTCTGCAATGCGGGAGACCTGGGTTCTATCCCTGGGTTGGGAAGATCTCCTGGAGAAGGAAATGGCAACCCACTCCAGTATTCTTGCCTGGAGAATCCCATGGACAGAGGAACCTGGTGGGCTACAGTCCACAGGGTCACAAAGAGTGGGACATGACTGAGCGACCTCACTTTCTTTTCGCATTCACTACCCAAAGCAAACTACAGATTTAATGCAATCTCTATCAAAATACCCATGGCATTTTTTTCAGAACTAGAACAAATAATCCTAAAATTTATATGGAACTGCCGAATCAAGAGTAAGAAACCAAAATCAGAATTACCAAAGCAATCCTGAGGAAAAAGAACAAAGTTGGCAGTTTTGCTCTTCCAGTATTGGGCTATACTACAAAGCTACAGTGGGCTTCCCGGAAGGCAGAGTGGTAAAGAATCTGTCTGTCAATGCAGGAGACACAGGAGATCTGGGTTTGATCCCTGGGTCTGGAAGATCCATTGGAGGAGGAAATGGCAACCCACTCCAGTATATTTGCCTGGAGAATCCCGACTATAATCCATGGGGTTGCAAAGAGTTGGAATTGACTGAGCAACTGAGCATGCATGCAACAGAACTACAGTAATCAAAATAGTGTTGTACTGGCACAAAAACAGACATATGGATCAGTGCAACAGGATAGAGAGCCAAGAAATAAACCCACACATCTAACATCAATTAATGTATGACACAGGATGTAAGAATATACAATGGAGAAAATACCATTTCTTAAACAAGTGATGTTTGGAAATCTGGACAAGCTAAAGCTGGGTGTAATCAATGAAATTAGAATATTTCCTCACATTGTATGCAAAAGTAAACTCAAAATTGTTTGAAGACCTAAATGTATGCTATGACACCATATAGCTCCTTCTTCTTGTTCTTCAGTTGCTAAGTAATGTCTGAGTCTTTGTGAACCTATGGACTGCAGCATGCCAAGCTCCTCTATCCTCCACTATCTCTTGGAGTTTGCTCAAATTCATGTCCATTGAGTCAGTGATGCTATCTAACTATCTCATCCTCTGCCACACCTCCTGCTCTCAATTTTCCCTAGCATTAGGGTCTTTTCCAATGAGTCAGCTCTTCGCATCAGGTGACCAAAGTATTGGAACTATGGCTTCAGCATCAGTCTCTCTAATGACTATTCAGGGTAGATTTCCTTTAGGATTGACTGGTTTGATCTCCTTTTGGTCCAAGGGACTCTCAAGAGTCTTCTCCAGCACCAGAATTCAAAAGCATCAGTTCTTCAGGGCTCAGCTTTCTTTATGGTCCAACTCTCACATCTGTACATGGCTACTGGAAAAACCATAGTTTTGACTAGACAGACCTTTGTCGGCAAAGTGATGTCTCTGCTTTTAAATACTTTGTCTAGGTTTGTCATACCCTTCCTCCAAGGAGTAAGCCTTTAATTTTATGGCTGCAGTCACCATCCAGTGATTTTGGAGCCCAAGAAAATAAAATCTGTCACTGCTTCCATTTTTTCTTTTCCCTTCTATTTGTCATGAAGTGATGGGACCAGAAGCCATAATCTTTGTTTCTTTAATGTTGAGTTTCAAGCCAGCTTTTTCACTCTCCTCTTTCACCCTCTTCAAGAGGTTCTTTAGGTTCCTCTACACTTTCTGCCACTAGAGTGGTATCATCTGTATATCTGAGGTTACTGATATTTCCCCTGGAAATCTTGATGCCAGCTTGTAATTCATCCAGCCAGCATTTCACATGATGTACTGTGCATATAAGTTAAATAAACAGAGTGACAATATACAGCCTTGACATACTCTTTTCCCAATTTGGAACCAGTCTGTTGTTCCATGTCCAGTTCTAACTGTTGCTTCTTGACCTGCATACAGGTTTCTCAGGAGACAGGTAAGGTGGTCTTATATTCCCATCTCTTTAAGAATTTTCCACAGTTTGTTGTGATCCACACAGTCAAAGGCTTTAGTGTAGTCAATGAAGCAGAAATAGATGTTTTTCTAGAATTCCCTTGCTTTCTCTATGGTCCAATGAATGTTGGCAATTTGATCTCTGGTTCCTCTGCCTTTTCTAAACCCAGCTTGCACATCTCAAAGTTCACATACTGCTGAAGCCTAGCTTGAAGGATTTTGACCATAACCTTAGTAGCACATCACTCAGATGGATTTAGAATCTTTTTTTCATCTATCTTGAGTTCAAGAGAGGGAGAAAAGTGGATGTATAACTCACTTGTAAAAAAATATCCACTTGTTGAAGAATATCTTTTCTTCATTGTATGTTCTTACTTCCTATGTCATAATATTAATTGGTAATAGGTGTGTGGATTTGTTTCTGAGCTTTCTATCCTGTTATATTGATCCTTATGTCTAGTTTTGTGCCAGTACCACACCATTTTGTTTACTGTAGCTTTGTGCATGCATGGTCAGTTGCTCAGTAATGTCTGACTGTTTGCAACCCTATGGACCATAGTCTGTCAAGCTCCTCTGTCCATGGGATTCTCCAAACAAGAGTATTGGAGTGGATTGCCATTTCCTCTTAGAAGAGAACATAAGCAGAACATAATTTAACATAAATTGTAGAAATATTTTCCTAGATCAATCTCCCAAGGCAAAAAGAAAAGGAAAATTTAAAAAGCAGAACCTAATCAAACTTAAAAGCTCTTGCACAGCAAAGGAAACTATCAACAAAATGAAAAGACATTTACGGAATAGGAGAAAATATTTTCAAATGATGCAACCAGCAAGGGGTTAATATCCAAAGTACACAAACAGCTCATACAACTTAATAGAAAAAAAAATGTATCCAACATAGGTAAAGATCTAAATAGATGTTTCTTCAAAGAAGACACACAGTCCATGAAAAGATGCTTAACACTCCTAATTAATAGAGAAATGCAAATCAAAACCACAATGAGGAATTACCTCTTACCTATCAGAATGGCTGTTGTTAAAAAGTCTACAAATAATGTGATGGACACCTGAAACCAGCACAACACTGTAAACCAACGATTCTTCTATAAAAGCTCTTAAAAAATATGTTTATCACTAAAAATTCACAATTTAATCTGTTGCTCATGCCACAAGAAAAGCAGGGTGAAGTAAATGTATAAATGAGTCATCTTTTATTTTGATTCTAACATCAACTTTCTTTCTGACCAATTCTTTTTTCTATAGATACTAACAACCATAAAAATGGATATTTTTTATAAGTGAGTTATAGCTCCACCTTTCTCCCTCTGTCTTGAACTCAAAGCAGATGAAAAAAAGATTCTAAATCCATCTGAATGCTTTGCCAATAATAAAAAGGTTCTTATATAGAGTTAACTTTATTGGTAAGACTTATGTAGTGCTGTTTTCTCTGGCATCTTAGAAGAATTAATATTCCTTGTTTGGGTCCCTAGAAAGTTGCATTTATCCCTTTTAATTGCCCAGAATATTAAATAGTTATATTTTAATGGATTGCTTAGGGTTTGTAGAAGAGACCTTGGATCTAACAACAGATTAGATCTTTATTTCCTACTAATTTATTACTCCTACTCCAATAGAAGACATAAATAGTTCAAATAGAGTATATACCTGGATCTAGATTGGCCCACTTCTTCAAGAATCATAGAGAAGTGCTTCCAACTTTTCTCGTGGAATGAGCGCACAAGTTTCCTTGTATCACCAAACAAAGACAGGAAATAATCTTCCCCTTCCCCAATCACAGCTGGCTCACCAGCCAGGACTGGAGTAGAGTGTTGCTTTGGAATTTTAATGATGTTGAGACCTTTCAAAGAAACCAAACATAGAGAAGTATATAAAAGAGTAAAAGGACCCAAAGCTACCATCTTTATTCCTTGCTGCCATACAAAACAATATTCTTTATATACTTTACTGTCACAGTCAAACTCAATGAGGATAGTTAGAAACTTTAAACCAAAGTCTGTAAAATAACCAGTAAGTGATTATTTTTAGTGACACTCAGTTCTTAGAGATTATTTCAGTTATCTTAAAACTCTCAATCACCAGCATAATTATAATTTAATTAAGTTGTAGTAGAAGCAATGTAAGTTTTTGAGTAGATAAAACATTTGAGTCTCTCAAATTTGGATATGTACAGTTTATTCTATTTCATAATTAGCTCTTCTCCCCAAATTGCTATGCATAAATTAAAGTCTCAAATGAGTTCTTTCCTACCAATGGTGTATGTTTTGCCAGACAGACTTAAATTTCCTCTAATCAACTGAAATACTTTATTAAGAAGATAAAGTAATGCTTAATCAGATTCTAATGTCCTCTTGGAAATTTACTCTTTTAAAATTCTCAATACTAAGATTCAAACATAAAATAGGTTTCATTATTTTGCATAGAAGGAATCATGCTGGATAAATCTAATTGTGTATCTGCAGAGAGAAACGTTACAGAGAGACATCATGATGAAATAGAGCACTGTGTCTTGGATTTAGACACACTTGTATCCCAGTTTTGTTACTTACTGATTTAAATCAAATAATTTAAACCTTCTAATTCTTGAAAATAAAATAAGAATACTACTACCTTGTGTGAGGCAATGTGAGGATTGCAGATAATATAGATGAGTGTCTAGCATTTAGCAGGTACTCAATAAATGATAGCGATTGTTGTAGCACAGGGACTTGGCTAATGTGACCCTGGGTCCAAAATCATCAAAGGATTAAGACAATCTAAGGTGTGGAGAAGAAAATGGCAGCCCACTCCAGTGTTTTTGCCTGGAGAATCCCAGGGATGGGGGAGCCTGGTGGGCTGCTGTCTATGGGGTCACACAGAATCGAACACGACTGAAGTGACTCAGCAGCAGCAGAGTGTGCTTTATCTTCTTGTGTCTTTAACAAAACCAAAGCAAGGCGAGATATGAAAAAAATAAAAACACATAGTTCCTAAAGAGGATTCCTTAGAGGATTTTGTTTAGAAGAAATACTTGGAATTAAATTAGTTCATTCCCATTCAAGTGAGTATTTGCTAAATCTCTAAATTCCTTTGAAGAAAGAGACTATTTAGCATTGTTAACAACTCATCTTGAGGGATGAAAATCTTTGTACTCTGAAAGGGAAGAAGACACATAGATCTTGGGTTCCAATTATCATCTCATCTAGAAATGAAATGGACCAAATGCAAAACAAGTCTTGGGAAACTCAGATACCTATCTTCAGAGTCAGGATCTACAGTAACTGAAGGAAAAGACTCTATCCCAGCACCACTCTCATCCTGCAAGGGGAAGCCAGTATATTTATTTTTCCCTCCATACTAAGAGCTGCCACAGTTCAACCCAAATAGAGAACATACACAATGATACAGTGCCAAAGGATGAGAAACATTACCTCCTTAGATATAAAATGTGTATTTTTACTTTTAAGCATAGAGATACTGGTCATTACTCAAGGTCAGTGTGAACTTAGGAGGCTGCTTTGAAAAAGGTACCTTAGGCATACAAACATGGAAGCACAGGGAATACAGCAATAATGGCAGAAGGTCAAAATCTTAAGAAGATATCAGGAACAAAGTGAAATATAGAGGTTGTAGATGTGCACAGAATGGTAGGGGAAAATGAAGACATCAAGTAGTCATGGGTGTATTTGTGCTAATAATTTTGAAATTTGTTAGTTGAGGTAATGCAAACCTCAAATTTAGCCTATTCTATGAGAAGGTACAGATACGTTCAGATTCACAGCTAACTTTACTGAGCACATTTGTTATGTGCTAGGTGATTTTCATAAATATCTCATTTAATATTTAGAATAGCCCTTGAAGTTGACATTTTAACCTGCATTTTGTTGTTATGGAAAATGAGACTCAGAGATACCAAATATCTAAATTAATGTCTCATGTAAAGATTAAGCAAATTCTCATTCGAGTGGGAATGAATTAATTTAATTCCAAATGTTTCACATTGTAGGTTTGAAACAAGGTTTTCTGTTTGCAAAGACAGTAGTCTTTTCATTAAATGCTGAAAACTCAAAGTTCCTCAAACACAGTGAGGAACATACACCTCATAGTGTGAACACTGCTGAGTGCATTGCGGCAACTGTCAAAACTTTACTGTCATTTTCCTCGTTTCCAAATGATTATTTCTCCCTTTCTCTCCACCATTTTATTACGCACTTTGTATTTCTTCTTTCTCTTAGCTGTCTTTCCTTCTGTAAGCCATAGTTCTATAGCACAATATGGACAATATTGTTAATCTTTCTGGTGGCATTCACAGGAAAGGCAGTTAATGCCATACAACAAAACTTTCAGTTATCCAGCAATTCTAGATCATCTAATTGGTCAACCCATGAACCATTATGACAACATAAGATACTTTAATCATAGAGATGATGTGTTTGGCCACATATATTTACGTGACCTGAATATGACTTCCAGTGCTAGAATCAATGGTGAGTATAGTTAAATTATTCTGCATATGGCATTAAGAAATGAGTATACTGGAGGCATTCTGGAAAATTCTTAAAGAGTTGGGAATACCAGATCACCTGACCTACCTCTTGAGAAATCTGTATGCAGGTCAGGAAGCAACAGTTAGAACTGGACATGGAACAACAGACTGGTTCCCTATAGGAAAAGGAGTACGTCAAGGCTGTATATTGTCACCCTGCTTCTTTAACTTATATGCAGAGTACATCATGAGAAACGCTGGGCTGGGGGAAGCACAAGCTGGAATCAAGATTGCTGGGAGAAATATCAATAACCTCAGATATGCAGATGACACCACCCTTATGGCAGAAAGTGAGGAGGAACTAAAAAGCCTCTTGATGAAAGTGAAAGAGAAGAGTGAAAAAGTTGGCTTAAAGCCCAACATTCAGAAAACAAAGATCATGGCATCCGGTCCCATCACTTCATGGCAAATAGATGGGGAAACAGTAACAGATTTCACTCAAAAAACTAAGATCATGGCATCTGGTCCCATCACTTCATGGCAAATAGATGGGGAAACATGGAAACAGTGACAGACTTTATTTTGGAGGGCTCCAAAATCACTGCAGATGGTGACTGCAGCCATGTTAAAAGATGCTTACTCCCTGGAAGAAAAGCTATGATCAAGCTAGACAACATATTAAAAAGCAGAGACATTACTTTGCCAACAAAGGTCCATCTAGTCAAAGCTATGGTTTTTCCAATAGTAGTATGGATGTGAGAGTTGGACTATAAAGAAAGCTGAGTGCCAAAGAATTGATGCTTTTGAACTGTGGTGTTGGAGAAGACTCTTGAAAGTCCCTTGGACAGCAAGGTGATCCAACCAGTCCATCCTAAAGGAGATCAGCCCTGGGTATTCTTTGGAAGGTCTGATGCTGAAGCTGAAATTCCTATCCTTTGGCCACCTGATGCGAAGAACTGACTCATTAGAAAAGACTCTGATGCTGGGAAAGATTGAAGGCAGGAGGAGAAAGGAACGACAGAGGATGAGTTGGCTGGATGGCATCACCAACTTGATGGACAGGAGTTTGAGTAAGCTCTGGGAGTTGGTGATGGATGAGGCCCGGCGTGCTGCAGTCCATCAGGTCGCAAAGAGTCAGACACGACTGATGTACTGAACTGAAGACAAATAATAAAACATCATTCTGACTTCGAGGCATATAATGACTCAAACTGTATGCTTTAAAAACACTCTAAAAAAGTTTGTGTTTTGCTTACCCAAGCTGTTTTCTGAGTGGGAATGGGTCACTAGAGCAGGTTGAAGAGGCTTTGGTCCAATTGTTGATATAGTTGCTCCACTAACTTGAGGGCTAGACAGACAGTAACTGAGAGGGATTTCATCAGAGAATGACCGTGAACATGGCAGTGTCGTGCTATCTGAATCTGTCGACGTTGGAAAGAAGTGCACTAAAGATGCCAGTTTCTTTGGTAAGTCGTCCCGTGAGTCTTCTGTTCTGCATACAAAAATGAGTACAACAAAGTGAGACGGTCAAAATGATAGACTATGAACACAAGAAGCATTCACTGTCACTATTACTCCAGTTTTTGCTTTTCAAAGGTATTATGCATCTACAGAAGAGTATCTTATATTTTTAACAATCTGAATAAAACATTTCAGTATCAAGTCAAGCTTTTCTTTTTTCTATTTAAAAATCAATAAACTCCTATTTCAGATAGCTTTACAAAAGCGTAAAACCTGAAGGAAGAAAATAAAAATTATTACAATCCCACCAACTAAAATTTTTGCCATTTCCTTCCAGGCTTTTTATTTTTATTAAAAATGTTTAAATTGAAATACAATTGATTTCCAATATTATATTAGTTTCAGATGTACAATGTACTGATTCAATATTTTTTCCTTCCAGGACTTTTTTTTTTCATTCAAAATTGAGACTTTATAAACCATTCATATCCCACTTTTCAGGTCAGTTAAGCTGCTCAGTCCTGTCTGAATCTTTGCCACCTCAGGGACTGCAGAATGCCAGGTTTCCCTATCACCAACTCCTAGAGCTTGCTCAAACTCATGTCCATCAAGTCATTGAGGCCATCCAACTATCTTATCTTCTGTGGTCCCCTTCTCCTCCTGACAACAATCTTTCCCAGCATCAAGGTCTTTTCCCGTGAGTCAGTTCTTCCCATCAGGTGGCCAATATTGGAGCTTCTGCTTCAGCATCAGTCTTTCCAATGACTATTCAGGACTGATTTCCTTTAGGATTGACGGGTTGGATCTCCTTGCAGTCCAAGGAACTCTCAAGAGTCTTCTCCAACACCACAGTTCAAAAACATCAATTCTTCTGTGCTCAGCTTTCTTTATAGTCCAACTGTCACATCCATACATGACCATTGGAGAAACCATAGCCTTGACTAGATGGACCTTTGTTGGTAAAGTAATGTCTCCTACTTTTTCATATGCTGTCTAGGTTGGTCATAGCTTTTCTTCCAGGGAGTAAGCATCTTTTAATTTCATGGCTGTAGTCACCATCTGCAGTGATTTTGGAGCCCCCCCCCCCAAAAAAAAATCAAGTCTGTCACTGTTTCCACTGTTTCCCCATCTATTTGCCATGAAGTGATGGGAACAGATGCCTTGATCTTAGGTTTTTGAATGTTGAGTTTTAAGCCAACTTTTTCACTCTCCTCTTTCACTTTCATCAAGAGGCTCTTTAGTTCCTCTTTGCTTTCTGCTATAAGGGTGGCGTCATGTGCATATCTGAGGTTTTGGTATTTCTACTGGCAATCTTGATTCCAGCTTGATTCCAGAAGCTCCAATATTGGCCACCTGATGGGAAGAACTGACTCACTGGAAAAGACCCTGATGCTGGGAAAGATTGTAGTCAGGAGGACTTTATCCAGCCTGGCATTTCTCATGATGTACTCTGCAAGTTAAATAAGCAGGGTGACAATATACAGCCTTGACATACTCCTTTCCAAATGTGGAACCAGTCCATTGTTCCATGTCTGGTTCTAACTGTTGTTTCTTGACCTGCATACAGATTTCTCAGCAGACAGGCAAAGTGGTATGGTAGTCCCATCTCTTTAAGAATTTTCAATTTGTGTGGTCTACACAGTCAAAGGCTTTGGCATAGCCAATAAAGCAGAAGCAGATGTTTTTTCTGGAACTCTCTTGTTTTTTTGATGATCCAATGGATGTTGGCAATTTGATCACTGGTTCCTCTGTCTTTTCTAAATCTAGCTTGAACATCTGGAATTTCTCAGTTCACATACTGTCGAAGCCTTGTTTGGAGACATTTGAGCATTACTTTCCTAGCGTGTGAGATGAGTGCAATTGTATGGTAGTTTGAGCATTCTTTGGCATTGCCTTTCTTTGGGATCGGAATGAAAACTGACCTTTTCCAGTCCTGTGGCCACTGCTGCATTTTCCAAATTTGCTTGCATATTGACTGCAGCACTTTAACAGCATCATCTTTTAGAACTAGAAACAGCTCAGCTGAAATTCCATTACCTCCGCTAGCTTTGCTTGTAGTAATATTTTCTAAGAACCACATGACTTTGGACTCCAGGATGTCTGGCTCTAGGTGAGTGATCACACCACAGTGGTTATCTGGGTCATGAAGATCTTTTTTGTGTAGTTCTTCTGTATATTCCTATCACCTCTTCTTAATCTCTTCTGTTTCTGTTAGTTCCACACCATTTCTTCCTTTATTGTGCCCATCTTGCATGAAATGTTCCCTTGGTATCTCTAATTTTCTTGAAAATATCTCCAGTCTTTCCCATTCTATTGTTTTTCTCTGTTTCTTTGCATTGATCATTGAAGAAGGCTTTCTTTTTTTTTTTTTACATGCTCTTTGTGTCTTGTTTTATTTCTTAATTTAAATTTATTTATTTTAATTGGAGGATTTCTTATCTCTCCTTGCTATTCTTTGGAACTCTGCATTCAGATGGGTATATCTTTCCTTTTCGCCTTTGCCTTTTGCTTCTCTTCTTTTCTCAGCTATTGTAAGACTTCCTCATACTACCACTTCGCCCGTTTGCATTTCTTTTTCTTGGGGATGGTCTTGATCACTGCCTCCCGTACAATGTCATAAACCTCCATCCATAGTTCTTCAGGCACTCTATCAGATCTAATCCCTTGAACCTATTTGTCACTTTCACTGTATAATTGTAAGGGATTTGATTTAGGTCATACCTGAATGATCTAGTGGCTTTCCCTACTTTCTTCAATTTAATTCTGAATTTGACAATAAAGGGTTCATGATCTGAGCCACAGTCAACTCCCGGTCTTTTATTTTTGCTGACTGTAGAGAGCTTCTCCAACTTCAGCTGCAAAGAATATAATCAATCTAATTTTTGTATTAACCATCTGGTGCTATCCATGTGTAGAGTTGTCTCTTGTGTTGTTGGAAGAGGGTGTTTGCTATGCCAGTGCATTCTCTTAGCAAAACTGTTAGCCTTTGCCCTGCTTATTTTGTACTCCAGTGCCAAACTTGCCTATTTTCCAGGTATCTCTTGACTTCCTACTTTTGCATTCTAGTCCCTTTTGATGAAAAGGACATCTCTTTTTGGTGTCCTAGTAGGTCTTGTAGGTCATCATAGAACTGTTCAACTTCAGCTTCTTTGGCACTAGTGGTTGGGGCATAGACTTGGATTACTGCAATATGGAATGGTTTGCCTTGGAAACGAACAGAGATCATTCTGTCATTTTTGAGATTGCACCCGAGTACTGGATTTTGGACTCTTTTGTTGACTATGAGGGCTACTCCATTACTTCTAAGGGATTCTTGCCCACAGTAGTAGCTATAACGGTCATCTGAATTAAATTCACCCATCCCACTTTCATCACGTATTATATATCCCCTTTCCATTAACATGAAAAAACATGATTATCACTTCTGTTTAATATATCATTGTTTACTATACCTTTTCTCTTTAATTTCTCCTGTTGTTTGTCTTGCATTTATAAAGAATCTACAGTTAATGTATGCTTTCAAATACATGCTACAAATTAATAACTACAAATACAGCTCACATGTGTACATGTGTATTTGTGTATGTGTGTATGTGGATGCTGAAGGGAATAGCACAAAAGAGAGAAAAAAGACTTACTCTTCAGGCATTATTTTTGTAAGTAAATCTTACTATGAATAAAGAGATTTTTTCTTTTTTATAAATATAAAAGTATAGTATGCATTGATTTAAACAAAGTCCCTAAACCACAATACAGATATTTTATGAGTAAAACAATATTTTCATGGAGTAGCTCATGAAAAGGCTTATGACAACTGCATTTTATGACTCACATTGAGACTCTTCTCAGTAACCTCAAAGCAATCCATGTGCCTGTGACCGTGTGTGTTTTTAATGCAAGGTTCTGGAGTCCCATCCTTTAGCTCTGAAAAACCAGATTCGTGGCCAGCCTAAGCCCCGCCTTCCTGGGGGCCACATGTCTATAAGTTATGAACTAAGTGTTTTGCCTCTACGCACCATCTCTATTTTGATTTCATTTTCCAGAGTTCCCATAATGTTATTTGAGCCAGTACTGTTATGTTTTTGTTTTTCCAAATCTTTATGTAAAGGAACAAAGGCCTGAAACTTCCTAATCTGCCATCTTTCTGGTGTTACTCTCAACCTCTTTGTTTACCAAGAGGTAGTCACAATTGTTTTATTCTATAATTGGTAAGTTCCTTCATCAGAAATGTTATATATCTGGAGAGCTTTCTACTCAAAATCAGACTTCTCTAAGTGTCCTTCTCACAAGGCACAGATATCTCAGGCAACTTTAAAAAAGAATTAAATGGCATTGGCAGCTGCATTATTACTCTGCATGCTAAGTTGCTTTAGTCATGTCCGACTCTGTGCGACCCTATGGACTGTAGCCTGCAAGGCTCCTCTGTTCACCAGATTGTCTATGCAAGAATACTGGAGTGGGTTGCCATGCCCTTCTCCAGGGGATCTTCCCAACCCAGGGATTGAACCTGTGTCTCTTGTGTCTCCTGTATTGGCAGGTGGGTTCTTTACCACAAGTGACACCTGGAAAGCCTGCATTATTACTGTGCAGTACTTAAAAAGCATCAGTACATGCCATTCCACTGACTTCCCAACCACTCAGCTTTCGTCAAAGAAGCTCTAACCCATGAAGACACCCTCTTGAGTATGACAGGGGTGGTAATGAAAATGAGACTACAGAGGTCTACTGTCAAATCACAAGCATTTCATCTCTGTCTAAAATGAGACAGATCATATGACATAATTTTTCCCTGACACTGTCTAGAATAAGCAGGAAAAGGACCTTTCTCTTTTAAAGTTCCTTACATCTGGGTTTCATTAAAGACAAGTGACTATATCTTTTCAGCATGTTCATTTTATAAGCTCCAATTTTTTTTCTTCCTTTGGTAAAACAATTGCATTTCCAAATAAATTTAATTCCATGAAAGATTCCCAATGAGCTTTTGCAAATGTTGTGATCAAAGAAATCTGGTCTAGGGCCACAGAGTGGTTCTTATTTTTGTAGCTGAACAAGAAGTTTCTAATGGCAGCATGCACTGTTGGAAAAGCTAAAACATTTCAGGAAGAGATGAGCATGGGGCAGCCCACCCTTTGAACCCTGCCTTCACAGGCCTATTAGACTCCTTTTGGAAGATGAGAGACTTTCTTCCTGGTGCTTGGTTAGGTTTCCCTTTTCCATGTGGAATTTTTCAAGCCCTTACTTGGTATTTTGCTTCCTCTGTAACTAGTTAACACTAAAGCAGAGGTAGTTATAAATATTCAATTCCAGCATTTCAATGTTATTTCAAAGTGGCTTGGTCATATTGACAACAGTTATTAATATTTCTCAGATGACCTCTAAGAACAAATATTTTAAAAATGGACTTGAATTGATCACTAAACACAAGACTTCTAAGTCCAAAGTAACATTGGCTTTAAAAATTGTGTATATTCAATATTAAAGATCATTTAACCAGACCACCTGACCTGCCTCTTGAGAAATCTGTATGCAGGTCAGGAAGCAACAGTTAGAACTGGACATGGAACAACAGACTGGTTCCAAATAGGAAAAGGAGTATGTCAATGGTGTATATTGTCACCCTGCTTATTTAACTTATATGCAGAATACATCATGAGAAATGCTGGGCTGGAAGAAGCACAAGCTGGAATCAAGATTGCCAGGAGAAATATCAAGAACCTCAGATATGCAGATGACACCACCCTTATGGCAGAAAGTGAAGAGGAGCTAAAAAGCCTCTTGATGAAAGTGAAAGTGGAGAGTGAAAAAGTTGGCTTAAAACTCAACATTCAGAAAACGAAGATCATGGCATCTGGTCCCATCACTTCATGGGAAATAGATGGGGAAACAGTGGAAACAGTGCCAGACTTTATTTTTTTGGGCTCCAAAATCACTGCAGATGGTGACTGCAGCCATGAAATTAGAAGATGCTTACTCCTTGGAAGAAAAGTTATGACCAACCTAGATAGCATGTTGAAAAGCAGAGACATTACTTTGCCAACAAAGATCCGTCTAGTCAAGGCTATGGTTTTTCCAGTGGTCATGTATGGATGTGAGAGTTGGACTGTGAAGAAAGCTGAGAGCCGAAGAAATGATGCTTTTGAACTGTGGTGTTGGAGAAGACTCTTGAGAGTCCCTTGGACTGTAAGAAGATCCAACCAGTCCATTCTGAAGGAGATCAGCCCTGGGATTTCTTTGGAAGCAATGATGCTAAAGCTGAAACTCCAGTACTTTGGCCACCTCATGCGAAGAGTTGACTCATTGGAAAAGACTGATGCTAGGAGGGATTGGGGGCAGGAGGAAAAGGGGACGACTGAGAATGAGATGGCTGGATGGCATCACTGTCTCGATGGACATGAGTTTGAGTGAACTCGAGAGCTGGTGATGGACAGGGAGGCCTGGCATGCTCATTCATGGGGTCGCAAAGAGTCGGACACGACTGAGCGACTGAACTGAACTGAAACATTTTTAATTGGAGGATAATTGCCTTACAATATTATGTTAGATTCTGCCATACATCATCATGAATCAGCCATAGATATGCATACGTCCCCTCCCTCCCAGCTCTCTAGGTTGTCACAGAGCACCAGGTTTGAGCTCCCAGTGTCATACAGTAAATTCCCACTGGCTATCTGTTTTACATATGGTAATCTACGTGTTTCCATGTTACTCTTTCAATTTGTCCCTCCGTCTTCTTCCCCCACTGTGTCCACACGCCTGGTCTCTATATCTGTGTCTCCACTGCCACCCTGCAAATAGATTCATCAGTACCATCTTTCTAGGTTCCATATATATGCATTAACATATGGTTGTTTTTCTTAAAGATCATTTTTTAACAAAACATTGGAAAACAAATGCTGATGCTGTAGTTGATAAAATGATTTACATTAGTAGTAAAAAACAGAGAGTTGTCATTTTAACATCCTCCTAGACATTTCCTAAACCAAAATTCTCCAACAGTTCTCTGTTAGTAAAGTAGTTTTAAAGAAACTGTCTGCCAATTACTTTCACATGTTTAGATATGAGTTTTGGAAACTCTACCAGGTCTGATATGATGGAGATCTGTCTAGGTGAATTTTTCTATTACTCAGGGAATAAATATTATAAAACAGTGGTTGAGGAAACTGTAGTATGTTATCATTAATTTTAAGAGATTTGTAGACTCGATTCTAGTTCTATTTTATAAGCCGTTTTGAAATAAAAAGGTCAAATTCTCCATCCTCCTCCTCTGAAACTCATTTGTGACTTTCTTACTGTGCTTGAGTCTCCATCTTATCTTGTAGCTCATGGACTCCACTCTGCAGCACCACCGACATTTCCTGAATAGTTTCTGAGTCTCTCGCACTGGCTGGAAAACAAGACTCTTTTCTTTTCTGGAAAAATAAATTATGGCATTAGACAATGAAGAGAACTGAGATTCAAGGCAGATTTTCTTTTTCAAGTGACCTCACTTGTTAATCTAACTACCTTAAAGAACTCTCCAGACATCGTGACTTCTTCACCAAGCTGATGCCAGGATTCTAATGTGAATGTGTAAGTACCGACATAGCCAATACTGATACTGGCTAAGAATGTTAAACAAATCAAGATGAAGGTGTGCAGCACTCCCTGGAAGCAGCTCAAGAGACAGGGCGGTAACCCAGCAAAGCTACCTTTATGATTACAACTTTCACATCTGGCCGACCCTGCCTGTTAGAACACTATGAGGTAACGTCTCCATAGTTACAAAGTTCCAGCCTCTGAACAATTGCTGTGTTAATACGGCACCTGCTTTGCAGTTTGCACACATCAAATAACGTAAATCGCTTTTAAGAGAGCCATTTCTCTTACCAGGCAAGTTTTGTCATCAAAATGTTTGTTATCCTATTTTGAATTTCTGAGGGTTAAAGCTAGTATGCAAATCTGGGGGGAGTTACTCACTGTTCTGGGGGTGGCGGGGGTTGGTTCATTTGTTTTGACAAATGCTTTTTGAAGACATGGCAACAACTAGGCTGCACAAACAGAAAATGTGTATATTTTGAGGCAAAAAGAAACCTTTTGGTGGAAATAATGAAACCAAAGCCAGGAGTTCTAAATTCTTCTCCTAGTTATTCCAGCGATATGATTTAGAAGAGATCACTCAGTTAAGATTCTACCTTGAGTAAAAGACCCACATTTAATGTGTCATAATAATAATAGCATGGGGATACAATTAACACACACGAAAGTACATAATTGTGCATAGGAATAAGATATTTTAACGATGATTACTGGAAGAGTAAGTTCATTCAATAGATATTTAAACAAGCATTTACTATTACCAGGGACCATCAAGGTACTATGAACAAACAATTCCTGCCTCAAGGAATGATGATAAAATATCTTCTAATTTAGATTAGAAAATGGCTTCCATCTTGGAATGATGCACAGTATGTAAATATCAATACAAAGGACAATGAAGAAAGTAACTGTTTTAATAAAAGAAAAAGGCAAGAAGTATATCACATAATGATACAAGTAAACTTGAGGAGAGCAAACATTTGACTATATTTTCTTCATCTCAGAGATGAAGGGAAATTCCTTATTAGACTTATAGGCCAATTATATCAACACAAAGAGATTTATAAATTTATATTTATGTTCAGAAAAGAATTAAAATGCATTTATTACTTTTTGCCACCATCCCAGTTTCCTTACATCTTCCTATGGGGATGGTTTCCTAGATATTAAACAATTTTGTACTTGAACTACATATATTCCCATGATGTCATTATGATATCATTTGTTTTTATCAGAAAACCTATTCACATTTTCCAATATTGTTTGGAGAAACAAAAATCTGCCAATGGAGAAAAATGTTGAAAAGCTTTAACACTGTGAAGGTTTCAATAGTTATTCCCCACACAAGACGTTTTCTTTATCTACTTCCCAAGCTAGAGAATATATGCAATTATAATCAATTTCCTGTTTTGCTGCTTCTCAAACTAAACCAGTAGTTTTCAACAGGAGATGAAGTGAATCACAGGGAATTTTGTGAATATGAGGGGACATTGTTCAGGCTCCTCTGTCCATGGAATTCTCCAGGCAAGAATATTGGAGTGGTTAGCCATTCCCTTCTCCAGAGGATCTTTCAGGGACTAAACCTGGGTCTCCCACATCACAGGCAGATTCTTTGCTGTCTGACCCACCAGCAAATCCCATGAAGGGACATTAATAGTAGTCATAAAGATTTGGTGGGGTGCTACTGGCATTTAGTGGACAGGATCCAGAAATGCTAGACTTTCTACAACATGGCAGATAATCCTCCTTGGTAAAGAATTTTCCCATATACCATCCGACTTGCTAGACATTCATGGAGATGAAAACTAATTTATAATTATCTGAGTCTAAAGCCCAACTCTATATTATATATAAGTGAAAATTATTTTTGTACATTTTAATATTTTCCAGAAAGTAACTATGCATTATTTACAGTGAGGGAAGATTAAAGATTGGTTTGTTCAGACCTTTTCCAAAAGTTGTTGATCAGTTTGAAAAATTACATCATCAAAGGCAACATCACTTGGTGTGTTCATGTGATGCTGCACTCAATATGCCAACAAATTTGGAAAACTCAGCAGTGGCCACAGGACTGGAAAAGGTCAGTTTTCATTCCAATCCCAAAGAAAGGTAATGCCAAAGAATGCTCAGACTACCACACAATTGCACTCATCTGACATGCTAGTAAACTGATGTTCAAAATTCTCCAAGCCAGGCTTCACCAATATGTGAAACGTGAACTTCCAGATGTTCAAGCTGGTTTTAGAAAAGGCAGAGGAACCAGAGATCAAATTGCCAACATCCGCTGGATCATGGAAAAAGCAAGAAAGTTCCAGAAAAACATCGATTTCTGCTTTATTGACTATGCCAGAGCCTTTGACTGTGTGGATCACAATAAACTGTGGAAAATTCTGAGAGAGATGGGAATACCAGACCACCCTGCCTCTTGAGAAATCTGTATGCAGGTCAGGAAGCAACAGCTAGAACTGGACATGGAACAACAGACTGGTTCCAAATAGGAAAAGGAGTACGTCAAGGCTGTATATTGTCACCCTGCTTATTTAACTTCTAAATAGAGTACATCATGAGAAACGCTGGACTGGAAGAAACACAAGCTGGAATCAAGAGTGCCGGGAGAAATATCAATAACCTCAGATATGCAGATGACACCACCCTTATGGCAGAAAGTGAAGAGGAACTAAAAAGCCTCTTGATGAAAGTGAAAGTGGAGAGTGAAAAAGTTGGTTTAAAGCTCAACATTCAGAAAGCGAAGATCATGGCATCCGGTCCCATCACTTCATGGGAAATAGATAGGGAAACAGTGGAAACAGTGTCAGACTTTATTTTTTGGGGCTCCAAAATCACTGCAGATGATGACTGCAGCCATGAAATTAGAAGACGCTTACTCCTTGGAAGAAAAGTTATGTCCAACCCAGATAGCATATTCAAAAGCAAAGACATTACTTTGCC
>SJYT01019588.1:8605-20805 GCA_006410635.1 Cephalophus harveyi | reverse complement strand
TGCCAAAGAATTGATGCTTTTGAACGGTGATGTTGGAGAAGACTCTTGAGAGTCCCTTGGACTGCAGGGAGATCCAACCAGTCCATTCTGAAGGAGATCAGCCCTGGGATTTCTTTGGAAGGAATGATGCTAAAGCTGAAACTCCAGTACTTTGGCCACCTCATGTGAAGAGTTGACTCATTGGAAAAGACTCTGATGCTGGGAGGGATTGGGAGCAGGAGGAGAAGGGGATGACAGAGGATGAGATGGCTGGATGGCATCACTGACTCAATGGACATGAATCTGAGTGAACTCCGGGAGTTGGTGATGGACAGAGAGGCCTGGTGTGCTGCAATTCATGGGGTCTCAAAGAGTTGGAAATGACTGAGCGATTGAACTGAACTGAACTAAACTGACAGATAGATAAGGGCTTCCCTGGTGGATCAGACAGTAAAGAATCTGCCTCCAATTCTGGAGACCTGGGTTCGATCCTTGGGTTGGGAAGATCCCCTAGAGGAGGGCATGACAACCCACTCTAGTATTCTTGCCTGGACAGGGGAGCCACGGGGTCACAAAGAATCAGACATGACTGAGTGACTAAGCACAACACAACACATAGATAAACGGATAGAATGCTTTAAAACAAAATAAAGTTTTAAATTTTATTTATTGTTTGTTCTGGATAAATATGTATTTTACATAACTAAAATCCAGACTCTTCACCCTTTCTTGAAATGGTTTATCCCTCCCCGCCCTTCAGAGGGCCAATTGCCTTGCTTTGTTTTCATTCACCACACTCATCAAAGAAAATCCACTTTCTGGTCTTGCCTCTGCTTTTCTAAGATATTTACACACAAAGGTGAAATGGCATTCTGGCAACTCCTTCACAACAGTGCAGGAGATCACATGCATCAGGAAAACCAAAGAACGTGGGGTTCGTTTGTGGGAAGAGGAGAGGGAAAGAAAGGCTCCACTACTCCATGAGTCGTTATCTCTTACTACTATTTCAAGCCTCAGAGGCTTCAGGCAGTATTAATTCATGTTCCACATGAATACAGAAGTGAATAAAAGCAGCGTACACACTGTCAAAAAGAAAAGAGATGAAATACTCGGGACACATACAGATGCTGAATCCAGCCTTAGCACTGATCTTCTAAGAACTGACTGTTTTTATAATACCAATCACCAAGTATTAACAAAATAGCTGATTTCTAGAGTATTATCCCTGTCATCTGTTGTAGACATATTTAGTAGGAATAGAAACAGAAATAGAAAAAAGGTAGCTACCTTCTTTCATGAGAACAAGTTCCTTGAAAGATGGTGTCAGTATTATTTACTTATGTTAGTAAAGTTTTATACTCTAGAATTCGTCACATAGTAGTCAATAAATATTTGCTGAATCAAAATGAGTAAAAGAAAAACATAAGAAGAGGGTAGAGAAAGAAAATAGAAGAGATGGAATTTGACTCTTAGGGGAGTACCAGGTATTACTAACTCAGTTCAATTTCTTACAATAAAAAGCATCTCAAGAATTTGTTTCTATTTGAGGAGACAGGCTGGAACAGGTGAAATCACATAGGCTTATATCTCCAGGTTCAGCCTTACTAGGCTGATTCCTAGAGTTCAGCCTAAGGTCAGTCAGTCACGGCAGTTGCTCAGTCGTGTCCAACTCTTTGCGACCCCATGAACCACAGCATGGCAGGCCTCCCTGTCCATCACCAACTCCTGGAGTCCATCCAAACCCATGCCCATCGAGTCAGTGATGCCATCCAACCATCTCATCCTCTGTCGTCCCCTTCTCCTCCTGTCCTCAATCTTTCCCAGCATCAGTGTCTTTTCAAATGAGTCAGCTCTTTGCATGAGGTGGCCAAAGTACTGGAGTTTCAGCTTCAACATCAGTCCTTCCAGTGAAAACCCAGGACTGATCTCCTTTAGGATGGACGGGTTGGATCTCCTTGCAGTCCAAGGGACTCTCAAAAGTCTTCTCCAACACCACAGTTCAAAGGCATCAATTCTTCAGTGCTCAGCCTTCTTCAGAGTCCAACTCTCACATCCATACATGACCACAGGAAAAACCATAGCCTTGACTAGACGGACCTTTGTTGACAAAGTAATGCCTTCCTGGTGGCTCAGGTGGTGAAGAGACTGCCTACAATGTGGGAGACTTGGGTTCGATCCCTGGGTCAGGAAGAAGGAAATGGCAACCCGCTTCAGTATCCTTGCCTGGAAAATCCTGTGGTCAGAGGAGCCTGGCAGTCTATAGTGCATGGGGTTGCAAAGAGTCGGACATGACTAAGCAACTTCACTATCACTAGGTACTCTAGGGCAAAAGTACCCTGGAGTTGAAGACAAATAGAATTTTGTCCTGGCTCTGTCAATATTCGTCAACATGGCCTGAGTTTTCTGGGTTCCACTTTCCTAACCTCAAAAATGACAAGGAAGCAAGCAACTTAGATAGTGGTTATCAAACCTAACCCCTGATGTGCGTTTGACCACAGGGAAGAATTAAGGCAATAGGTTTATACGCAGATTTAAATTAACTATATGAGTCAGTGTCTTTTTGACATATTCATATCAATCCAATTTAGGCAAGTTGCTTCTTGGGCTTGTTGCTAAGTGTTGCTACCAGATAAAACCTCATGGAGGCTGAGAGGTATAAGATATACAGGCTTGCTTTGCTATTCAGTTGCTAAGTTGTGTCTGACTCTTTGTGACCCCAAAGAGGCCAGGCTTCCCTGTCCTTCACTATCTCCTGGAGTTTGCTCAGGTTCATGTCCATTGAGTTGGTGATGCTATCTTAACACTTCTTATCTAGAAAGAATGTAGGAAAGCTCAGTGCTCGATCATCTCAGGTCTCCTCAGATCCAAAATATCTCATGATTTTTCTTAATAAATTTGAATGTGACAGCTCCTCCCATTTTTCCCTTAAATAAACCCATATTTCAATCCTTTGTCTTCCATGACATTTTAGCATGAACATTATTTAATGAGTTAAGATTATACTAGATTATTCAAATTACTTCAGTAATTCCCAATACAATAATCTTGATTCCTGGCCACTCCACTTTCAAATACCTTATCTAAGGTTCAAACATCATTCTAAAGTATTAAATAAAAAAGATTTGATCCACATATTTTGCTTTCACTATCAAAGAACATACTACTATTATATCTTAATATCCATATTAGCTTAGTATCCATATTAGCTTAAAATCCATAAATAGATTTTTCATTTTTGAAGCAATCCTTTGAAGCTATAAATTAAACAGAACTTTACACTAAATTTGATGTTGTTATTTTCAAGTTCCAGGATTATGATGCACCAATAATGCTTCGGAGTCCATGGAAATAATTATCTAAAATTCCTTATTACATTCTCCCAAATTCAAGGGGAAAGACACTTTTGTTTGATGTCATTGCACTTTTGTTTCGACTTCATAAAGTGATAGAAGACCTGAAATTAAAAAAAAAAAATCTGACACCTGAGGCAGAAAGATATGATTTACAGCCTCAGAAAATTGAATTCACCTAAACATTGTTAAAAAAAAAAAATGGCAAAAGTCCCAGGTAGAAGAACTATCTCAAGGATGCATCTCCTGAGCATTTCATGTGACAATTTGATTTTACAGAAATGAAAGTGCTAATACCAGTTGATGGCTCAGACAGTAAAGAATCAGAAGGAGACTCAGACAGTAAAGAATCTGCCTGCAGTGTCAAAGACCCAGGTTCTATGCCTACGCTGGGAAAATCCACTGGAGAAGGTAGGGCTACCCACTCCAGTATTCTTGCCTGGGAAATCCCATGGAGAGGGCTGCAGTCGATGGGGTCACAAAGAGCCGGACATGACCGAGTGAGTAATATCTTCACTTTCAATAACAAAATACCACCTAATCAATATACTGCCTTTTAGAGAAATCATCCCACAGCAGATATGGGATTTGAAAAGATATGAAGAAAAACATATCTTTGTCCTTAAAACTGACCATTCATATATTTTTGGCACTGCATGCCAAAGTAAAACACATTGCAACAATATCTCTAAGAAAATTTTAAATAAACATAATATTAGTTCATACTGATATATCAACAGTTACTCAGTGCTTCCACCTACATGAATATTCTTTGACGGCAAGAAATGATGCTAATGAATAAAGATAACAACTTCCTCTGGATATAACAAAAATAATATAAGAAAAGGAAATCTTCACATATCTCTGGCCTTCAGATCACTAGAGTATTGTGCTTAAAAATGATTAGGGGGAAAAAAAGAAGGGATTCCAGTGTGGGGGCATAAGAACATGGAAAATAGGTCTTCTTCATAAAAGCAATGAGAACACTGGGAAACAATTAGTAAAATAAACTTTTTGGAACTGCAGCCATGAAATTAAAAGACGCTTACTCCTTGGAAAAAAAGTTATGACCAACCTAGATAGTATATTCAAAAGCAGAGACATTACTTTGCCGACTAAGGTCCGTCTAGTCAAGGCTATGGTTTTTCCTGTGGTCGTGTATGGATGTGAGAGTTGGACTGTGAAGAAAGCTGAGCACTGAAGAATTGATGCTTTTGAACTGTGGTGTTGGAGAAGACTCTTGAGAGTCCCTTGGACTGCAAGGAGATCCAACCAGTCCATTCTGAAGGAGATCAACCCTGGGATTTCTTTGGAAGGAATGATGCTGAAGCTGAAACTCCAGTACTTTGGCCACGTCATGCGAAGAGTTGACACACTGGAAAAGACTCTGATGCTGGGAGGGATTGGGGGCAGGAGGAGAAGGGGACGACCGAGGATGAGATGGCTGGATGGCATCACTGACTCGATGGACGTGAGTCTGAGTCGGAGGCCTGGCGTGCTGTGATTCATGGGGTCGCAAAGAGTCGGACACGACTGAGCGACTGAACTGAACTGAAGATGAATTTCAATGGAAAATAATTTTACCATTAAAGCCTTTGGCAAAATTGCCAAATATTTTGAGCTTATGTTTGGTGCCCTTTGCCCTCCCCACTTTATGTATGAATCTTTTCATACCTTCACCCTTTTGGGTCAGCTTATATCTTCCTTTGTTTTATTTTTAAAGCTTCAATCCATTTTCTCCTTCCTGTAACTTTTGACACTCTTTTCTCTGTTGAAAATGCCAGTAACCCTCTTTCCCTTCCCCCAAAGGCTTATTAGCCCCCTCATTTTTGCAACTGATATCATTTAAGAAGAAAATAATTTAAATTCATTCACAGTAAAGAATGACTGGCTGATAGGCTCAGCTATGCCCCATAATTATTTTTATTTTAAAACAAGGAGATTATTAACCTAAATTACACTCATTAAAGAAGCAGCTGGCATATAGGATTTAGCTTCCTTTTCAGCTGACCACATCATTCATCCTCACCAGGATTCACTCTTTTCTTTTAAAAGACAAGTTTGAATTAGAGAATTTTTACAAGTTCTTTAAAAAGTCAATATCCTGTGACTCTTTACATATGCAATGAGGATAATTTTGAGTTAAGAGACCTGCATATTACACCATTTCTGTAACACATGTATGAATAATCTGGCAAACTGGTTCACAAATTTTCATTTTGACCCAAAAGATGGTGATTCTAAAAAAATGAGTTTTGAAACATGGAAATTCTCACAACTGAGTTTTTCTACTTGCTAATTAACTCTGCTAAAGAGTTTTTTTCAGTTATTACCACATGGAGAATGAATAAAGAAAGATTTCTGTGTGGGACGATATTTGATCATTGTGTTCATTTGTTCTTTCAGGACAAAGTCCTGCGTGGTCAGAGCATTTTGACAGGTGTGACAGGTTTTCAGCTGTAGAAACACACTGTCTTCTGTAAGAAGACCCACACCTGCAGGCAGAAGATATAGGTCCACATAGAATACTTGGAACCTTCTCTGCTGCTGCTGCTGATAAGTCGCTTCAGTTGTGTCCAACTCTGTGCGACCCCATAGACGGCAGCCCACTGGGCTCCCCCATCCCTGGGATTCTCTAGGCAAGAATACTGGAGTGGGTTGCCACTTCCTTCTGCAATGCATGAAAGTGAAAAGTCAAAGTGAAGTCGCTCAGTTGTGTCCAACTCTTCGCGACCCCACAGACTGCAGCCTACCAACCTCCTCCGTCCATGGGATTTTCCAGGCAAGAGTACTGGAGTGGGGTGCCATTGCCTTCTCCTGGAACCTTTGCTATAAGCTAGAATTTTCCTTTGAAATTTAACTTGCTACTGTGTCCTAAGCAAACAGTAATAGTAATTAAGACTAGCATGCATCCCTTGAGCAAATTCAACTTCAGTTACAAAAGGGGGAAAAAAAATACTGTCTGGATTTTAATTGGCTAGACTTGCCACCCATCTACTGTATGTGATGAAAGGTGACCAGATGAAGAAACGCAGCAGTAAATTCTAGCTATTGCTCAGGAAATTGCTGTAGCATTTCATTTTAAATGCAATTCAAAGTGAAATGCAATTAATAAAAAGGCTTATGACAAGAAAAGTTTATTTTAGAGCGGTATAATGCAATTTGGGGTGATGCTGGAATTCTACAGAGGAATATTAGATGATCTACAGAACAGGAAATGACTTCCATTAGTGAAACCTGAAACATAATTGATATCAGTCAGGAAGTATGGACGACAGGGAGTCCAGTATTTTCACAACATGTCACGTCTCCCTCAGGATGCTTACTGCTAAATAGCTGAGGGAAAAGTTTTAAAATATCCATTTACCTCTTGATAAGTAGCTTAAAGGTACAGGAGATTTAAATTCAATCTGAAACTGACGACCAGCAGACTCAGTACTGTGCTGATGGTTTTTTTTACAGAATGGTACAGAGGTTTGTAACCACATTAGTTCTTGTCCAAAATAGAAACACTGATCCTTAACTTTGCAAAAGTCTCCAGGGTGGGTTCCAAATTCTTCCAAGATCCTTTGGACGTATCCTGTGGCATATCTTTATGTAATATTTTTGATGCTAGGTTTCCATGTATTCCACACATCTCAGGTGTCATTTGTACGAATGTTAGCACAGCAAAAATCTCAATCCAATTTTTATTGCACTTGAGATACAGTGGATCCTGATCCAGTTCTCTGTAGAGCAAGATTTAAGATTATTCACTCATTTCAGCATGGAAAATTAGAAAATATTTATGTTCGATGACGGATTTTTTATACCCATGTGGGGATATAAATGGAAAAAACACAAAAACAGAGCCGTTCTATTTGTGTATATAAAAAAATTTCTTTGGTTTGGACCTTTGGCATCTATTTACAAAATAGAGCTTTATTTGTGACAGGCTGTATTCATAATGTTGCAACCATGTTTAAAACTAAATAAGTGGGGAAATGCTGCATCTTTTATATGCACTGAACAGAGCATATAATGGATCTCTTTCAAATGTCCATGAATTCAGTTTCTTTGGCCACATCAGAAGGCATTGCTTTTCCTGTTGAAAAGATATAGTGCCAATTGTTTCTCACAAGGTGTATCTACATGCTGCCATATCTCTCATCAGGTTTCCCAGGTGATGCTAGTGGTAAAGAACCTGCCTGCCAATGCAGGAGATGTTAGAGATGTGGATTTGATCCCTAGGATTTGATCTCCTGGAGGAGGGCATGGCAATCCACTCTATATTCTTGTCTGGAGAATCTCATGGACAGAGAAGCCAGGCAGGCTATAATCCATGGGATCTCACAGACAGACACAACTGAAGTGACTTAATAATGTAGCCTTTGAAGGA
The DNA here is from genome assembly GCA_006410635.1 of Cephalophus harveyi. Taxonomy (NCBI): domain Eukaryota; kingdom Metazoa; phylum Chordata; class Mammalia; order Artiodactyla; family Bovidae; genus Cephalophus; species Cephalophus harveyi. The sequence goes on along the minus strand of SJYT01019588.1, from coordinate 13,098 downwards.
AAAAAATTAATGCAATGTGATTATGAAACAAAGTAGCTACTATGGTAAGTCTGAAATGCAGACATTGCCATCGGGCCATTATTTTAATCTTAATGCTGAGACACTGAAGATATTGCCCTGCAGATGGATATCCAACAGTTTTGAGTTTCTTAATCTTTTCTTGCCCAGGGTGCTTCTGTTCAAAGAACAGAATTCTGTAGCAACTTTCATCTCCACATTACTAAATAATTATGCTGAGGGCATGTAAACTTTGCTGTTAAATGTGGGACTAGACAGATTATAATAACCCATCCTTTTCAAAGTTTTATAAAGCACATTTCAATACTCCTATCTCATTTGATCTTAAAAGCAACTCTATTTTTATCCCCCATTTCATGGATGTGAAAATTGAAACAAAACTTCCCTGTTCTTTCAAAACTAGCAAGTATCAGAGCCAGGAGGACACAGGTCTTCCTATCCTTGTAAGATGCTTTTTCTAGCATGTGATACCGTCTACCAGAGCTATTCAATACTATGATCTTCAAACACTGTTAAATTCATAATATTTAGCTGACCCTACATATTAGGCTGTAACTTTAGGCATATTTTCCTCTGCACCCTTTAATGGAGAAGTTATTCACCAACAAACAGTGGTTTCTGGCTTCTCTTCACCCAGACTTCTGAGCACAATTATAGCCTCATGACTTAAGAGTTTTCCAGAGCTACTATTCTTTTCTGAAATGAGTTACCCAGATCCTTTTTATAATGACTTCATGCAATAGAATGGAAATATAAGATCACCATTCTTTATTCTCCTATTCAGATCCTCAAGTATTTTCTGAGAGTCTACTATGTGTCAGATCCTGGGCTACAGTCCTTAGAAATGACTATTAAAGAAAATACTTGATACCACATCAGCTCTGATGACCTCTGCTGAGCTAACGATGGGGTCTTGCTCTTTTTCTAAAAGAGAAACTTGATTAACATTTGCTGAAGTTCAGGGTTGAACATCAATACTGATGTTGCTGCTGCTAATGCTAAGTCACTTCAGTCGTGTCCGACTCTGTGTGACCCCATAAGACGGCAGCCCATGAGGCTCCCCTGTCCCTGGGATTCTCCAGGCAAGAACACTGGAGTGGCTTGCCATTTTCTTCTCCAATGCATGAAAGTGAAAAGTGAAAGTGAAGACGCTCAGTCATGTCTGACTCTTGGCGACCGCATGGACTGCAGCCTACCAGGCTCCTCTGTCCATGGAATTTTCCAGGGAAGAATACTGGAGTGGGTTTCCACTATCTTCTCCCATACTGATGCTGAATGCTTTGTAAATCCAATAAATACAATTCAGAAGTTTTGATGATGGTCTTTTTATTCTTCCCTTACTGGCAAGCTGCAGAGATCATGAGTACTCTGGTATGCAGGGTTGAGAAGCACATTGCCTGTCAGTGCCTGTGTGGTTGACAAAGCAGTCTGTATGCAGTCCAAAAAGAAATAAGTTCCTGTGTAGCCAGTAAAATACAGATACAGGAGTCCAATGCTTGCAAAGTAATTTTTGACCTGTTTCTTATGACAATCTTGATAAAACAGATATACCTACATGTTTATATGTTAAGGACAAAATGTACAATCTCTGAGTTGTATCTTTAGGATTGTGATGGATTGTTTTGTGCTTTCAGAAGATAACTCTATTAGTGTGGACGATAAGTTAGGAAAGACAGAGACGAACATGAGACAATGTTATAATCTAAAGAAAAGTGGGACCTGAAAAACTACAGGAGAAATGGGAATCCAGAGAAGCTAAAAAATTCAGTAGAATCTTTAGATATGATAGGGATTAAACACAGAAAGATATGTCAAGGTTTCCAGTTGAGAGAGTTAAGAGAAAATAATGTCCTNTAATCTAAAGAAAAGTGGGACCTGAAAGACTACAGAAGAAATGGGAATCCAGAGAAGCTAAAAAATTCAGTAGAATCTTTAGATATGATAGGGATTAAACACAGAAAGATATGTCAAGGTTTCCAGTTGAGAGAGTTAAGAGAAAATAATGTCCTAGCATAGATAGCACATACATGGGTATCAATTCAGAAAAAAAAAAGAGAAAAGTTTAGATTCTACAAAGATTAATTTGGTATAACTTTGAAATACCTATACTGGTGATTGATGGGGAACTAGTGTTTAAGAAAGATTAATGATGAGGATTTGGGGGTCAACAATGTTTGAACTAGAATCAAAGTCATGAACATTTAGAGTGATAAGACTGTGGGCCAAAGAAATTTGGAGACATGCAGCTTTTAAAGAGAGAAGGGAGAACAAGAAAAGGATCTGAAGAAGTATTCTAAAATGTATGGGAAAAAAAGAGTGATGGCAAAACAAACTGAAAAAAGTTTTTTTTTTTTTTTTTAATGTTCAAAGCTGCCAAGTTCAGTTAAGGAAAAATCACTAAAAAGCATGCTTTGAATTTAAAAAACATTTTCCAGACAACTTAAAGAGAGTAGTTTCCTTAGAGTACTGGAAACAGAAGTCAGATTGCAGGACACTGGGGAATGGATGGAAGGAAGTAGTAGAAATCACACTTCCTTGTGGCTAGGTGAGGTCCCTCTTGACTTAACTTCCCCAATGAAGGTGAAAAATTATAAAACTTCTTTCTCTTTCCTTGCATTCTCTCCCACTGCCACAGGAAAGAACAGCTATGACTCAGCTTTTACTTTGTGAGGTATGCTTTACAGGGTAAAAAATGCTTAGATTTTATGAGAATTTTGACAAAATGTATACATCCATTTATCACTCAACTTAAGACACAGAACAATTCTATTACTCCTAAAGTTTCCTCATGTCATTTTTTCAATCATGTTGTAGTTCATTTATTTTCATTGCTAAGTAAGTCTCTTGTGTGTGTATATCATAATACATTTACCCATAATATCCATTCTCCTATTGACGGGAATGTGGGTTGTGTCATTTGGGGCTATTATGAAGAGAACTACAATGAATAAATATTCCTGTTAAAATTTTTGTGTGACCATATGTTTTCACTTTTCTCAAATGAATACCTAGAATGTATTAGTAGGCTATAGGAAAAGTTCATGTTTAACTTGCATCATAGAAATTGTCAGAATGATTTCCAAAGAGGCTGTACTATTTTACTTCTCACCAAAATATATATATATATAGAACCAAGCATTCATCAAGCAGAGGAGGACAGTGCCATAAGGGGTGAGGAATCAATTATGTGGGAGAATTCTTGGCTTTTGAACAATAATCTCCCACCACTGTGGACTACCTCCTTGAGCTTGCTTCCATCAGAATGAGTCAAATGCACCAAGGAGGTAGAACAATGGACTCAGTCCACCCAGTACAGGCACCGAGAGGCGCCTTTGTAGAGAATTTGTGAAAGTGAAAATAAGTCATACAGTCCTATCGGACTCTTTTCGATCCCAGACTGTAGCCTGCCCAGCTCCTCTGTCCATGGGATTCCCCAGGCAAGAGTACTGGAGTGGGTTGCTGTTTCCTTTTCCAGGGGATCTTCCTGACCCAGGGATTGAACCTAGGCCTCCTGCATTGCAGGCACATTCTTTACCAACTGAGCCACTAGGGAAGCCCAGAGAATTTTTAAACAGTGATAAAAATCACCTAAAATTCATTCTGTTTTTGACACTATATATTGTGGTGGTGTTCAGCTGTTAAGTTGTGTCCAGCTCTTTGCAACCCACAGACTGCAGCACGCCAAGCTCCTCTGCTCTCCACTTTCTCCTGGAGTTTGCTCAAATTCATGTCTATTGAATTGGTGATACTATCTAACCATGTCATTCATGTATTGTATTTCTAAACAATGTCAGTGATACACACTTAAATAAATGACTTTCTTGTTCAAGTCACTGTAGATTTTTTTAAAAAAACACGTATCTACTCTTGGATCTTTTTCTCTAAAATATCTGTGTTTAAGATCTATAGTCTTGAAACAAATTTATGATTACCAAAGAGGAAAGCAGGGATTATAAATTAGGAGTATGGAATTACCAGATGCATACTTCTGCTGCTGCTAAGTCACTTCAGTCGTGTCCGACTCTGTGCGACCCCACAGATGGCAGCCCACCAGGCACCTCTGTCTCTGGGATTCTCCAGGCAAGAACACTGGAGTGGGTTGCCATTTCCTTCTCCAATGCATGAAAGTGAAAAGTGAATGTGAAGTCGCTCAGTCGTGTCCGACCCTCAGCGACCCCATGGACTCCCGCCTACCAGGCTCCTCCGTCCATGGGATTTTCCGGACAAGAATACTGGAGTGCGGTGCCGTTGCCTTCTCTGTCCAGATACATACTACCATATATAAAAAAGATAAACAGGGACCTATTGTAGAGCACAGGAAACTATATTCAATATCTTGTAATAAACTAATGGAAAATAATCTGATACATATGTATACACATACATATCTATTTACTGAATGATTTTGCTATATACCTGAAACTAACAGTATTATAAATCAACTAACTATACTTAAAAAATAAAAAAAATCTACA
>SJYT01019578.1:44541-65338 GCA_006410635.1 Cephalophus harveyi | reverse complement strand
TCACGTATGGATGTGAGAGTTGGACTGTGAAGAAGGTTGAGCGCCGAAGAATTGATGCTTTTGAACTGTGGTGTTGGAGAAGACTCTTGAGAGTCCCTTGGACTGCAAGGAGATCCAACTAGTCCATTCTGAAGGAGATCAGCCCTGGGATTTCTTTGGAAGGAATGATGCTAAAGCTGAAACTCCAGTACTTTGGCCACCTCATGTGAAGAGTTGACTCACTGGAAAAGACTCTGATGCTGGGAGGGATTGGGGGCAGGAGGAGAAGGGGACGACCGAGGATGAGATGGCTGGATGGCATCACAGACTTGGATGTGAGTCTGAGTGAACTCCGGGAGATGATGATGGACAAGGATGCCTGGCATGCTGTGATTCATGGGGTCACAAAGAGTCGGACACGACTGAGCGACTGATCTGAACTGATCTGAGCCAGTCAGTTCCTGTTCTTGTTTTTGCTGACTGTATAGAGCTTCTCCATCTTTGGTTGCAAGGAAAATAATCGGTCTGATTTCGGAATTGACCATCTGGTGATGTCCATGTGAGGGTGTTTGCTATGACCAGTGTGTTCTCTTGGCAAAACCCTATTAGCCTTTGCTCTGCTTCATTCTGTATTCCAAGGCCAAATCTGTCTCTTACTCCAGGTATTTCTTGACTTCCTACTTTTGTGTTCTAGTCCCCTATAATGAAAAGGACATCTTTTGGGGGTGTTAGTTCTAGAAGGTCTTGTAGGTCTTCATAGAACTGTTCAATTTAAGCTTCTTCAGCATTACTGGTTTGGGCATAGATTTGGATTACTGTGATATTGAATGGTTTGCCTTGGAAACGAATAGAGATCATTCTGTTGTTTTTGAGATTGCATCCAAGTACTGCATTTCGGACTCTTTTGTTGACTGTGATGGCTACCTCGTTTTTTCTAAGGGATTCTTGCCACAGTAGTAGATATAATGGCCATCTGAGTTAAATTCACCCATTTTGGTCCATTTTAGTTTGCTGATTGCTAAAATGTGGATGTTCACTCTTGCCATCTCCTGTTTGACCACTTCCAATTTGCCTTGATTTTTGGGCCTAACATTCCAGTTTCCTATGCAGTATTGCTGTTTGTAGCATTGGACTTTACTTCCATCACCAGTTACATCCACAGCTGGGTTTTGTTTTTGCTTTGGCTCTGTCTCTTCATTCTTTCTGGAGTTATTATTTCTCCACTGATCTCTAGTAGCATATTGGGCAACTACAGACCTGGGGAGTTCATCTTTCAGTGTCATATCTTTTTTGCCTTTTCATACTGTTCATGGGGTTCTCAAGGCAAGAATACTGAAGTGGTTTGCCATTCCCTTCTCCAGTGCACCACGTTTTGTCAGAACTTTCCACCATGACCCGCCCATCTTGGGTGGCCCTACATGGGATGGCTCATAGTTTCATTGAGTTAGACAAGGCTGTGGATTAAAGATCTTTAATCTTATTGTGTTAAAGATTTACTGAGCATGGCCCTGACCATCAGAACAAGACCCAGTTTCCCCCTCAGTCATTTTCTCCCATCAGGAAGCTTCCATAAGCCTCTTATTTGTCTCCATCAGAGGGCAGACAGACTGAAAACCACAGTCACAGAAAAAATATAGTGTAAAAGAATATTTAAAAAAGAATGTGTATATCTGTATCTATCTATATATATAATTGAATCACTTTGCTGTATAACAGGAATTAACAACAATGTAAAGGAACTATACTTCAACAGAAATAAGAAAAAAGTTGAAAATACAAAAAAAGGAGGAAAGCAAAAACATCATTTTGTTCTACCACCTAGAGACAGCCACTATTCCTATTTTCCGCATTTCTTTTTAGCCTTTTCCACTCATTCCCACTAATTCTTGTGATCGTATCTTATGTTAAAGCTGTATTATACTTTCAGGGCTTCCTTGGTGGCTCAGACGGTAAAGAATCTGCTTGCAATGCAGGAGACCTGGGTTCGATTCCTGGGTTGGGAAGATCCCCCATAGGAGGGCGTGGCAACCCACTCCAGTATTCTTACCTGGAGAATCCCACAGACAGAGGAGCCTAGCAGGCTACAGTCCATGGGGTTGCAAAGAGTTGGACACCACTGAGCAAGTAAGTACAGCACATACTTTTAACTAATCCTAGAGTATAAACATTTTCCTGTCATTAGGAATTATGTGTAAATATCATTTTTATTGTTTATATAATATTCTGTGACTATACTGTAAGTTACATAACCTTTGAACCATAAGAATTTTTGTCGACATAATTAAGTTTTAAACAATTTTCACACAACATTGGAAAACAAATTCTATTCGAGTTCTCACAGACTATATAAGCCAGGACAGGGACATAGAACAAGATGCAAAGATTCATGATCTAAAGGTATTGAAATCATAGAGGGTCTGTTCTCTTATCACTGTGAACCATAAGGATTTTTTCTAATATTTTATTATTCTAAGTAATAGTGAGATTACATCATTCTGCAAAAAATTTGTGTACCTTTCTGTTTTCTTAGGAAACATTCATTCATTCATTATATGCAAATATCAGTGAGGACTTACTATATGCCAGGTAGTATGCTTGGTGCAGGAGAAGGCAATGGCACCCCACTCCAGTACTCTTGGCTGGAAGATCCCATGGATGGAGGAGCCTGGAAGGCTGCAGTCCATGGGGTTGCTGAGGGTTGGACATGACTGAGCGACTTCAATTTTACTTTTCACTTTCACTCTTCACTTTCATGCATTGGAGAAGGAAATGGCAACCCACTCCAGTGTTATTGCCTGGAGAATCCCAGGGACGGGGGAGCCTGGTGGGCTGCCGTCTATGGGGTCGCACAGAGTCGGACACGACTGAAGTGACTTAGCAGCAGCATGCTTGGTGCAAAGTTTCTGCCTTGGGTGATATGTTGTCAGCTACTGAGATAAAGAGAAGGAGCAAATTTAAGAGAAAAGGTGGTGGGTTCAGCTTTGGATGTGTTGAGTTTGAGACATCCAAGTGGAAATGTCAAGAAAGCAGAGCTCAGTGAAGTCTGGATAGAGGTATAAAATTACAGATGTGGTCATATAGATGGTAATTCATGCCAAATGAGTGAAAGATCATACAGGGAAAGAGTATAGGTAGCCTAGTCCTGAGAATGTCCAGCTTTTAGAGGCTAGATAGCAGAAGTGGAATCTGCAAGAGACGGAGGAGAGGGCAAAGGATTTGGAGGCAAAGCAAGAGTGCGGCATCATAGATGCCACAGGAAGACTTTCAAGGAGGAGGAAATGGTTAACAGTGTTAAATGTAGGGGGGAGGTCAAGCAAGATAAGCAGGGAAAACACTGCATTTATTTATTTAGTATAGCTTTTCTGACACAGAGTTCATTGGTTGAGTATCTTGTTGAGGAGTTTCAGTGGAGTGTTGAGGGGAAGGAAGCCAAATTGCTGAGTAAGAAGGGGATAGAACTTGCCCATAAAGAGGAGCTAGAGAGGTACCTAGTGTATAGGGAGGATTTTTTTTCAAGGTGACAGAGACTTGAGCGTGTTTAATTGCTGATGACAGATGAAAAGGACTTGAGCCTGGTTAATAGCTGATGAGAAGAATGAGGGGGAGTAGGGAGACTGGGGAGAGGAATCTATAATTACTGGGTAAATATAAACATTTCAATGTTTGTTGATATATACTGCTCACATGCCTTCTAAAAGGGTTTTAAGCCAAAACACACTCCTCCTAGCAATTATGAAAGAGCTTGTTTTGTGGCCACTTTGTCTTCATTATGTGTTATACAAACAAAAACCATTGCTGAAGAGTTTCATTATGGTTCTAATTTGCTCCATTTGGATTACTAGTGAGCTGGATATTTTAACCAGTTGTTTCTGTGTGTGAATTTAGTCTATGTCCTTTCCCCAGAACGTTTCTATTTTGGACAGACACTTCTTTTTGCCATAAAAAACTGAAAGTCAAAGGATCAGAATAGCATCGTATTTTTTCTTCCTAACTTATATGGTCGAGAGTCTTCGTCTTCTTAGCAGTACACAACAATTTGTGGCTCAGCTGAACGGAGGAGAGACATGATGTATCATCTGAGAGAGGGACCACCTAGGGACCACCTATGAAACCCAGGTCTAGTCAGACTCCTATGTCAGTCGTCAAGCTCCCTTTGCTAACCTGGGACCGCATCCCTCCAGTGCCTTAAGGATTCGGTCCTCAGAGCTCCCCTTGGGGTGGCCGGTGGTGCGGCCCCCTATCGAGGAGCCCGGAGTGCTGTGCGGCCCCTTTAAGAGTCCAGCTCCTCCCCGCTCCAGGGAAAGTTGCAGCGTTTTCCGCCTCCAGGGAGGGTGAGAAGGGCCGGCTGCCGGAGTGGGGCTGCGGTTCTCCCGGAGCGGGAGACCCTTCCCTGAATCCGGCACTGGGACGTCTCGCCCTCTCGTGGCACCTGTTGCAGGCGACAGGTAGGTCCGTGGCCCACAGCCGTCCCTCCGCACGCGGTCCGGGACGCCTCCTGGGCCCCCAGCCCCTTTTCACCGCCTAAGCGCCCCCCGCCCATCTAGGGGGCCTGCGCGCTGCCCTCCCCGCTCCCCGCCTCGCTTTGCCCGGCGCTCAGCCTCCGTCCCTCGGCCCCATCCGCCTGGGCGGACCGCACCCCCGCGCTTTGACTCCGTCAGCTTGGGTGGTCCCTCCCCGCCACTTTGCTTTACCTTCGTCTCCAGGCCCTTCCCCGGCCCGTCCGCCGCCGCCGAGGCTGTGCCCCTCGGGGCTCTGCTTCCTCCGGCGGGGACGGCTTTTCCCGCCCTCGGGAGCCGGGGCGCCTCCCGGGAGCTGGCCCCAGGGGCGGGGGTGGGGCAGAGCTCCTAGCGGGAACTACGCCCTCCGAGGCGTCGACTCACCTTTTCTTCGGAGTCTGGGCTCCGCATTGCTTCCGGACCTCGGCCCTCACGGCGTCCACTTCCCTGGCCTCTGCGGATCCACCGCAGGTAAAGGCTCGAGGCCGGTTGGCCCCTGTCCTGCTTCAGTGGGCACCCTCTGCGCTTGGGGCTGAGGACCTGGCTGTGCGCTCTGGAGCTGAACCTCTTGATCTTGCCACCCTTAGGCTTCCCTGGTGGCTCGGCAGTAAAGAATCCGCCTGCCCATGCAGGATCCCTGGGTCGGGAAAATCCCCCAGAGAAGGGAATGGCGACCCACTCCAGTATTCTTGTCTGAGAAATCCCATGGACAGAGGAGCCTGATGGGCTACAATCCATGGGGTCGCACAAGAGTCTGACACGACTTAGCCACTAACGGACAACTTACAGCTGTCAGCGAGGTATGCTTCTGAAAGAGGGTCCTCGGAACCTTCAGAAGGGACATAGAACGTTTCCATCTGTGATGGTTTGTAAAGGAGTACAAAAGATGTCCCTCTAAGCCTTAATGTTGAGTAAGATGGTTGGAATTTTGGGTGCTAAAATCATTGGGTTAGAATTTTGGTGACTGGAGCAGGTGATGTTTCTAATTAACCAAACTTTTCTTCCTGAAGTATCCTGCCTGCTTCTCCAAGACCAGAGGACCTAGAGTTCCGGAATACTGCTTTGGGCAGGGTTGATCCTAGACCTTGTACATTTGTTGCAGAAATTAGTCTTCAGTACATATTGTACCTCTTGGCTTCTTTTCTGCTTTCAGCTCCCCACCCCTCATAAGTCCATTAATTTTAAGGTGTTAATGGTCTTGTGTGTTTACCCGATGGTGTGTGGAGAGAACAATAGCTAATGCAAAGAGCTGAGGCCCTAATGAAGTTTTCGGTTGTAGTTGTTAGGTGCGTTTTTTTTTTTTTTTTGTATCTGTTGGGAATTCTAATATTAAAAGACCACCAACTTTGCTTGTGAGACTTTTCCTGGCAGGGGATGAACATTTCTGATAGCATAATTTCAGGTACCTCTCACTAGGTCAGAACAGTGAAATGGAGTTTGGAGGCCTGTTCAGGGATAATTGGTCTGTGAGTGTATGTGACATTTCTGATTGATGCTTTCTTTCTGAGCTTTTCCCCTTAAAGCTGCTACTAATCAGGGTTGTTAGAATCCATTGAGCCAGGTACCTGAGAAGTTCTTTATGTAATTACCTCACATAATCCTAATGATAACTGTATGTGTGAGGTACCACAATGCTAAGCCTGAAGGCTTGGGCTTCTCTGGTGGCTCAGCAGTAAAGAATCTACCTGCCAATGCAGGAGACACGGGTTCGATCCCTGGGTCGGGAAGATCCCGGGGAGAAGGAAATGGCAACCCACTCCTATTCTTGCCTGGGCAATCCCATGGACAGAGCCGTGGAATGGCACAAGAGTCAGATATGACTTAGTGACTCAACAACAACATAATGAAAGGGGGACTCGGAGAGTTTAAGTGCCTTGACTCAAATCACCCAGCTGGTGAGGGCCAGAGCTGGGCCATCTGTCTGCAGCTGAGCTGTATTCTTCTCCCCTATCACACCAATTCTGCTGTCTTAGATTTTTAGGAACACTAAATAGCTCACAGATGAGGGCTAAGTGATGAAAAATTTCCCTTCCAAGCTGAAGCCTAAGTTTTGGTCCTTGATTCCTTCTCGGAGGAACTGCAGAGACTTTGGAGCGCTTACCTCACTGATGGCTCACCCACTTCACTTCCACTGTGGGAATGCTTGCCACATTGCCACTATAAGCACATCACCCCCACCTGGCCCTGTGTAACCAGGTGAGTGAACCTCCAGGGCTATTAGCTCAGAGGGAATTGTCCTGAAGTTAGAGAAGGTGATCCTTGATTCTAGGGATGTGTGCTTGGCTCAATTTTTTCCTTTTCCACTAGGTAGGGTGTGGAAAGTGGTAAGGATTTCCCAACAGCCAGGCCAGAATGTCTGAGGCTTAGTGTGGGCTTGTTTTATCATGGAATGGATGGACCACCTTAGGGAAGAACAGTCCATGAGAAAATTTCCCTCCTGATCCCATCTCTGGGTCTTTACTTAAATTACTCTTTTTTTTTTTTTCCCCCTCTCTCTCTTTTCTCTCTCTTTTTTCCCCTGAAGCGATAACTTTGTCACCTGTACCCACTTCCCTGCCATTGATTGCTATTCATCAAGATTTAGCTCTAAAGTCACCTCCTTTGGGACAACCTTACTGAACACACAGTTCCTTCCCCTAAGCAGAATTTCCAGTTATTCTGTGTCCTAAAACTCTTTGTTTACACCCTAGGAAAATCCCTTAAAACCTCTCTCAGTTGATTTTCCTGGAAAAGGAAATAACAACCCACGACTTTACCCTGGTGGCTTAGAGGTTAAAGCATCTGCCTCCAATGCGGGAGACCTGGGTTCGATCCCTGGGTCGGGAAGATCCCCTGGAGAAGGAAATGGCAATCCACTCCAGTATTCTTGCCTGGAGAATCCCATGGACAGAGAAGCCTAGTAGGTTACAGTCCATGGGGTCGCAAAGAGTCAGACACGACTGAGTGACTTCACCTCACCTCACAGTTTTCTTGCCTGGAAAATCCCATGGACAGAGGAGCCTGGCGGGCTACAGTCCATAGGGTCAAAACACGACTAAGTGATTGAGTACGTGCTGACCACAGTTGGTTTTCCATCTCAAAGGTTGTAATCTAAGACAAGGTCTAGATCTTGGAGCTCCCTTTGTCTTGAGCACAAGAGATTAACAAATATTTGTACAAGGACCTGGGGTTACCATCCCTTCAAGGGCCCTTCAAGGGCCTGAGGTCAGGTGATGATGGGATTGAAGTACAGAAGATGCCTTTTTGAGGCACTTGAATCTACAGCTAGGACTTTGTACTTAAATGTCACCTTAGTGAGGTCATCCCTAACCACCCTAATTAAACTTATTTAAATAAGTTTTAAACTTTTAAGTCCTTCCTTGAACATTCTGTTGATATATGCCCCTTCCCTACCTTATTACTCTAATGTAATATTTTGTGTATTTTATTCATTTTTCTTTCTTGTTATTCTTTTTCTTTTCTTGTTTTCTTTCTTATTCATTTTTCTTTTCTTCTCCCTCCATAGTGTAAGTTCTATGTGGGCAGAGATTGCTGTCTGTTTCATTGACCAGTGGACCCCAGCATCCGTGACAGGGCCTGGCACATTGTAGGTGCTTGCTAATATTTGTTAAATGAATTAATATATGACATCACCATTGTAGGAATTGGCACTCTTTTATGTTCTCCTGGACCGGAAACTTAAGTGTCCTCAGTCTGCCCCAGGCCCAGTTCTCGTACAATTCTGCTTTGAGATTGCATGCCTGATGACAACTTTGACCTCCTTGGAAGTACTTCCTCTCTCTCTTTTTTAAGGCATGAGTCTCTGGACGGAAACTAAAATTTAAAGTGGAAATGTAAAGATGCTGTGCTTCTTGTGGTCCGCACTAGGAAGAGGGTATGGCTTGTCAGATGTCTTAAGGCATTTATCCAGTGAGCTCAGTAAGAAGCTGGAGAAAGTTGCTGTGTGATAGGGAAGTGAACAGCTCAAGAGAATAAAAGATGCCTAACAAATTAAGCTTCTGGCCTCAAGTCACTCTTAGCCTTTTAGGCGTGATGTGTTTATTGGATTATTAACTTAAGAAAAAACCATGGCTGATTACTGCTTGTGTGATACTTGACAAGTTTTATACTAGGAGAATTATACCATGTGAGGGAACCACTGTGTAACAGGAAAGAAAAAAAGTACTGTTCTATTTAAATGTTTTGAAACATTCAGAAAAAAAATAAGGCTAGAATCTTTCCAAAGACAGGCTGGAAGGAGTTGGACTCTTGATACACTGGTAAATATGTGATTCTCCACCATTTAATGAATGATAACTTCTCTGAAACTGGTTTGTACAAAAAACTTGTGTCCAACCTCTTCTGCTCAATTTATCTCCTCAACTTCTCGATATAGTGTAGTGACCCAGGGCTCAGTCCATGGACTTTTCTCTATCCAGAATCTTTCTAGAAGCATTCATCCAGCCCAGTGGTTTTAAATACCATCTGTCACTCCAAAATTTATGTCTCTGTCCCAAGCCTTTCTTCTAAGCTGCAGCCTCATAGATCTAATGAGCTATTAAGCATTCCTACTTGGCTATCAAATAGGCATCTCAAACTTAACATAGCCAAAACAATACTCTTTAAAAATTTTTTTATTGACATATAGTTGATTTACAATGTTGTATTAATTTCTGCTGTACAACAAAGTGATTCAGGTATACATATATATAGTTATATATACATACATATATCTATGTATTTATACAGTTATATATATATATGCACGTGCACACACACACACACACACATTATTTTTGGCCCTGCCACACAGCTTACGGGATCTTAGTTCCCAGACCACAGATTGAACCCATGCCCTTGGTATTGAAAGTGTGCAGTCCTAACCACTGGACCACCAGGGAATTCCCTATGCATTATTTTTTTAAACATTCTTTCTGCTATGGTTTATCATAGGATAATTGAATATAGTTCTCTGCTATATAGTAGGACCTTGTTGTTTATCTATCCTCTATATACTAGTTTGCATCGCTATTTCCAAACTCCCAATGCATCCCTTCCCCAACCTCCTCCCGCTTGGCAGCCACCAGTCTGTTCTCTATGTCTCTGAGTCTGTTTCCAAAACGGGACTCGAGTCCTCTCAAATCCCTAGTTCCTTCCCTCAACCCTCCCCTGTCTCAGTAAAATGACACCATCATCCATTCAAACCAAGAACCTACAGTCACCCTTGATTCTTCTCATTTTCTCACCCCCTCCCTATACCCAATTCATCAGCAAATCCTGGCCATCACGTTATTATATTCTGCCATGTCTCTGTCTCCTCTGCCTGTCCCCCTAGTCCAAGCCACCACATACTGCAATAAGCATCTTTGCACAGTGCTCAATGATGTATGTAGAGCTAGGTAAACACACAAGTATTTCTCTGGACAGCTTTCTAGTAGGACAGTTGTTGGGTCAAAGGACATGCACATTTTAAAAATATGAATAGGCATCAGAAAAGTGGCATCCAGAGGATTTACACTCTCAACGTTGAGAGTGCTTTTCCTCATTCCCTTGCTGAGGATGGACAGTCTTTTTAATTTTTGCCAATCTGACAATGAAAAATAGTATCTAACTGATTTAACTTTCATTTATCTGGTCACTAGTAAGGCTGAGTATCTTCATGTGTGTTAGCTACTTGCATTTTTCCTGAGACTTCCCCTCAATATCCTTCCCACATTTTTTTATTTGTAAGAACACTATTTTTTAGGGATATTTACCCATTGTCTGTTACACAGTGCAAGTTTTTTTTCCTCTTTAGTCTGCCACAGTCATAACTTTGTTCATCATGTGTACCCCTCTTGTAATCAGATAAAGCATACTATAAAACATTTAAAAACATGTTCATTAGATTTGGTAATTAGGATGTCAGTGGCGATATCAATGCAGCAGGAGGACAGAGGCAGATTGTAGAGGGTTGGGGGTAGCATTTAGAGGGACTGATAGGGAATATGGTATATGTTTTGAAGAGGCTTGGCTCTGATGGGAAGGAGAGTGTGTCCCGTAGGCAGTGAGCACAGGGGAGAAGAAAATGTTAATTTTGTTTCTTTTTAAATATAGGAGAGAGATGAACCCGTTTCAGAGCTTGACTGATGCCAGGTTGATTGATTTGGAGGATGAAGGAGGGTGGGGGCTTCAGCATGAAAGAGGTGAAAAGATGGGTCTTCGAGAAAGAGAGCTAGCTCTGCCGTTGAGACAGGAGGGAATGAGAGCAGGATTGTTGGAGCTGTGGAGAAGGAAGGAGCTGTGGAAGGACAGGATTTTGGAGGCGATCCCAACTGATGAGAGTGGTGATGGGTTGGAACAGCATTTGAGAAGGATGAACAGAGGAGCCCCTTAGCAGCAAACCATCCAGATTGCCACATCATAGTGAGCCCAGAGAGGCTTGGATAACTTGAATTTGTCTCCTTCCAAGTCACAGAACTCTGTATCCATTCTCTCCAGAAGCCCTCATCAGCCCAGGTGTAGGAACAAAGTGGAGACTATCTAGTTTGGGGGACATTTCTGGGTGGCTGTGGCAGAAATATCAGAGGGTAGGAAATTGGACAGTGCTGCCACAATAGTTGAAGTGACGGACCACTGTGGCTTTCATATCTGTGTCTATCTAAACCTAACTTGATGTTTAACAATTCATAAGAGATGGAAAATTTCCTTGACTTCTGCATTGTTTCTTGCTTGTATCTCTGTCAACTCAGGCATAAGAATAGCTTTAGTGGGACTTCCCTGGTGGTCCAGTGGCTAAGACTCCTCATTCCCAATGCAAGGGGGTCCAGGTTCGATCCCTGATCAAGAAACTGGATCCCACATGCCACAACTAACACCCAGAACAGCCAAATAAATAAATGCTTTTTCTAATAGCTTTAGTATCAGTGTCTTTAAACTATTGCCTGTCACTTTTCAGAAAATATAGGTTTATTTGGGCTTCCCTGGTGGTTCAGTGGTAAAGAATCTGCCTGCAGTGCAGGAGATGCAGGAGACTCAGGTTCGATCCCTGGGTCAGAAAGACCCTCTGGAGGAGGGCACAGCAACCCACTCCAGTATTCTTGCCTGGAGAATCCCATGGACAGAGGAGCCTGGCGGGCTACAGTCCATAGGGTCGCAAAGAGTCAGACACAACCGAAGCAACTGAGCATGCATGCATGCATGGGTTTATTTACTGAGAGTCAACAATGTGCTAGTTTCTAGACGAGGTGCTTGAGATGGAGTGTATAAAAAGGTAGATGATGCCCTTTTTTGGGAGTAGAACTTATTTCAACCAGGGAGTATATGTTTTAAAAAGGAACACATTTTATAATCAATGATTTAATTGCAATTGTGATAAGTTGTATGAAGTTTGGTTTTTTATAAATCAAATTTAAATTTATTTATTTTAATTTTATTGGAATAGAGTTAAATTACTGTGTTAGTTTCTATTGTACAACAAAGTGACTCAATTATACACATATCTACTTCTTTTAAGATTCTTTTCCCATTGAGGTCATTACAGAGTATGGAGTAGAGTTCCCTATGCTATCCTATACAGTAGGTCCTTATTAGATCAAAACTGTTTTGCATTTGCTAGCGAAGTGTGAGAATACTTCTTACATCTTCCCTTTTAAAATTGAATATTGTCTTTAAAATTTTGCTCAATTGATAGGCAAACATAAAAAAATCTTTATTACCAGTAAGTAAGAGTGAAACTTTTTTCTCTTTTACATCTATTGGTCATTTGACCTTCTTCAAGAATTCATGCTCTTTATTTATTGTACACCTCCCTCTTCTTAGTTTGAGTAGATCTTTCTTTCCATGTTTTAAACCTTTAGCTACCTTTCTCTCTCTCCTCCCTTATCTCTGGTACACTAAAATATACTTTACCCAGTTTTTCTTGCCTGGAGAATCCCAGGGATGGCGGAGCCCAGTGGGCTGCCATCTGTGGGGTCGCACAGAGTCGGACACGACTGAAGCGACTTAGCAGTAGCAGCAGTTTTTCTGGCCATTCCCTTTTGATCTGCTTTGAACTTCTTTCTTACCTGCTTTGGAAATGTTGGTGTGCTTAGGGATCTGACTACATTTTTATTACTTGACCCAATAAAAGATAACATATAAATAATCCATTCTCCTCTCCATATCCTATTTCCCACAGGTAACAATATTAAATTTGTATCCCCTCTCAGACATTTTCCCTGCCCATATGAAATATTTCCCTCCTTCCTTCCATTCATCTATTCATCCATCCTGTCTGCAGTTATATGTTACAAAATACAAATGGAATTATCATATGTATGTTCTGGAATGTATTTTTTACTTAACACTTGTGGCATGCTTTTGGTGTTAGTATATGTAAAACTATCCCTCTCTTTTCTTGGCTGCACTGTGTGTCATCTGGGTTCTTAGTTCCTTGACCAGGGATGGAACCCTTGTCCCCTGCAATAGAAGCATGGAATCTTAACCACTGGGCCATCAGGGAAGTCCCTTACCTCTTTCTTTTTAACAGTGACATTGCATTCCATAATATGTATGTGCCACAGTTTATTTAATCAGTTTTGTATTGATGTTTAAATTGTATAATTTTTTTGCTGGTTTAAACACTGAACATTCTTATGATATATATTTGTGCATCTACTTGAATATCAGGAGGATAAGTTTTTCAAGATGGAATGGCTCCATTAAAAAAGTCAATGTTGCTAAAGATTCAGAGATGTCTATAATAATAAAAACTGACTACTATCCATTGGATTTAGGAGGTTGTTGGTGACCTTAGAGCAATTTCGGGGGAGTAGGGGGTGGAATGCTAGACTTTGATGGGTTGGGAAATATTTGGGGATATGAGGAAGTGGAAGCAGTGGATACAGACAATTCCTTAGACAAATTTGTCTCTGAAGAGCAAAGAAAGGGTGGTAGTAGGGGAAAAATTGAAATCCAGAGAAGTTTTTCCTTTTCTTTTTTTTTAAATTTAGGAAGACTTAGATGTCTTTAAAGGCTGATGGAAAGAGATAATTGATAGAGCAAAGTCCTTACCAGATAAAGTCCTTATTCCAGATGGGAGAGGATCCCAGAATGGAGTGGAGAGATTACCCTTAAACAAGAGGAAGGACATTACAGTTTTGAAGGAAAACAAAGTGAATAGATATAGATAACAGTAAGTTTATAGATTTGGTGGCAGGAGCTTGTCTGAGGGTGTTTATATTTCCCTATGATGGAAGAGGAAAGGTAATCCTCTTAGAGCAAGGGGTTGAAGTGGAGCAGGGTTTGAGATGGAGTATTGAGATGCTTGTGGAAAGTCTGAAATACTGTGATGAACAGGAGAGCAAGCTAGGACCATAGAAGCATAGCTGGAGTGTCAGGCAGTGTTGAAGTGAGCTTGGCAACCAGGAATTCATATTGGTCATAATCCACCATATTGTGATTTTTTTTTTTTCTCCAGCAGATCTCAGTAGTCCCAGTGTGGCATAAAGCACAACAGTTGGGCTCTTTCAGGGTTACGTTTTTATTAGATAGTTGCAATGAAATGGGTTATTGAGGATGATGACAAGAGTGCAGTTGAAACCATAGAATCCAAACTATCTAGGAAAAGAAGTGAAGATGGGAAGGAGCTGACAGAGTGGAAGTGAAAGGTCTATGAGGACTACCTCCCCACCATGAGGTCTGAGAACTGGTGTAGGGCGGGCAGAGGTCATTGAATGAACAGGCCAGAAGGGCAGGCAACTGTAGCTACAGTGGGGTATTTGACTTAATGATGTCAAATGTAGAGAAGTCCTGGGTGATAAACTTTTGGGTGTGGCTAAGTATGATCTATGGTATTTTTAACGCCAGCTCAGTCATTCAACAAACATTTATTGTGTGCATATTATGTACCAGACAGCACTCTTGACACTGAAGGGTACAGAGATGAACAAAACAAAGCCCCCTCTCTCATACAGTTAATTATCTAGTGAGGGAGATTATTCATTTTTCTAAAGTGAAAGGGCACCTCATTGACATGCTGATTACTGATTGTGTAGTTCTGTTTAGAAATAATAGTAATACCAAGGTCAAATGTTTATGTATGTGAGGCTAGGAAAGTCCATCTAGACATAGTGCCTTGCTTTATTGTAAATTACATTAACTGAATAATGAAAATTAATTTATCTTACCCCCTTGGAACTTTTAAAGGTACTTTATATGCTGGGTCACAATTGAAGATAAAACAAATATATGCACAGGAAATTTGAATATTTAGCAGTTTTAAATTTTTTTATACTTTTTTAGTAGTTTTTATAGTATTTTTTACTATAACCATATGCTTTAGAAAATATATGAGCAAATTGAAGTTTTGACATCTTACTATGAAATTTGAGAAATCAAATCAGCATTCTTGCCCAGATAGAAAGTCACCATATATCTCTGCAGGGAAATAGCTGACAAGTGTAAATATTAAGCAAATGTTAGTAATTAGAAATGATCAGTTTAAAAGATATTTATACACTGTCCCAGACTGCATTTAAAGTGACTCATAAAGATACATAGCGAACTATACATAAAAACTATTTTTAGTAGTTTTTATAGTATTTTAAGCAATATTACGATATTGTTTCTAGCTGTTGACCAGATGCTGATAATACATGTACTAATCTTGTTCTAGGGATTTGATGTAATGTGTAATTATGATTAAGCAGTTTAGGAGGCAAAGAGAGCCTGTACATTAGTATTTATATTCTCCAATTTATACCTACTCTTCCACTTACATATACTCATATATACATTTATTAATGTTATATTTGAAGGAAATTAGCATTTATTTTATATCTTATAGGCCTTAAATAACACCTTAAAATTATCTGCCACATATATAGTTCAATTCAAATTCGACTCAGGTTATTTCATTGTGTTTAAAGTTTCTGTGGCCATAGCTAGATCACAGCATCCCTAAAATTAAACAAGAAACCAAATGCATGAAATCACAGCTGCGTGTGAACATGGGTTGGATTAGTCATGAGCCATCATGATTTCTCATTTAAGGGGGACTGCATGGGTGATTTTTAGGTGATGTGTCCTGCAAGAAAGAATTAGATGCTAGCTAGAGTTCAGTTTAGAAATCCTCACCATCTGTGACCCAGGCATGAGAAGAGGGTCTTCCCTGAGGGGCATGCTGCTTTATCAAAGCTGGTTGACTAAGGAAAGATAATGGAGTTTCACACGGTGATGGTGATAAGGCGTGAAAAATGACCTGTCGACTCTCACTAGACTTAAAAAGTGTTTTACACGTATAAATGACCTGGGTTTTAAAGCATTCTATTCTTTTTCGTGTGTGCTCAGTCACGTCTGACTCTTTGTGACCCTTTGGACTATAGCCCACCAGACTCCTCTGTCTATGGAATTTTTCAAGCAAGATTACTGTATGTGTAGATTTGCTCCATTGGTGGGCTTGTGGGGGTCTGGCGACCCTAGCTGACCACTGGGAAGCCTCAGTTGCCCTTTTGTTTTGGAGCCTTGATTTTTACTCTATTTTGTGTCTGCTCTTGCTTTTCTTCTTTTTGATACTGTTTTTTAAATTTCTGCTATCTTGTTCTATATATCTTTATATTCCCTGGTGGCTCAGATGGTAAAGCATCTGCCTGCAATTTGGGAGACCCAGGTTCAATCTCTGGATCGGGAAGATCGTCTGGAGAAGGAAATGGCAACCCACTCCAGTACCCTTGCCTGGAAAATTCCATGGACGAAGGAGTCTGGTAGGCTACAGTCCATGGCGTCGCGAAGAGTCGGATACGACTGAGTGACTTCACTCACTTCACTGTGTATCTTTATGAGTCACTTTAAATGCAGTCTGGGACAGTGCATAAATATCTTTTAAACTGATCATTTCTAATTACTAACATTTGCTTAATATTTATGCTTGTCAGCTACTTCCCTGCAGAGACATATGGTGACTTTCTATCTGGGCAAGAATGCTGATTTGATTTCTCAAATTTCATAGTAAGATGTCAAAACTTCAATTTGCTCATATATTTTCTAAAGCATATGGTTAATAATAATAACATTAAACAGCTATCAAAATTGAATGCTTATTCTAGACCAGGCACTATGCTGTGCTCTTTACTCGTGAATATACTTGAATCCTCCCAGCTTTAAGTGGCTCTTATTATTAATCACTTTTTGCAGATGGGGAAACAGATTCAGGGAGATTGAATAACTGGCCCAAAGTCACACAGCTAAAAAGTAGTGAAGCTATGATTTGAATGCTCTAGATCCAGTCCTTGTAGGCCTTTTTCTATGCCATACTGCTCTTAATTAGAAACGTAGCAAATCAGAACTCCAAGTCCTAGTAGAAGAGGCTGTTCTGTGTTACAGAACATTCACAGGTCTGGCAGATTTTATCTCAGTGGTAAATCTTCAGTATGGCCCCTTTCCATCTCTTCTATCACTGCCCTCTAATTTGGGCTGTCATCATCTTCCCTCTGGGTTTATACTAGATCCTCCTCAAATCTATATTCTGCAAAACTGTCAGAGTGATCTAACAAGTCCTTGCCTTCCTGAAAAGTCTTCAGTCATTCCCATTGTCCAAGGCTAATTATCCATGTCTCTGAGCATAGCATATCAAGCTCCTCCGTTGATCCCCATTTGCCTCTTCCACATCCTTCCTTACAATTTGCTATACAGTATCACTGCACTTCTTGCCTGTACCACATTGCTTTGTGCCTCTATGCTTATGCTTTTGCTTTTGTAAATGCTGTGCCCTCTACCTGGTTAACCATCTGGTAGATATTTACACATTTCATGTGCTACTGCTGTTTCATTCTAGTTCCCTTTCTCCAAGCTGGAATAGATGCCCCAACTTGGCATTCTCATAATACCCTGTGTGTATGTTTCTTTGATTACCATGTTCTGTTATGACTGCCTCTCTAAGTATTTCCTTCGATAGACTGTGTGTTCTTTGTGGGCAGATATTCTGCATTGTTTTGTGAGCACGGCACTTAGCACATAGTTGGCCTTCCTAAATAGCAGTTCTGTAAACAGTGCAGAATACAGAGCTCCACGTCAGGGAAAGAAGTAGAATTTCAAAGGCCTGAAACCACACAGACATTCAGAGATAACTACCAGTACAGGAAAGGAAATCTGAAGGACAGAGGAGCCTAGTGGGCTACAGTCCATGGGGTCACAAGAGTTGGACATGACTTAGCAACTACACAACAACAACAAATACACATAAATTTATTTACAAACTATATATTTCTCACTGTCCCAATATTTTATAAGGCATTTACAAAAATAGAGATAAAGAAGGGTGTGAGATGAAACAAACCCTCTTTAAGATTAATTTTAATATTTATTAATAGTGTAACAACTGCTGCTCTCACTTTGAGAGCAGTGACACTGTGGTGCTTCATTTGAACAAAATCTTGGTTTATGGTATACAGCTACCTGAGGGTCTGATTCTAAGTTGTTTATCTTAATACTTGATTTAAAAAAAAAATTATTTTTCGTTGTGCTGGGTGTTTGTTGCCACGCAGGCTTTTTCTCTGGTTGTACCAAATGGGGCTGTTTGTTGCAATCCATTGAGGTAGCGCTGGAATCCACGGCTTCTCATTGAGGTACGTCTCTGGCTGCAGAGCGCAGGCTCCAGGTCGCCCAGTCTTCAGAAGCTGCAGCATGTGGCTTAGTTGCTGCACAGCATGGGATCAGGAGTCAAACCCGCGTCTCCTGCATCAGCAAGCAGATTCTTCACCACTGAGCCACCAGGGACGCCCCTAGACCTGAGTTTAATGGCTGTTGTAGCTCACAAAGGATACCTCACAAAACATATGAATCTAAAAATTAAAAAGTGCATTGTTGGATGCACTTACTAATAGTATAAATATTAATTTCAGGAAACAGTTATACAGATCTTCTGTTGTTCCATCTTCTCAGCTCTCAGCATGCTGTCTTTTTGTCTTTTTAACATACGGTTCAATACTCATGGAACATCTTCATTTGGAAGGGTTAGAAGATGACCTACATCTCTTAGGTAATAAGTAACTAATAAT
This sequence comes from Cephalophus harveyi, assembly GCA_006410635.1. Lineage (NCBI taxonomy): Eukaryota > Metazoa > Chordata > Mammalia > Artiodactyla > Bovidae > Cephalophus > Cephalophus harveyi. The sequence continues at coordinate 46,869 of SJYT01019578.1, read as the reverse complement.
AGAAAAAATTTCAAATCTACTCTGTATTCTTTATAAAAGCCCCTTTGATAAAAAAGTATTTTACTGTTTGAATGCCTTTAAAGTCTCCTACTGCCTTAGAGGTATTTTGGGAGTGTAAAGCTGCTGGTTACAGAATGTTTAGTTACATTTAACCGTAAAACTTTAAAAAGTACATTTTTAAGTCATCATTTACATACAATAAGCTGTGCATATTTAAAGTATACAATTTAATAAAATTTGACATCTCTGTATATCCATGAAACCATTACCAAAATCAAGAAAGTAATCATATCTATTACCTTCAGAAGTTTTCCTTTTGCTGTTTTGTAATCCTTCCTTGGAGGAACCCGGTGGGCTACAGTTCACGGGGTCATAAGAGTTGGATACCGCTTAGTGACTAAACAAACCACATTAATCCTTCCTTCCTGTTCATCTCTGTATTATATCCCTGTTTTCTCACAACCACTGATCTGTTTTCTGTCACTATACATTATTTTTCATTTTCTACCAGTTTTATGTAAATGAAATAATGTGCTACTGTGTGTTCTTTTTTGTCTGATTTTTTTCAGTCAACATAATTAGTTTGATACTCGTCCATATTGCTGTCAGTAGTTCAGTCTGTTCTATTGTTGAGCAGTGTCCCATTATTTGGATAGACCTCAAGTAAGAAAAATCCATTCACCTTTTCATGGGCACCTCAAGTAAGAAAAATCCGTTCACCTTTTCATGGGCATTTGGGTTGTTTCCAGTTTTTGGCTATTACGAATAATGCTGTTATTATCATTCACATGCAAGTCTTTGCATGGACATATGCTCTTGCTTTTCTTGGGTTAATACCTAGAAGTGGAAAGTCTGGGCCATATGGGAGATATATGTTTAACTTTTTGAGAAACTACTAAATGTTTTCCAGCATGGTTGTATACATTCCCACTGCAGTGTGTGAGAGTTCCAGTTGCTTCAAATCTTGGCCAACATTTGTTACGTTTTTAGTTTTAGTCATTCTAATGAGTGACTAGTGGCATTTCGTTGTGATTTTAGTTTGCATCTCACTAAGAATGAATGATGTTGAACATCTTTTCAGATGCTTATTTGCTATTCATATGTCTTTGGTGATACATTTGCCTAAATTTTTGGTTCATTTAAAAAGTTTAGAGTGTTTTTGTCTCAAAAATCTTTATTTAAGTAAAGATAAACATTAACATGCATAAAGCATTGATTTTTCTTGGCTCTTGTGTCCCAATCCTGTGTTTCTTTTTTTTGGTGGGGGTGATTAGCAAGAACTACTTTTTTTTAATTGGCGCATAATTGCTTTACAATGTTGTGTTAGTTTCTGCTGTACAACAGCATGAATCAGCTATAAGTATACATGTATAGCCTCCCACTGGAGCCTGCCATCCCTCTAGGTCCTCACAGAGCACTGAGCTGAGCTCCCTGTGCTACACAGAAGCCTCGCCTAGCTATCTGTTTTACACAGGGTAGTGTATATATGTCCATGCTGCTCTCTCAATTTGTCCTGCCCTCTCCTGAGCCCACACCATGGCTATTCTCCACATCTGCATCTCTACTCCTGCCCTGCTAATAGGCTCATCAGTACTCTTTTCTGGATTCTATATATACGCATTAATATGTGATATTTGCTTTACCCATTCTGACTAACTTCACTCTATATGGCAGATGATAAGTTCATCCATATTACTATAAATGACAAATTTCATTCCTTTTCGTGGCTGAGTAATATTCTATTGTATATACATACCACTTCTTCTTTATCCATTCATCTGTTGTGGGATATCTAGGCTGCTTTCATGTCCTGGCTGTTGTAAATAGTGCTGCCATGAACACTGGGATACATGTTTCTTCTTGAATTATGGTTTTCTCAGGGTGTATTCCCAGTAGTGGGATTGCTGGGTCATATGGTGATTTTAATTTTAGTTTTTTTTTTTCTTTTTATTTATTTATTTATTTATTTTTAATTTTATTTTTACTTTATTTTAATTTATAATACCGTATTGGTTTTGCCATACATTGACATGAATCCACCACGGGTGTATACGAGCTCCCAATCCTGAATCCCCCTCCCACATCCCACCCCATATCCTCTCTCTGGATCATCCCCGTGCACCAGCCCCAAGCATCCTGTATCCTGTATCGAACATAGGCTGGTGCTTCGTTCTTACATGATAGTATACATGTTTCAATGCCATTCTCCCAAATCATCCCACCCTCTCCCTCTCCCACAGAGTCCAAAAGTCCGTTCCATACATCTGTGTCTCTTTTGCTGTCTCGCATACAGGGTCATCATTGCCATCTTTCTAAATTCCATATATA
>SJYT01019578.1:10027-44482 GCA_006410635.1 Cephalophus harveyi | reverse complement strand
CACTGTTTATAATAGCCAGGACATGGAAACAACCTAGATGTCCATCAGCAGATGAATGGATAAGAAAGCTGTGGTACATATACACAATGGAGTATTACTCAGCCATTAAAAAGAATTCATTTGAATCAGTTCTAATGAGATGGATGAAACTGGAACCTATTATACAGAGTGAAGTAAGCCAGAAAGAAAAACACCAATACAGTATACTGACACATATATGTGGAATTAATTTTAGTTTTTTAAGGAACCTCCATACTGTTATCTGTAGTGGTTCTATCAATTTACATTTCTACCAACAGTGCAAGAGGGTACCTTTTTCTCCACAGCCTCTCCAGCATTTACTCTTTGTAGATTTTTTAATGATGATGGCTGTTCTGACTGGTATGAGGTGATACTACATTGTAGAGTGTAGAGTTTTGAGAGTACCTTACGTGTTCTGGATACAAGTCATTATCAGATATACTGTTTACAAATATTTTCTTCCAGTATATGTAGTTTTTTTTTTTTTTTAATTATTAGCATTTTTCAAAGAGCAGAGTTTTTAGTTTGTTTTAGCAAGTTCTGGATCACATTTTTGGTATTATATCTAAGAAATCTCTGCATTTTTTGCATATGTCTACCCAGTTTTCTCAGCACCATTTGTTGGAAAGACTGTCACTTCTCCACCGAATTCCCATGCATCTTTAAAAAAATAATTTTATTTTTGACTGTGCTGGATCTTCATCGTTGCATGCAGGCTTTCTCTAGTTGCGGTGAGTGAGGCCGACTCTGCGTTGCTGTGTGCAGGCTTCTCATTGTGGTAGCTGCTCTTGTTGTGGCGTGCAAGCTCTAGGCGGGTGGGCTTTAGTAGTTCTGGTGCTTTGCCTCAGTAGTTGTAGCACATGGGCCTAGTCATTCCATGGCATGTGGGATTTTCCTGGACTAGGGATTGAACCCATGTCCCCTGCATTGGTAGGCAAATTCATAACCACTGGATTACCAAGGAAGCCCCTCCCTTACATCTTCATCAGAAATTAAGGGACTATAAACATAAGGATTTATTTCTAGACTCTGGTCTCTTCCAGTGTCTACCTGTATGCTACTAAAACACTCCCTTGATTACTGTAGATTTATAATAAGTCTTGAAAACAGATTGTGTAACTCTTCTAATTTGGTTCTGTATATGTCTTGAACTTCACAATATGTTTTATAAATTGTTTTGCTTTAAGGAGTCAATTATATTTTTACAGGAAACATAAATAAGAAAATAACATTTTTTACCTGCATATTTTGGAGTAGGAAATGGCAACCAACTCCAGTATTCTTGCCTGGAAAATTCCATGGGCGGAGAAGCCTGGTGGGCTACAGTCCATGGGATCACAAAGAGATGGACACGACTGAGTGACTAATGCACACACACCCCCACATATTTACTATAGCATGGGTTCTTCATTCGGAGACGGCAGTGGCACCCCATTCCAGTATTCTTGCCTGGAAAATCCCATGGATGGAGGAGCCTGGTAGGCTGCAGTCCATGCGGTCGCAAAGACTGAGCGACTTCACTTTCACTTTTCACTTTCATGCATTGGGGAAGGAAATGGCAACCCACTCCAGTGTTCTTGCCTGGAGAATCCCAGGGACGGGGGAGCCTGGTGGGCTGCCATCTGTGGGGTTGCACAGAGTCGGACATGACTGAAGCGACTTAGCAGCAGCAGTGTTCATTACTTTTTATAGATCCATATTTCTATTATTTCTATCTGGTATTATTTTTCTTCTGCCTGAAGGACTTCCTTTAACATTTTTTATAGTTGCAGATCTGATTGTGATTAATTCTTTCAATGTTTACATTAAAAAAAAAGTTTTTATTTCACCTCTGTTTCTGAATGACATTTCACTGGGTTTAGAATTCTAGGTTGGCAGATATTTTCCTTTCAGTGTTTCAGAGATGTTCCACTGTCTTCTCGTTTGCATTGTTTCCAGTGGTAAATTTACTTTCATCATTATCTTTATTCTTGTGAGTATGGGATGTTGTTTCTCTCCTGCCTCCCACCTGCTCGCTGCTTTTAAGAATTTCTCATTATGTCTAGTTTTAAAAAATTTGACTATGCTGTCCCATATGGTGCAGGTTTTTTTCTGCTTCTTGTGAAATTCATTGAGCTTCTTGGATCTGTGAATTTGTACTATTCATCAAATTTAGAAAAAACTTGGGCCAGTATTTTCTCAAATATTTTTCTGCTTCTTGTGAAATTCATTGAGCTTCTTGGATCTGTGAATTTGTACTGTTCATCAAATTTAGAAAAAACTTGGGCCAGTATTTTCTCAAATATTTTTTCAGTGCCATTTCCTTTGATGACTCCAGTGACATGCATATTAGGTAGCTGAAATTTGTTCCACTGCTCATTAATGCTCTATTTTCTTCTGAGTTTTTTCTGTTTCATTTGAATAGTTGCTATTGCTGTCAACTTCAATAATGTTTTCTATTACAATGTGTAATCTGCTATTAATCCAATTCTGTGTATTTTTCATCTCAAACATTGTTTTTTTTAATTATTTTAATTGGAGGCTAATTGCTTTACAATATTGTGGTGGGTTTTGCCATACATCAACATGAAGACATTGTTTTTTATCTCTAGGTTTGATTTGAGTGAGTCTTTTTTAAAAGACCTTTCATATCTTTATTTAGCTTTTTATTTATTTTTATTTTATTTTTTTCATTTTCATTTTTACTTTATTTTGCTTTATAATACTGTATTGGTTTTGCCATACATTGACATGAATCAGCCACTGGTGTACATGAAATATGGAATACAGTTACAATAACTCTTTTAATGACTTTGCTAATTCTAACATTTGTGTCCATTCTTGGTCAGCTTTTGATTAATTTTTCTTCTCAGCATGGACTGTATTTTCTGCTTTTTTGCATGCCTATTTATTTTTTATTGGGTACTAGATATAAATTTTACCTTGTTGGGTGCTGATATTTTTATATTAGTACAGATATGCTTGAGCTCTGTTCTTGGATGCACTTGAGTTACTTGAAACAGATTAATCCTTTCAGGCTCTTCTGTTTAGATTTGTTAGGCAGTGCACAATCTAGGACTAATTATTTCCCATTATGTAGGCAAGACCCTTCTGAGTACTCTGCCCAGTACCCTGTGAATCATGAGGTTTTCCAGTTTGACTGGTGGAACAGGCACTATTTCTGGTCATGTCTGAGCGACAGGCACTGTTCTTTTGAATCCTTTCAGCTAGGGTTCTTTCTCTGGCCTAGTGTACTTTCCTCACAGGCATGCCACACGGTTGACGCGTCCTTTGCTGAATATGTGAGGGAGGCCCTCTGTAGACCCTCTGCACTTCTCTCTGTGTGACTCTCTCAGGCACTCTGCCCTATGAACTCCAGCCAGACTCTCATCTCTGTCACCACATCTCAGGGAGTTCACTGGGCCTTGCCTATATCTGTCCTCCCTGCACCGTGGCCTGGAACCTCTCTCAAGACAATGAGCCTGGAAAGTCAGAGGGCTCACCCTGTTTGCTTCCTGTCTCCCAGGGATCACAGTCCTCCATTGCCTGATACTCAGTGTCTTCAAAATTACCATTGTTTTATATATTTTATTCATTGGCAGAGGTGGAGGGGGTCCAGGAAGGGTAAAAATCCATTCTTGGCCAGAGATAGAAGGCCATTGACATTTTATAATCCCAAATTTTCATGAGCAATTATAATTTGTAGCTCCATTTCAGTTCTAATTTTTCAGAAACTGTATACATCATCATGTTTCTTGACATAGCTAGATCGGTTCTAAATATCTGTTCAAAAGTTTACAGAATGACATGCAGCAATGCAAGCCTTTCCATATCACTCATCAGTTTCTGTGTAAAACATACTATCATTTGCTTAATGATAGCAGTTTAATTCAGGGTTTCTTGGTTAAACTAATGTCCTTTGAAAGACACTGGCTCACTTTTTCATTTTCAGTGAGCTATAAACTTTACCAAAATTGTCCATTGCCCTTGGCCTAAACAGCAAAATGCTTTTCTTGTATCACTTAAGTGGGACATGACTGATGATGGAATAGGATTTATATGCAAAACCATCACATAATTATTACCCATAGGTTTAGAGGAATAAGTTAATACGGGTTCAGTCTTTTTGCCCTTAAGCATGGGTCAGTTTTTCTGGAATACGCTGTCATCTCTAAAGTTGTCAGCATAGTTTCTCACCAAAAAAAAAGGCCTGAAACTTTAAACTTAAATGCAGTTTAACTCACAATTCATCTGTATTCTTTAATAGAAAATCAATGTCACTTTGTAAGACCCAGTTACATCTTAAAGAACAAATGCACATATAAAAACTGACAAAAATAAAAATAACGAAACCTTAGAGTTTAGCACTCTCTCTGTTCAAATTACTTTGCTGCTGCTGCTGCTAAGTTGCTTCAGTCATGTCCGACTCTGTGTGACCCCATAGACGGCAGCCCACCAGGCTCCCCCATCGCTGAGATTCTCCAGGCAAGAACACTGCTGCATATTTTAAAAACTCATGAATCTTTATAATAAACCCAAGACAGTAGGTACTGTTTTCTTCCTTTTACCAGTGAAGAATTTGGGAGCTTCGCATGTGGTGCTAGTGGTAAAGAACCTGCCTGCCAGTGCAGGAGACATAAGAGACATGAGTTCGATCCCTGGGTTGGGAAGACCCCCTGGAGGAGGGCATGGCAACCCACTCCAGTATTCTTGCCTGGAGAATCGCATGGACAGAGGAGTCTGGAGGGCTACAGTCCACAGGTTTGCACAGAGTCGGATGCGACTGAAGCGACTTAGCACATATGCACAGTTTTCTTCCTTTGACCAATGAAGAAATTGAAGCACTGAGAGGTTTAGTAGCTTGCCCAAGGTCACACAGATGGTCATTCATGAAGTTGGGATTCCTATTCAGGCAGTTGGGGTCCAAAGGCCATGTTTTTGGCCTGACACCAGACTGCCTCAGGAATATAGAAACAGCTCCCAGCTCTAGTGCCACTCTTCAGTTTCTGGGTGAAGACATTCAGTGAAGTTTATTGATCTCATATTGTGCATCAGACACTGTGCCAAGTAAGCTCTTGGGGGTACTAAGTCCAGATACAGGGCCTACCTTCAAGAAGGCCACATCTGGTAGAAGTTTCTAGTTTGAGCATAAGTATTACCATCGTCCCATTTACATGTGCCATGTGTGTTGCATGTTTGAGAGAGGGAGGGTTACCGATGTGCCCAACAAATTAAACAAAAAAATCTGTTTTATTTGCTGGCCACTACATGGGCATTATTTGATGTTTTTCTGATTCACATCAGTTACCGTTTTGGGAATACCACAAAGATTTTTAATCAAGCACTGTTCTTACAAGGAATTCTATGTCTTTGATGGTCTTTCTTTATATTTTGGTCAGTGCCCAAGATCATATAACTAATAAAAATCTGCTCTATTTAGCTGGTCTTCAGAATTTAAGTGGAAAAGGCAGTGGCATCCTACTCCAGTACTCTTGCCTGGACAATCCCATGGGTGGAGGAGCCTGGTAGGCTGCAGTCCATGGGATTGCGAAGAGTCAGACATAACTGAGCAACTTCACTTTCATTTTTCACTTTCATGCATTGGAGAAGGAAATGGCAACCCACTCCAGTGTTCTTGCCTGGAGAATCCCAGGGACGGGGGAGCATCTATGGGGTCACACAGAATCGGACACGACTGAAGCGACTTAGCAGCAGCAGAATTTAAGACAATTCAAGAGAGCTCCCCCACCCCTTCTTGAAAACTAGCTCTGTTAGTGTTGGTGTTAATGTTCTCTTAATCTACAGGAATAGGGCATAAAATAGATATATCTCTTTGGATAAATAATTCTACACATGTTCATTATACCAAGATTATTGTGCTGTTTAAGTTGTTTACACACACACACACACACACACACACACACACACACAGTTTTTATCTGCTGTGCTATCAGTAATTGAGAGATGTATATTAACCTCCCATTTTAAAAAACTAATTTATTTCTTTTCATTGGAAGCTAATTACTTTACAGTATTTTGGTTACCTTCCCATTTTGATGGTAGATTTTTCAGTTCCCTCTTGCTTCCTGGTAGCTCGGTGGTAAAGAATCTGCCTGCCAATGCAGGAGACATGCGTTCAATCCCTGGATTCAGAAGATCCCCCAGAGAAAGCAATGGCAACCCACTCCAGTATTCTTGCCCGGAAAATCCCATGGACAGAGGAGCCTGGCAGGCTACAGTCCATGGGGTTGCAAAAAAGTCAGACATGACTTAACGACTAAACAACAGCAACTTGATTTGTAGGTATTTGCGTTACAATATTTTCCTGAATTTTGACTAATAAGTATTTGCAACTTTATAACTCAGTACACCATCTTTCCTAAAATATCTTCTTGTGGGCAGGAAGCCCATAAGACGTTTCATCTGAGTCTTGACACCCCGCAACTAATGTGGAACAAACTGTCCATCAGAGCTCGGGTTTGGACACTCACGTTATCTGAGCTGTGGTTCTTTTCAGTGGATAATCCTTACACTTTTGACTGGATAGTGTTAGTTGCTCAGTTGTGTTTGACTCTGGGCTGTAGCCGCCAGTATACCTGTAATTGAATTTCAGTGAAGGACTCAAGTTTTCTCAGGCTGTGGTCTCTCCATTAAATCCTAGTACTGTTTGTCAATTGGGGGAAAATGAAAGGTCACAGGTTTTCTGTGATGCAAATCTGTCTGGCTTTCTTATTTGTGCCTCAGTATTTTTTTGATTTCTATTTTTTAAAATGTGATATACCATTTGCCATAAAAAATATATCACTTAAGTCATTGCAAATGCCATGTTTTCATTTATGAATTTCTAGGAAACATTCTACCCTATGGTATGGGCATGGTGGTGGTGGTGAGGCAGGGAGCAGGTTTCTTCTTTAAGATGTTAATGATAGGTTTAGTACAATTATGAAATTATGATTTCTTCTTTGGCATATGAGACTTGCATTATAACTTAGTACACGATCATTTGGTGGGGCAGGCAGTAAATGTTCCAATTGAATATAGAATTCTACATATGTTCATTAAATTAGACCTATTTTGTTTGACTTGTCTTATATTTAGTAATTTTTTATCTGCTTATACTATTAATAATTGAAAGAAGTATGTTATTTCCCCCTCTTTTTTTTTTTTAACAAATTCTATTTTATTTCTTGACTACACCTATCAGTATAGTGCTAATTTGCATAGATTAGATCATATTTTCTTTTTAAATTGAAGTATAGTTGATATTAAAGGAAATGAACCCTAAATATTCATTGGAAGGACTGATGCTGAAACTGAAGCTTCAGTACTTTGGCTACATGATACAAAGAGCCAACTCATTGGAAAAGACCCTGATGCTGGGAAAGACTGAAGACAAAAGGAGAAGGGGACGACAGAGAGTTAGATGGTTAAATAGCATCATCGACTCAATGGACATGAATTTGAACAAACTCCGGGAGATAATGCAGGAGAGAGAAGCCTGGCATGCTGCAGTCCAGGGGGTTGTACAGAGTTGGACACATCTCAGTGACTAAACAACAATAATAATAGTTAGTATACTTTATTATATGTTACATATAGTTATATGTAAGGTATACAGTATAGTGATTTACAGTGATTAAAGGTTAGACCTCATTTAGAAGTGACAGTGATAGAGTTAGTCACTTAGTCATGTCCGACTGTTTGCAACCCCACAGACTGTAGCCCGCCAGGCTCCCCTGTCCATGGAATTCTCCAGGCAAGAATACTGGAGTGGGTAGCCATTCCCTTCTCAAGGGAATCTTCCTGACCCAAGGATTGAACCCAGGTCTCCTGTATTGCAGGCAGAATTTTTATCATCTGAGCCACCAGGGAAGCCCAGACTTCTTTTATAGCTATAAAATATTGGCTATATTCCCTGTGTTGTATCCTTTTGGCTTATTTTCTATGATCTCCCATTTTGATGGTAATTTTTCAGTTTTTCTCTCTAGTTGTACATAATCTTCTGTTATATATTTGGAGGGATTTTCTGAGTGCATGTTAATAAAACATACTTGATTTTTTTTAACTCTATGTAGTAGTCTTATCTTTTATAATTTTATTATTTTTAAATTTTGTTTTTTAGATATTAATATAACTGTCTCAATTTTATTTTGATTTTCTCCCACCAGGCTCCCCCGTCCCTGGGATTCTCCAGGCAAGAACACTGGAGTGGGTTGCCATTTCCTTCTCCAATGCATGAAAGTGAAAAGTGAAAGTGAAGTCGCTCAGTCGTGTCCAACTCTTAGCGACCCCATGGACTGCAGCCCACCAGGCTCCTCCGTCCATGGGATTTTCCAGGCAGGAGTACTAGAGTGGGGTGCCATTGCCTTCTCTGATGTAGTCTGTTAACCTCTGTATTTTAAAGTATGAGTTTTACTTATACATTTAAAAATGTTAGTTGACATATTGGAGCTTTTTTTTTAAATCACCTTATGTTTTATTTTCTATTTATTTCATTTTTCTTTGTTTTTTCTCCTTGTGTTTAACTTTTTTTCCCTTATTCTATTTTCCCATTACTGACTCTACAAGATCACATCTCAGGTGAGCTGGCTAGTAACAGGGTTAACATTGGAAATAGCAACCTATCATCTAAGGTGAGGTTGAGGATGGAATGCAGCTTTATTGAAAGTAGTCAGATTGGCAAGTGATAGGGCAGAGGAGGCAAGAAGCTGACGGAGGTCATGGCTTATATATTCTCCTTGGGGATGAGAATTAAGAGTATTTCCTCAAGACTACCTAAGAAAGGGCCTGTGAAAGAGGCTTAGCATCTTATAATTCAATAAAGACCAAGAAATAGTGAAGTCAAGAAAACGTTGATACTTCCAGAACCTGTGTAGCTTTACTGTGATGTTTATATGCGCTATTATCTTGTTAATAATTAGTTTAATTACTTTTTATTACTTTTGTCATGCTGATGGATTCTAAAAGCCCATCAGGCTCCTCTGTCCATAGGATTTCCCAGTCAAGAATACTGGAGTGGGGGGTTTCCTAGGTGGCTCAGTGGTAAAGAACCTACCTGTCAATGCAGGAATACTGGATTGGGTTGCCGTTTCCTTCTCCAGGGGATCTTCCTGACCTAGAGATCAAACCTGGGTCTCCCGCATTGCAGACGGATTCTTTACCATCTGAGCCACCAGGGAAGCCACCAGCTGAACTAAAGGCAAGTAAAAAGACTTAGACAGCGAGGGTACAGCTGAGGTTGTAGACCAGGAATTATTTAGGACCTGGGTATAGGAGCAGACAAGGCAGACTATATAGTATAGCCTTGGTACAGGTTTGGGATTTTGATGGACAGTTGCTGCAGTGGGATGAAGGTGCATGGATATGGAAGATTTTGGTGAGAGTGGTTCAAATGTTGCACTATCTGGAGTCCAGGATGGATAGGGAAGGAAGATAGATCAATGGGAGGCAAGGAGACCAAAAGTGGAGGGAAGGCTCAAGAGACTGTGGTCTTGGTAAGGTGGTAGATAGGTATAGTGGGAGTAAGCTGTAATTGAAAAATAGGGATTCTTGAATTTAAGATTTCAGAGGGGGCAGTCCTGGTTGGTCAACTCCATGAGTGAAAAATAAAGGGAAGACGTACAGTATTAGCAGTTCCATTTTGTCGTCGTGCGATCTTTGATTCCTCAATGCACTCTCACTTCCTCGGCTTTTACTCCTGCTGCTGCTGCTACTAAGTCACTTCAGGCGTGTCCGACTCTGTGTGACCCAGAGACGGCAGCCCACCGGGCTCCCCCGTCCCTGGGATTCTCCAGGCAAGAACACTGGAGTGGGTTGCCATTTACTCCTAGTTGGTCTCATTATTGTGCCAGTGTGCTTGTCTCATCACAGAACTCTGCTGCCTCTCCATCAATATCAGTTTTCTAATAAATTTGGCTTTGCTTTCATTTCAGTGTGTCTGTGCCATCCTTGGTCTTTAATTGCCAGTCAACTGGTGATACCTAGTTTATCCAGGAGCTGCTGATTTGGGGGGCTAGTTCTTCAGCCATAATCACACATATGGGAATTCATTTTCACAGTGCTTCTGATTGCTGTGTTCAGTATTTTATAATTGTTTTGGCCATGGTCCTGCCTGGATAGGGCCAGTGGAGCACTAGCTCTTGAATGCAGTTGCCTGGGCTTGAATCCCAGCAACTTCAATTACTCTCTGTTTATTCTTGGGCGAGTTAACCTAACCTCTCCTGAGTCCTCATCTATAAAAAGTGGATAATAATGGTACCTCATTCTTGGCGTTGTTGTGAGCATTAAATGAATGTATGTCAGGTACTTGTTGCCTGGCATGTAATAAATTCTCGGGGAATGGAACTATTGGGGTTGACGATGACAGTGATGGTGATCAACAGTAGTGGTGGCATATGCAACAACACACTGTGCCAAATACGGTGTTAGGTGCTGGGCCAGATACATAGAATGATATTGAAACAGTCCTTGTTCTCATGGAGAGTATATTTTCTCCTTGAGGGTGAAAATTAAGAATATTTCCTCAAGACTTCCTAAGAAAGGGCCTATAAAAGAGGCTTAGCATTTTATAGTTCAATACAGACCAAGAAATAATGAAATCAAGAAAGTGTTGGTATTTCCAGAACCTTTGGTATGTTGTTTGTGCTCAGTCGTGTCTGACTCTTTGCGACCCCATGGACTGTAGCCCACCAGGCTCCTCTGTCTGTGGGATTCTCCAGGAAAGAATGCTGGAGTGGGTTGCCATTACTTTGTTTGTACTCTCTATTATTGTCTTGTTGGTAATTAGTTTTAAAAAGGGAAAGCACTTATGTGATTTCAAGGGAGAACAGAGAAGGTAAGTATGATCCTTACTTTTGACTCTCAATATGACTACAACAGAACTTCTTGCCTTACTTCTATGCCTGTTGCTTCTCTTACAGCCCCTGTCACTGTTTCAGCTCTTACTAGCCAGGTGTCTAACTTTGACATGCACACCAGGCATCTTTGCCTTCACCTTCATTCTTTCCATTCAGTCAGTCACTCCATTTTGTCATTTCTACTTCTCAGACCTGTTTGTGTTCTCTTGTCTTCCTGTTTTTAGGTCTGCCCTGCAGCAGATTCAGTGAGTACATGTATTCCAAATGTGTGTTCCAAACACTGATGGGATTTTTAGCACACGTTATTCAATTTTCTTGACACCTTTGAGAAGTAGTTCATTTTGTAGTTGAAAAACCAGAGGATGACAGAGATACCGTGACTTTGCCCAGTTGGTTAAAAGCATAGTTAAATAAACTTCAGTTCAGTTCAGTTGCTCAGTCGTGTCTGACTCTTTGCGACCCCATGAATCGCAGCACGCCAGGCCTCCCTGTCCATCACCAACTCCTGGAGTCCACTCAGACTCACGTCCATCAAGTCACTTAGGTTGTCTTTTTGTCCAGTAATCTGTCTTCTTTGAATGTTTTCTTTCTTGAAATTTAAAAGTAAGACTTATCTGTAAAAAAAAATCAGAGCTATATAAAATAAAAAGTAAAAGTTGCCCCCCTCAATTCTGCTTCTCAAAAGAAACCAATGATAATGGGTTTTGTTCTAGACTTTTTTCTTTGCATGTACAAATGTATAGATAGATACTTTAGCAAACAGATCATTCAAGTATAGTCCTAAAATGACTCTTATTTTTCACTCAAGATCTATTTTCATACAGATCTACCACATTTTAAAAATGGATGCATAGTATGTCATCATATGGAAATATTGTTTTGTTTAATGATTTCTGTTAAAGAACTTGTTTTTGCTCTTACAAATAATATTGCAATAACTTTCTTGTACATACACCTTGCATACACATTTATGTTAATATTTCTATTAGCTAGATTCTTAGATGTGATATTGCTTGCTTTTGGAGTATGCACATTTTACAATGTGTTATTGAATCTGAAGTTCCAATAATTTGGCCACCTGATGCAAAGAACTGACTCATTGTAAAAGACCCTGATGCTGGGCAAGATTGAAGGCAGGAGAAGGGGATGACAGAGGAAGAGATGTTTGAATGGAATCACTGACTCAATGGATATGAGTTAGAGTAAACTCCTGAAGTTGGTGAAGGATAGGGAAGCCTGGCATGCTGCAGTCCGTGGGGTTGCAAAGAGTCAGACTCAATTGAGCAACTGAACAACAATGTGTTATTGTACTTCAATTTGTCTTTTGTACCAGCCTTTCATACTATAGCTAGAGTGATCTTTGTAAAACAAATTTGAGTATGTGATTTCCCAATATCAAAAACAAAGCAACAACAAGGGTGTTTGATGGATTTCTATTCTGTGTCATCAATTTAAAAATTCTTAATTTTTAAGAGTATTTGAGAATTACATAATCAGGTTTCCAGCTATATTTCCTACCATTCTCCCCAACCAACAAACGTATACTCTGTTCTATAAGGCAAAATCCACCTGTTCTATAAAACCTTCCACATGTATATAGTTCTCTCTCTTCCCTCTCTAGGCAAGATAGAACTAATTACTCCCTTCTCTAAGTTCCCACGACAATTTATTATCCCTCTAAGAGTCTTATGGAGAAGGCAATGGCACCCCACTCCAGTACTCGCCTGGAAAATCCCATGGACGGAGGAGCCTGGTAGGCTGCAGTCCATGGGGTCGCTAAGAGTCGGGCACGACTGAGCGACTTCATTTTTGCTTTTCAGTTTCATGCATTGGAGAAGGAAATGGCAACCCACTCCAGTGTTCTTGCCTGGAGAATCCCAGAGACAGTGGGCCCCCGTCTGTGGGGTCGCACAGAGTCGGACATGCCTGAAGCGACTTAGCAGCAGTAACAGCAAGAGTGCTTAGCACACTGTACTGTGTGTGTGTGCC
Source organism: Cephalophus harveyi (assembly GCA_006410635.1). Taxonomy (NCBI): domain Eukaryota; kingdom Metazoa; phylum Chordata; class Mammalia; order Artiodactyla; family Bovidae; genus Cephalophus; species Cephalophus harveyi. Next base: position 31,637 of record SJYT01019578.1, on the reverse strand, counting down.
TTTCTCCTCTGTGATCTTCAGCACAGGAACTGTGCCTCACTCATCTTTATATCTGTAGCACTTTGCACAATGCCTGTCAGAATGGGTTCTCAACAGATGTGGGTGAAATAGGTGAAGATATTCTTGAGGTAGTGTTAGCAATAAGAACTTTGGGAGATAGAGTAGGTGATGGCCATTTTGAAGTGTAGCAGAAAGCTGACAGAATCCAGGACTCTGGTCAGGAAAGGTTTGGAAGGAAATAGGCTTCAACTGGCAGAGGTCCCTGTGTGGTTTTCTCCACTACAGAGATCAGCTGTCTGATTATTTGGCTGAATAGATTTGTGACTTGAGAACATTAAAAGTATTGAAAATTAGATAATTGAGGATCCACTTGGTGGAAGGAGAATTTGACTCAGCTGTTGTGTCCTCTTTCCAGACTAAGATGCTTATGTTGAAAGACCCAACTGTTTGCCAGAGTCATGCATAGATTTTTCCCCTTGCAAACTTCGTCTCTTCCTTTTCAGGAGGAGTCACCTGGAGTTAGAGGAATGGCGCATCAGCCACACGGCTCTGTGTGTCTGTTTAGCTGCTCCAGGGGAAACAGGCAATTCTCTGTGCACAATTAGTTTTTATCTTTTTTTCAGGCAAATCTGCTGGCCTGGTAGATTTGAAGAAAGAAGAGTAGAAGGAAAAACTAGGACAAGTCATGTCGGAGATACTTGATCTCTCTTTTCTGTCTGAGGTGGAAAGGGATTTGATCCTCAGTGTTCTACAACGAGATGAGGAACTCCGAAAAGCAGATGAGAAAAGGATTAGGTAAGAGTCCCAGAAAAATCATGTTCCCAGGCCCTTAACCAATGATACCCGGACTTTTCCTTATACTTCTCATCTGACTTTCAGAGGAACTTGTGTATGAGTTTTACAACTCCTCACTGGGTCAGGTTGGGCTCTGTTGCTTTCACAGAACTAAATAGTCCTACTGTCTCCACCTCTCAACCCATCGCTATCCAGCCCATGCAGCCTCCAAATCACCTGTGCTTCTCTTTTGGGTATTGGCAGGCGACTGAAGAACGAGTTACTGGAGATAAAAAGGAAAGGGGCCAAAAGGGGCAGCCAGCACTATAGCGATCGGACCTGCGCCCGGTGCCAGGAGAGCCTGGGCCGTTTGGCTCCCAAGACCAACACTTGCTGGGGTTGTAATCATCTGGTGTGTCGGGACTGCCGCGTTCAGGAAAGCAGTAGCACCTGGAGGTGCAAGGTGTGCGCCAAGGAAATGTGAGTGGTAGAGTTGAGAGAAGAAAGGAGGCCCCAGTTGCGGTTTCTCCCTTTGTCCTTTATTAGTTGAATATCAAGGGCCATTTTCTTAAAAATCCATTTCTCGTTTTCTTTTATTCCTTCCCAGAGAGCTGAAGAAAGCAACTGGAGACTGGTTTTATGACCACAGAGTGAACCGCTTTGCTTACCACACCGGCAGTGAGATAATCAGGATGTCCCTTCGCCGCAAACCTGCAGGTACCAGACCTGTTGGGATATGGCTCCCTGAGGCGCTTGGCCTCGGTCATAGCCCCGCTGTTGTGGAATCTTAGTGTATTACAGGCGGTGTGTCTTCCTTCATTCCATGGGCTCAACCCATTTGTGGGCAACATAAAGACTGTGTTGCCATCCTTTCTGGAAGCATACTGTGTTCCCCTTCCCCCACATCCCCCCACATCATCACCCATATGCCATGCTTTTGTTTGTCTTGAAGTGAATAAAAGAGAGACAGTGGAACAGTCTCTCCTTCATCAGTCACAATTGGGTGATATCTGGCCAGGAAGAAAGATCATTCAGGAGCAACAGAAGGAGCCAAGGTAAGAACCAAGCAATCATTTAAAGAAAAGGCTATACATGCCTCTAATTGTTTTATTTTTTAACTTCTATTTATAAAATAATAGATGTTCATTGTAGGAAAATTTGGAAAGTACAGAAAAGAGTAAACAAGGAAGAAAAAAAATTCCTAATCCTGTAACCTACATATAAACATTAACATTTTGGTATATTTACTTTTTTCTTTATAAGAACAATTTGAAGACAAAATACAAATAACAGAAACTCATTATTAAACATTTAACCAGTATAGAAAACAATAAAGAAAACAACAAATCACCCAAAACCTTACTACCCCAGTATTCATATTATATGAAGTTATTTCAGATATGTTTTTTGCATATGTATAGATAAAGGGATGGGTGGATGAATAGATCAAAAAACTTTTATAATATTAGATCATAATATATTAAATTAAAAACTTTGGTTCATTTTACTTGAATTTAACAGAATAAACACTGAAATAAAATACAGGAATCACTAATCTTCAGATGAATGTTTCTTTACTGTAAAGGATATTAGTCATTACTATCCCTCTAAACTTAAGAAAAAATATTATGAAAACCACAGAGCAGTTAGTCATTCTTGTGTAGTATCTTTCTGGTAACAGCCTTATCAAGCTATAATTCAGACCATGTAATTCACCCATTACTAGTGTACAATGAAGTAGATTTTACAGAATTGTGCAACCACCACCTCGATTGATTTTAGAACTTTTTATTACCTTAAAAAGAAACCCTTGTACCCTTTAGCTATCACTGCCCCCCACCCACCTCCATATCATTTCCCATCCCTAAACAGTCTCTGATTTACTTTTAATTTCTGTGTTAGACATTTTATTTAAATAGAATCATAAAATATGTGGTCCTTTGTGACTGCTTTGTCTCACTTAACATAATGTTTTCAAGGTTCATCCATGTTGAAGCATGTATCAGTACTTCATTTCTTTTTATTGCCAAATAATATTCCATTATATGCAAATACCCCCACTTGTTTATCCATTCATCTGTTGATAGATGTTTGGGTTCTTTCCACTTTTTCAACCAATGCTATTATGAACATTTGTAATGAGTTTTTATGTGGACATGTTAGTTCCTCAGTCGTGTCTGACTCTGTGACCCCATGGACTGTAGCCCGCCAGGCTCCTCTGTCCATAGAATTCTCCAGGCAAGAATACTGGAGTGGGTAGCCATTCCCTTCTCTAGGGGATCTTCCTGACTCAGGGATTGAATCTGGGTCTTCTGCATTGCAGGCAGATTCTTTACTGTCTGAGTAAAAATAATGAAATAAAATACTTAGGGAAAAAAGGAATTGCTTTTTATATACTTCTTTTCTGTAACCCAAGGGAGGGATTATAAAGGGATAGAGATGATACCAAGGGAACATTTCATGCAAAGATGGACATAATAAATGACAGAAATGGTATGGACCTAACAGAAGCAGAAGATATTAAGAAGAGGTGGCAAGAATACACAGAAGAACTATACAAAAAAGTTCTTCATGACCCAGATGAACACAATGGTGTGATCACTCACCTAGAGCCAGACATCCTGGAATGCAAAGTCAAGTGGGCCTTAGGAAGCATCACTAGGAACAAAGCTAGTGGAGGTGATGGGATTCCAGTTGAGCTATTTCAAATCCTAAAAGATGATGCCAGCAAATTTGGAAAGCTCAGCAGTGGCCATAGGACTGGAAAAGGTCAGTTTTCATTCCAATCCCAAAGAAAGGCAATGCCAAAGAATGTTCAAACCACTACACAATTGTACTAGCAAAGTAATGCTCAAAATTCTCCAAGCTAGGCTTCAACAGTACATGAACCAAGAACTTCCAGATGTTCAAGCTGGATTTAGAAAAGGCAGAGGAACCAGAGATTGAAATTGCCAACATCCGTTGGATCATGGAAAAAGCAAGAAAGTTCCAGAAAATTATGTACTTCTGTTTTATTGGCTACGCCAAAGCCTTTGACTGTGTGGATCACAACAAACTGTAGAAAAATCTTAAAGAGGTGGGAATACCAGAGCACCTTACCTGCCTCCTGACAAATCTGTATGCAGGTCAAGAAGCAACAGTTAGAACTGGACATGGAGCAACAGACTGGCTCCAAATCAGTAAAGGATTATGTCACCCTGCTTATTTAACTTATATGCAGAGTGCATCATGCGAAATGCCGGGCTGGATGAAGCACAAGCTGGAATCAAGATTGCTGGGAGAAATATCAATAACCTCAGATATGCAGATGATACCACCCTTATGGCAGAAATAGAAGAACTAAAGAGCCTCTTAATAAAAGTGAAAGAGGCAAATTTAAAAGCTGGCTTACAACTCAACATTCAGAAAACTAAGATCAGGGCATCTGGTCCCATTACTTCATGGCAAGTAGATGGGGCTCAAAAATCACTGCAGATGGTGACGGTAGCCATGAAATTAAAAGATGCTTGCTCCTTGGAAGAAAAGCTATGATCAAGCTAGACAGCATATTAAAAAGCAGAGACATAACTTTGCCAACAAAGGTCTGTCTAGTCAAAGCTGTGGGTTTTCCAGTAGTCATGTGTGGATGTGAGAGCTGGACTATAAAGAAAGCTGAGCAGCGAAGAATTGATGCTTTTGAACTATGATGTTGGAGAAGAATCTTGAGAGTCTCTTGGACTGCAAGGAGATCCAACCAGTCCATCCTAAAGGAAATCAGTCCTGAATATTCATTGGGAGGACTGATGCTGAAGCTGAAACTCCAATACTTTGGTCACCTGATGCGAAGAACTGACTCATTTGGAAAGCCCCTGATGCTGGGAAAGATTGAAGGCAGGAGGAGAAGGGGACCACAGAGGATGAGATGGTTGGATGGCATCACTGACTCGATGGACATGAATTTGCGCAAGCTCTAGGAGTTGGTGTTAGACAGGGAGTCCTGGAATGCTGCAATCCATGGGGTCGCAAAGCGTTGGATACGACTGAGCAACTGAACTAAACTGAAGGGAGGGGCAAAAGACAACTTGGGGATACTGGGTTTCAGTCTCCTGAAATTCTCATAAGTGTTGATGTTTTTCAGTCTCTCAATCATGGCCTACTCTTTGCAACCCCATGGACTGCAGCATACCAGGCTTCCCTGTCTGGCTCACTCAGTCTTAAGTGTCTGGTCTCACTCAATCTAGCTCTGTATGTATCCTCTAGTTCATACCAGTGCCCTGAGAGATGACATCGCGCAGAAGGCTTGCTGCCTTAGTTGGGGTGCCCCATTGATATCTGGAGTATAAATGTTGAGGACTTTTGTCTTCTTTATCTTACGCCAGGATTGCCTACTCACTTAATGTGTACACATTGGAAGTTTTGCCAAGCTAGATTTTCTTCTGTTTTATTAGCCTTCACTTTTCAAACTTCATGTCTTGAGGCTTTATTCCTTTCCTCATTTGGTTGCTGCTGGCGAAGTTTTGACTTTTTATTTGTGTTTTTTCCCCCTAACTTTCCCTCATCCAAAGAGAAATGAGATTTTATCATGTTTTATATGATTGATGAAAAGCAATATAGCAATATATCAAATGAGTCCCCAGTAAGTTTACTTTTCCTGCCTCAGACAGTTCTTATTGTCATTAATGATTCTGGTGTATAGACTACCACACTGTCTCAATGTACAAATATGAATTGGATTCTTAAAATTTTGATTTCTTTTTACAAAAGGATCATACTGTATTCATTGTTGCTGTTCAGTCGCTCAGTTGTGTCTGACTCTTTGTGACCCCATGGGCTGCAGCATGCCAGGCTCCTCTGTCCTTCATTATCTGCCAGAGTTTGCTCAAATTCATGTCTATTGAGTTAGTGATGCTGTCTAACCATCTCATCCTCTGTCGTCCCTTCCTCTTCCTGCCTTCAGTCTTTCCCAGCATTAGGGTCTTTTCCAGTGAGTCAGCTCTTCACATCAGGTGGACAAAGTGTTGGAACTTCATCATCAGTTCTTCCAATGAATAGTCAGGGTTGATTTCCTTTAGGATTGACTGGTTTGATCTCCTTGCTGTCCAAGGGACCCTCAGGAGTCTTCTCCAGCACCACAATTTGAAAGCATCAATTCTTTGATACTCATCTTTCTTAATTCCTTTCTTTGGGCTTCCCTGGTAGCTCAGATGGTAAAGAATCTGCCTGCAGTGCAGGAGACCCGGGTTTGATCCCTGGGTCAGGAAGATCCCTTGTAGAAGGGCATGGCAACCCACTCCAGTATGCTTGCCTGGAGAATTCTATGAACAGAGGAGTCTAGTGGGCTACCGTCCATGGGGTCGCAGAGAGTCGGACAGGACTAGGTGACTAACACTATGCTTACTATGCTTTCTTAATTCCTTCAGTATTTTCATTGCCCCATTTTTGAACTTGATGTCTATTAGACTGAAGAGATCTATTTCGTTGTTTGTTCCTTCAGGGGAGTTCTCTTGGTCTTTTAACTGGGAGTGGTTCCTCTGCTTCTTTATTTTGCTCATGTTTCTCTTACTTTGTGAGTTTAGGAGAAACAAATACCTACTTTATTCTAGAAGGGCTGTTCATCTGCAGGAGTGTTCCTGCGTAGCATAGTGTGTTTAATATTTTTTTGGCATGAGGGCTGTTTTTGGTTTGGAAGCTTGCCGTCCCTTTCCTCAGTGTGTGTTGGCTGTTATCCCCTTGACAGGGAGAGTGCACGTGCGCTCCCAGGAAGGCAGGTACAGCAGTTGGCACCCGGTTGTGGGGCCCTCAGTGGTAGCAGCAGACTGTGCCCTCTTCTGGGGTCGGAGATGCCAGTGGTGGCTTGCACCCACCCCTGGAGCTTTTGTAGGCAGTGCCTTGCCAATATGAGAGTACATGGTTGGGGAAAGAAGCTTCTGTGGCGAGCCCGCCCCTCTCGTGGCTCACCTGCCTCTAACGGCACCTTGCCTCCCTGGCGGGCCCAGGCTTCTTCCTGTGCTCCCGCTATGTGGCGCGCCGCAGCCTAGCCCCTCAGGCTGCCTTCATGCAGGCACCCAGCCTTCTCCCCAGCTGCGCCTCTGTAACCGGACTCGGCACCTAGCCCCCACCCCCAGCAGACCAGGGTCCCAGGCTGGGGAATGCCACTGGCACTGTCTGTGCAGGCCCCTGTCTGCTCTGCCCTCTGCAGACCTCTCACTACACTCTGCTCGGGGACTCTAAAGCTGCGCCTCTGTCCTGGCTGATCTCTCGCCGGTGAAGGAACTTTACTGTGGGTGGAACCCTTTTCTCTTTCACAGTTCCCTCCCAGATCCCTCCCAGGAGCACAGGTCTCAGTCCTGATTCCTTTCTCTCTTCCTTTTTTCGTTTGTCCTGTCCAGTTATATGGAGATTTTTTTTTGCCGTTTTGGAAGTCTGAGGTCTTCTTCCAGTAGATATTCAGTGAGGATATTCAGTGAAAATATTCAGTAGATATTCTGTGAGAATTGTTTTGCATGTATTTTTGATATATTTGTGGGAGAAGGTGAATTCTATGTCCTACTCCTCTGCCATCTTGACCTGAACCATACCAATTTTTGATGAGGATGTAGAGCAACTGGCATTCTCATACAGTGCTGGTAGGAGTGCCCAACGGTAAAGCCACTTTGAAAAAGAGTTTAGTAGTGTCTTAACCAGTTAAACATGCACCTACCTTGTGAATCAGCCTTTAAATTTCTAGATATTTACTCAAGAGAAACACAAGAATATGTCCATACAAAGACTTGTGCACGAATGTTCATAGCGGCTTTGTGATTGCCAAAACCTAGAGATAACCCCAGTGTCTATGAGCAGGTGAAAGGATAAACTTTGCTTTGTTTATACAGTGGAATACTACTCAGCAATGAAAAGGAATGGATTACTGATACATGCAATGACATGGATGAATCTTGAAATAACCATGCTGAGTGAAAGAACCCAAACAAAAAAAGAGGACCTACTGTATGACTCTGTTTATATAAAATTCTAGAAAAATCAAGCTAAATGTTAATGACAGCAGATCAGTACTTACTTGAAGACAGGTCTGAGGAGGGAGAGATGGACTATGAAGGGGCATGAGGAAACTTTGGTGAGTGATAGACATGTTCAGTAGCTTAATTGTGGTGATGGTTTCACAAATGTATACATATAGCTGATTCATGTTGATGGCAAAAACCACAGTATTGTAATTAGTCTCCAATTAAAATAAATAAAAAACTCATCAAATCACGTGCACTTTATTAATGTTAGTTATAGCCCAAGATGCAAATCGAAAAAAAATGACAGAAAAATATCACATTGGCATCTTTCTATGTCAGCACCAGGGGTCTGCCTCATTCTTTTTTGTTCTCATATGGTGTGTCATTGTATGTATATACTATGATTTTATCCACACCGCTTTGGTTGGGTGACTCATCTGTTTTAGGTGACGAGCCCCTCCTCTGCTTTTGTGGATAAGAATGGCTTTTATTTCCTGAACTTGATTGAACACATCTGACATCACTGGTCAGAATGTAATTTCTGAAGCCCACTGCTTCTGGCTGTCTATGACTTCTTGTCTCATTGAACCCAGAAGACTTTCATTTATCCTAAACATGAAAACGGATTAAGTGGCCCTAAATGATCTTTTTCATAAAATTATGGAGCCTCACAAATAATCTAATTCACTCCCTTATTTTTGCAGAAAAGAAAGCAGGGTAAGTGATTTACCTCAGATCATACAGATAGTTAGAGCCCAGGACTCCCATCTCTAAGTTTATTTTTCTGCTGCACAGATGTCAAATAATTGCTTTTTTGCCCTAGAGTGGTTTGTATCAGCTTTGGATCAGTACGTATTAATCTTTAGGAAAAAATAAAGCAGAAAACACTCTCCATGGACCACTATTAAGCTATCTCTCTAGAGGAATGGTTCTGCTTTGGGTTCTTTGTTCTTTGGAGCAAAGAGGGGAAAAGAATAATTCTAAAGTGAAAATGAAATCAAACACCTTGCTGTGTTTTTGACTCATATATCTAATATATAAAAGCTAATATATCGCTCAAGAAATGACACTGTTGCACCTCTGGCATGCCCTAGGATTTCAACCCCTGTTGTTTGTTTTCATAGAGCTATCTCAAATATCATGTTATGATAACTTGGAAAGTTTATTCTCTCCTGCCTAAGACATTATAGATTTTGGCTATTTCATTCTGTGTTCTTTTCTTATTAATTCCTTCATTTGTTTGTCTATGAATGCCTAGTATTTTCCAGGCACTGTTTTAGGCAATAGTATATACTGATGACGACAACAAAGTTGCTTGCTTGAGGAGTGTAGATTTGGGAGTGGGGGACACAGACAGTAAGTGAATAATCAAGTAAATATGTCAGATGTTGACAAGTACTGTGGAGAAAAATGAAGTAGTCTAAAAGGGAGTACCAGGAAAGCATGTATGTATGCAGGCAAAGACTTAATGATAATTAATAATTATCATACATAATTAATAATAATAATGATTAACAATAAGATGACATTTGAGAAGAGAGAAGCAAAGAGGACAAAAACCCTGAGAGCATTTGGGGGAAGGAGATACTTTCTAGGCAGAGAAAGCAGCAGGTATAACAACCCTAAAGTGAGTTTGTGTTTGGCAGTATGAGTCATCTGGAACTGGCAAGCAAGGGGAGAGGGTAGGGGATAAAGACAGAGGCTGGGTCAGAAGCAGATCATGTAAGAGTCTGACACTTGTAAGGACTCTGTCTTTATTCCGAGTTAGAAGGAGGGCTCTGAATGATGTGATATTATTTTTTTTAATTGGGGTAAAATTCACATAAGGTTAATCATTTTAACAGTTTTAAAGTATGCAATTCAGTATCTTTTAGTCTTTCAGAATATTGTGCAGCCATCACCACTGCCTGATTTCAGAACATTTATATCACTCCAAAAAGAAACCCTATGCCCATTAAGCAGTCACTCCCCATTTCCGCAGCAACTAATCTGCTTTCTGTTTCTATGGATTTGCCTATTCTGGACATTTCCTATAAATGGAATCATACAGAATGTGGCCGTTTGTGTCTGGCATTTCACTTCAGCATAATATTTTCAGGGTTCATCTATGTTGCAGCATGTGTGAGACTTCATTCCTTTTTGTTGGCAATAATATTTCATTATATGGCTGTACCACATTTCCTTTATCTGTTCATCTGTTGATAGACATTTGGACTGTTTCCACCTGTTGGCTATTGTGAATAATGCTGCTGTGAACATTTAGATACAATTTTTTGTGTGGACACGTGCTCCCAGTTCTCTTGGGTAGATACCTATGAGTGGAATTGCTGGGTTGTGTGTTGGAGGGGTGTGTGTGTGTGTGTGTGTGTGTGTGTGTGTATTTATTCCACAATGCCAGGCTTGCAGGATCTCAGTTCCACAACCAGGGATTGAACTTGGGCTCCTGGCAGTGGAAGTGTGGAGTCCTAACCACAGGACCACCAGAGAATTCCCTGGGTTTATATTTTTAAAGCTCATTTTAGCTGCTGTGTTGAGGGTAGATTGTATGGGGACAAGGGCAGAAGTAGAGAGTTCAGTTAGGAGACTGTTATAAGCATTTCTTGAGGTAAGGGGTCCAGGAATTGTGTCCTTCCCTTTAGAGATGAGGACTGTTGTTTTGAATGCCCAGGGTCATCCTTCATTAAACTGGAAAGAAATTCTGGTCTTCTTAATAATATCTTCAAAGCATACTGCTTATTTATGTACATACTTTAAGCCCCACTGAAGGCATTTAGTCAAGAATTCAGTCAACAAATAATGGAGTGCCCAGTCTATGCTGGTTTCTCTGCTAGGCATTGGGAACATAGCAGTGAACAAAATGTGTGATCACTGATCTCCTGGAACTTAGTCTAATGGAGGAGAAAGACACTAAACAAGTAATTTGTTTATCAAGCAAATGATCGAGCAAATTAAATAATTCGTATAAAAGACATAAAATTATGCATATGATTACTACAAAGACATCAGCTTGCTTTAGGAGCACAGAGGAAGGCTCCTGATCCATAGTTTGGGTTGGGGCACGGTCAGAGATGTGAAGGAATTGACATGTAAGGAAAGACTGGAAGAAGGATTAGATATAGCCAGGAATTTCAAGTAAACAAGAAAAATGGCCACTGTGACCATCCCAGGCAGAGAGAAAAGGGAAGAAAAGCAGCTTTGTCATATTCAGGGAACCAAGAGAGCTTCATCATTCCATAATGTAAAGTATAAGGAGAGGTAGAGGGTGAAAAATGAGTCTGTAGAGATGAGCAGGGGTCAACTCAAGGATTTTCTTGCCATGCTAAGGAGTTTGAACTCAATCCCAAGGGCAATAGAGAACCTCTGAGCAGTTTTAAAAGTGTACTCAGCTCTTAGAAAGATCACTTAGGCTACCACTGTGAAGGAGTTGGAAGGAAGCCAACACCCAGCAGGAGAGCCCACTTTCTTCATGTGTTGGCTCTTGGTTTTTATTGTAGCATGTCATTTGAAGTGCCCAAGCTGAAGAGTGGGAAGAGTGCACTGGAAGCCGAGAGCGAGAGCCTGGATAGCTATACAGCCGACTCAGATACCATGTCCAGGTGAGACGTCCCCAGTCCCGGCCGTTCTGCTCAACCGAGCTCGCGTTTTGTTCTCTAGAGCCAGGCTGTGGGGTTCCCCTGCCTTCTGTCCTTGGTAAGGTGAATGAAGCATTTTCTCTGTTGCTGCAAGTCTCCCACTAGCACTTCTCTGAGCACAGCCTTCTGGAACACACTAACTTCCACAGGCTGCTGCATCTTGGAGAGTGTTCTTGGACCCCTGGACCAGCAGCAATGGATGCTGCTATCCCTTAGGCATGGGGGTGTGAGTGTTTGTATTTGTACAAAGCTACTTATCTGATTGTCTGCATTCCTTCAAGGTAAATCAGATGTGAAGTTTACCTTCTGCATTTGGTTACTGACCTTAAGCCAGTGGCTTTCCTTCCATAGAGCTTGGGTCCCTAGATAGACGGGAAGGGAGGAGGAGGTGATTTTATTACAGTTTCTGTATCTGCCCCCAGGCGAGACTCTCTGGATAAATCTGGCCTCTTTCCAGAATGGAAGAAGATGTCTGCCCCCAAACCTCAAGTAGAAAAGGTAAGCTTTAGTTATTGGTTGGTCAATCTCTGTCTTTCTGTCTTTCTCTCTCACTCTCTCTTCTTCCTTTCTCAGGAAGAATTTCAATTAAGAATTGAAGCAAACAAATTTTAGTTCAGATTCCCGTGCTAGCATTTTCTAAGGTTTTGGTTGAAATGTGAGAAAATAGGTTTTAGAAAGACACTTAGAGAATGAACTTATGGTTGCCAGGAGGAAAGATGAGAAGGGATAGTTGGGGAGTTTGGGATGGACATATATACACTGCTGTATTTAAAATGGATAACCAACAAGGGCCTACTGTATAACACGTGGAACTCTCCTCAATGTTATGTGGCAGCCTGGATGGGACGGGAATTTAGGGTAGAATGGATACATGTATATGTATGGCCGAGTCCCTTTATTGTTCACCTGAAACTATCACAACATTGTTAATCAGCTATATCCCAATACAAAATAAAAGTTAAGAAGTTAGTGTAAACCACAAACAAACAAAAAAAAAGATTTTCTGCAACTTCCTAGGATTAAGTTAAAGCCCTAAGATTAAATTAATTTTTCTTTTAAGTTTGTCATAACTTAGTGAATATCTGAGTCTCCTTCCCCAATCCGCTTTTCCACCTACCCAACTGTCTTTTTCCATTATTTCGCCCTTATCTGTTCCTAGGAAGCTCAGCCTAGGGGTCAAAATGTGGTATCTGTGGACGAGGGTGAAATGATATTCAAGAAGAACACCAGAAAAATCCTCAGGCCTTCAGGTAGCTGGTTTCCCTTCATGGCCTTTTGAAATTGATGTTCAAAGTACTTGGTGGGTTATTGGTATGGAGAAGAGTATGTTTCTTTTGCTTTGGTTTTTGATTTTCCACTCAGAATATACTAAGTCTGTGATCGATCTTCGCCCGGAAGATGTGGGGCATGAAAGTGGCGCCTTGGGAGACAGGAGCAAATCTGTCCCAGGCCTCAGTGTGGATATGGTAAATACCCTTGTATTTCACTTGGTCACCATATGAAAAATTATATGTATAAAGTTGACTTTGGGCCTCCCATGTGGCACTAGTGGTAAAGAACCTGCCTGCTAATGAAGGAAACATAAGAGACATGGGTTCAGTCCCTAGGTCGGGAAGATCCCCTGGAGGAGGGCATGGCAACCCACTGCAGTATTCTTGCCTGGAGAATCCCATGGAGGATTCTGGGAGGAGCCTGGTGGGCTACTGTCCATAGGGTTACAAAGAGTCGGACCCAACTAAAGCAACTTAGCATGCACGGAAGTAAAGGTGACTTTACTACCTGATACTCTCAATTTACCTGTTTAGTTCCTTAGGAAAAGGTAGCATGAATTTTGATTTCTCCCTCAATTGTAAAGTAAATCTGGTTGCTAAATTGCTTAAAGAAAGATTATATTTCACTATCTCTTTTGTTTTCTAAACATTGCTTGATATATGGTTGGAGGCTCAAGTAAATACTTCAGTCAGTCAGTTCAGTCATTCAGTCATGTACAACTCTTTCCATGCCAGGCTTCCCTGTCCATCACCAACTCCTGGAGCTTGCTCAAACTCGCGTCCATTGAGTCAGTTTCTCCTCCTGCCTTCAGTCTTTCCCAGCATCAGGGTCTTCTCAAATGAGTCAGTTCTTTGCATCAGGTGACCACAGTTTTGGAGTTTCAGCTTCAGCATCAGTCCTTCCAGTGAATATTCAGGACTGATTTCCTTTAGGATGGACTGGCTGGATCTCCTTGCAGTCAAAGATACTCTTAAGAGTCTTCTCTAACACCCCAGTTCAAAAGCATCAATTCTTTGGAGCTTAGCATTCTTTATGGTCCAACTCTCACATCCACACCTGACTACTGGAAAAACGATAGCTTTGGCTAGATGGACCTTTGTCAGCAAAATTATGTCTCTGCTTTTTATTACGCTGTCTAGATTGGTCATAGCTTTTCTTCCAAGGAGCAAGTGTCTTTTAATTTCATGGCTGTAATCACTATCTGCAGTGATTTTGGATCCCAAGAAAATAAATCTGTCACTGTTTCCATTGTTTCCCCATCTATTTGTCATGAAGTGATGGGATCAGTTGCCACAATCTTAGTTTTCTGAATGTTGAATTTTTTAAGTTAGCTGTTTCACTCTATTTAACTTTAATCAAGAGGCTCTTTAGTTCTTCTTCGCTTTCTGCCATAAGGGTGGTGTCATCTGCATATCTGAGGTTATTGATACTTCCCCTAGCAATCTTGATTCCAGCTGGTGCTTCATCCAGCCTGGCATTTTGCATGATGTACTCTGCATATAAGTTAAATAAGCAGGGTGACAATATACAGTCTTAATGTACTCCTTTCCCGATTTGGAAACAGTCTGTTGTTCCATGTCTTGTTCTGTTGCTTCTTGACATGCATACAGGTTTCTCAGGAGGCAGGTCAGGTGGTCTGGTATTCCCATCTCTTTCAGAATGTTTCACAGTTTGTTGTGATCCACACAGTCAAAGGCTTTAGCATAGTAAATGAAGCAGACGTAGATGTTTTTCTGTAATTCCATTACTTTTTAAGTGATCCAGTGGATCTTGGCAATTTGATCTCTGGTTCCTCTGCCTTTTCTAAATCCAGCTTGAACATCTGGAAGTTCTTGGTTCACACACTGTTGAAGCCTGGCTTGGAGAATTTTGAGCATTACTTTGCTAGTGTGTGACATGCATGCAAGTGTGTGGTAGTTTGAGCATTCTTTGGCATTGCCTTTCTTTGGGATTGGAATGAAAACTGACCTTTTCAAGTCCTGTGGCCACTGCTGAGTTTTCCAAGTTTGCTGGCATATTGAGAGCAGCATTTTCACAGCATCATCTTTCAGGATTTGAAATAGCTCAACTGGAATTCCATCACCTCCACTAGCTTTGTTCATAGCAATGCTTCCTAAAGGCCACTCACATTTCAGGATGTCTGGCTCTAGGTGGGTGATCACACCATCATGGTTATGTGGATCATTAGGTCTTTTTTGTATAGTTCTTCTGTGTAGTCTTGCTACCTCTTCTTAATATCTTCTTCTTTTGCTAGGTCCATACCATTTCTGTCCTTAATTTTGCCCATCTTTGCATGAAATCTTCCCTTGATATCTCTGATTTTCTTGAAGAGATCTCTAGTCTTGCTCATTCTATTATTTTCCTCTATTTCTTTCCATTGATCATGGAGGAAGACTTTCTTATCTCTCCTTGTTATTCTTTGGAACTCTACATTCAGTTGGGTATCTTTCCTTAACTCCTTTGCCTTTCACTTCTCTTCTTTTCTCAGCTATTTTGAAGACCTCCTGAGACAACCATTTTGCCTTTTTGCGTTTCTTTTTCTTGGAGATGGTTTTGATCACAGTCTCCTGTACAGTGTCACGAACCTCCGTCCATAGTTCTTCAGGCAATGTGTCTATCAGGTCTAATTCCTTGAATCTGTTTGTCACTTCTACTGTATAATCATAAGGGATATGTATTAGGTCAAACCTGAATGGGCTAGTGGTTTTCCCTACTTTCTTAAATTTAAGTTTGAATTTTGCAATAAGGAGTTCATGATCTGAGCCACAGGCAGTCCCCAGTCTTGGTTTTGTTGACTCTATAGAGCTTCTCCATCTCCGGCTGCAAAGAATATAATGAATCTGATTTTAGTATTGACCATCTGGTGATGTCCATGTGTAGCGTCGTCTCTTGTGTTGTTGGAAGAAGGTGTTGGCTATGACCACTGCATTCTCTTGGAAAAACTCTGTTAGCCTTGCCCTGCTTCATTCTGTACTCCAAGGCCAAAGTTGCTTGTTACTCTAGGTATCTCTTGACTTCCTACTTTTGCATTCCAGTACACTATGAAGAAAAGGACATCTTCTTTTGGTCTTAGTACTAGAAAGTCTTGTAGGTCTTCATAGAACCATTCAACCTCGGCTTCTTTGGCATTAGTGGTTGGGGCATAGACTTGGATTACTGTGATATTGAATGGTTTGCCTTTGTAACACAGATCATTTTGTTGTTTTGAGATTGCTGCCAAATACTGCATTTCGGACTCTCTTGTTGACTGTGAGGGCTACTCCATTTCTTCTAAGGGATCCTTGCCCACAGTAGTAGATATAATGGTCAACTGAATTAAATTCACCCATTCCAGTCCCTTTAGTTCCCTGATTCCTAAAATGTCGATGTTCACTCCCATCTCCTATTAGACTACTTCCAATTTACCTTGATGCATGGATCTAGCATTCCAGGTTCCTATACAATATTGTTCTTTACAACGTTGAACTTTACTTCCATCACCAGTCACATCCACAACTGGGCGTTGTTTTCTCTTTGGCTCAGCCTCTTCATTCTTTCTGGAGCTATTTCTCTACTCTAGTAGTATATTGGGCACCTACCAACCTGGGGAGTTAATCTTTCAGTGTCATATCTTTTTGCCTTTTCATACTGTTCATGGGGTTCTCAAGGCAAGAATACTGAAGTAGTTTACCATTCCCTTCTCCAGTGGACCACATTTTGTCAGAACTCTCCACCATGACCTGTTCATCTTAGGAGGCCCTACACTGCATGCCTCATAGTTTCATTGAGTTACATAAGGCTGTGATCCATGTGATCAGTTTGGTTAGTTTTCTGTGATTGTGGTTTTCATTCTGTCTGCCCTCTGATGGATAAGGATAAGAGGCTTGTGGTAACTTCCTAATTGGAGAGACAAGCTGTGGGGGAATCTGGGTCTTGCTCTGATGGGAGGGCATGCTGAGTAAATCTTTAATCCAGTTTTCTGCTGATGAGTGGGGCTATATTCCCTCCCTGTAGTTTGGCCTGAGACCAAACTATGATAGGGGTAATGGCAGTAATGGTGACCTCCTTCAAAAGGACTTATGCCAGCATGCTCTGTGGCTCCCAGGTCTGTTGTATTTAGTACCCCTGACCCTGCAGCAGGCCACTGTTGACCCACACGTCCACCGGAGACTCCTGGACACGGCTCCCAGGTCTGTTGTATTTAGTACCCCTGACCCTGCAGCAGGCCACTGTTGACCCACACGTCCACCGGAGACTCCTGGACACGCTTTGATATAATTTTTCTCCAGTTACTGGGTCATCTGCTCGGTGGCTCAGTGGTGGGGCTAATGGCAATCTCCTCCAAGGGATTTATGCCACACTTAATAAAATGTAGAGAGATGGCTGGGTTGGGGCAGTCAAATTAGAAAGATATTCTTACTATTTTGTGATTTGAGAAGGATGGTTGGGATGTAGTTTGGGAGCCTGAAATAGGGAAACACAAAGATAGAGATAAGCATGTATGTGTGCACATGACACCTCAGAGCTTAGCAGCAATTATGGCCCCTACTAAAGGAAAGATATGCGGGTTTGAACTTTTTCTTATTTCTATTAACTCTGAATGTATATTTCTCGTTCCAGGAAGAGGAAGAAGAAGAAGACATTGACCACCTGGTGAAGCTGCATCGTCAGAAGCTGGCCAGAAGCAGCCTGAGGAGCGGCTCCTCCATGGTAAGTTCTGTCGGTTCTGGGGCTGTGGGCATGTTGGGGCACCAGGTAAGATGGAACTACTTCCCTAGAGCAGAGGCAGGGCGTGGGGAAGTTCTGGTTATTCTTTCTGGGTAAGCAAGATGCAGTTGTTTGTTCTTTTTCTCAAGTTAGACCATAGTTGCTTAGCACGCAGTTAGGTGACTTTCTCAGTCTCTGCCCTGGAAATTCTTATTTCAGGTAGTTAGGGCTAGAGATGTTCATCACAGCTTTGTGAACAGTAACCCATAACTTCTACCCTAAAAAGGTACCCAGGCCTCAAAGTGAGAAAGATCAGGTGTTCTCATCAGAGCACACCCCAAGTCTCACATTCAAGGGCAGTGAACGCCATGAGAAGGGTCTCGGCAGGGTTACCTAGCATCAGGATATGGCTAAGGGAAAACTATACCAATCAGAATCATAAAGTTAAAGGGACATTTAAGAACCAGGGCCTAGTTCTGTCATTAAGTATGAAGATTGATGTTTAGGGGAAACAGAGTCAGAAAGCAGGGTGAATAGATGATCACACTCACACACAGGAAGAGAACGGTAGGCTTGCAGAGTTGATTATTAGCTGAGAGGAACGTAGCTTTTCACCTCTGGTGGGGGTTTCCCTCCAAATCTGACACAGTCACTTTTCTCTATAGGCCTTGAGAGGGATAAGGCGGATAAAAGAAACCCACAGATAATTAACACCCCTTGTTTTAATTGGTAACTGATCCCTTCTAACCAACATCATAACATACGTAGTGTACACCAAAATCAGACTCAGCTGCACGCTGCCTCTACTCCTTGCCCACCTTCTGGGCAGTTGAAAGTTAACAATAAAAATGTATAAAAAGAGAATAAGAAGAACAGCTCAGAGCCCAGGTGAGCTGATTGATAAACCTGAGCAGTTGTGAGCAGTTGTGAGTGTGCTGTTAGCTGTCTCTTGTATTCTGGGTACAAGACCATTGGCAGTACTGGTTAGTTGCAGGGGCTTTTGTTCTGTTGAGTGACTATGACTTTCTCATGAGTGAAAATGTGAGCAATGTGGCAGGGAGAGCGTGCCTTCACCAGATGTTTATGGGTGCTTTATCTTGTCTGTTTATTTCTTCCAGTTTTATTGAGATATAACTGACATATAGCACTGTGTAAGGTGTACTGCATAATGATTTGACTTACATACATTTTGAAATGGTTACCACAATAAGTTTGGGAACATCCATCATCTTATATAGATACAAAATTAAAGAAATAGAGTTTTTTCCTTGTGATGAGAACTCTTAGTATTTGCTCTCTTAACCACTTTAATATATATAACACACAGCAGTGTTAATTATACTGTGTGTGTGTGTATCATGTTGTGTATTATATCCCAAGCACTTATTTATCTTATAACTGGGAGTTTGTACCTTTTGACCACTTTCATATAATTCCCCCTCCCCTGACCCCTTGCCTCTTATAACAACAAATCTGCTATCTTTTTCTATGAGTTTTGTTTGTGTTTGAAGTATAATTGACCTATAACACTATGTTAGTTCCTGTTATACAACATAATGATTTTTGTAAATTTAAAAATGCTCACCATGATAAGTCTAGTTACCGCCTGTTATGTGGGTGCTTTATCTTCAGAGTACGATTGGCAGCATGATGAGCATCTATAGTGAAGCCGGTGATTTCGGGAACATCTTTGTGACTGGAAAGATTGCCTTTTCTCTGAAGTACGAGCAGCAAACACAGGCTCTGGTCATTCACGTGAAGCAGTGCCAACAGTTGGCCTATGCTGATGAAGCCAAGAAGCGCTCAAATCCGTGAGTGCTTCTGGACCCTGCGCAGTGCTCGGAGATGATCAGACCCCAGCGTCTCTCTGGGCACCCTTGAACCAAAGCTCTCACTTCCTGGGCAGACAGGGAGGTGTGATTGAGAGTGGTTAGGGGAGATGTGGGAAAGGGGCCGGGATTAGGAAAATCCAAGAATGGTGTGTAGAAGAGGGCTTGATGTGATATTTTCATTTCATCATGGCATATGTGTATGGAGGGCAGGGAAGTGAGAGGCAGATTTCCAAAAAGACAGCCAATGACTCAGTCTTCTCCTTGGCTTCTAGATATGTAAAGGCTTATCTTCTGCCAGACAAATCCCGCCAAGGAAAAAGAAAAACCAGCATCAAGCAGGACACTATTAATCCGTTATATGATGAGATCCTCAGAGTAAGTATCTAGAGTCTGAGAGGATAGAACTTGTTCTGTCTTGTGTGCTGAGCTGTAACAATTCCTCTACTATATGGCTGGTCAGCATGGTTTTCAGTGGCCATGTCTGCGTTTGAGGATACACTGTGGGCATCTGTTCACATCCTGACCTCTCAGCAAACAAAGCTGGTTTGATTTTTTTGGATTCTGGTGAAGTTGGAGGGCCACGTGGTCGCAAATCTCACTTGAAGGGGTCATTTGTGATCAGGAGTCTCCCTGGCCGTTCTTTTGCATATTCCAGTGTTCTCTCACCCACTGAAGGAAAAATTTATATCCCAGGTCCTCCCCTGGAGTATGGTAGGTTTTTGTGAAATGGGATAAGTAAAGGCTTTGAGGGATGAAGCTCAAAGTGCTTAGGGACTAAAGTGATTTGATCAGGACTATGGACTTTGAGTATGCTTGCTCAGATTTTGGAATAATCTTTTTCTGAGGAATTACTGTGAACTAATCTTCTTGGGTGTCTCCTTCCCTTTCACAGTATGAAATCCCAGAATCTCTCTTGGCCCAGAGGACTTTGCAATTCTCGGTGTGGCATCACGGTCGTTTTGGCAGAAACACTTTTCTTGGAGAGGCAGAGGTCCAGATGGATTCCTGGAAGCTTGATAAGAAACTGGATCATTGTCTCCCTTTACATGGAAAGGTAGGCTGCTTTAACAACTCCTTACAGAATTTGCATCTGAGGTAGAATTATCTGCAGTGACTTCTGCAGAACAGTTTTGATTGTAGTTTGTGGAGTTCTTGCGCCCCCTGCTGGGGCTTCCTAGTTTAACAGTAATTTCAGATGCTCTTGGATGGCAAGTGTCAGCGATCTCCTCTATTACAAGCCGGGTGAACAATGAAGCCATGATTCCCCTTTGAAGTCTTTCATATATATGTGTGTCAAGCTTTGTTTCCTAATCTTCCAGAGTCTGGGTGTATCCTAACATCCTGACTTGTGCCTTTTCTCCAAGCTCACCTTTTGGATGTATCCTAATCTGTGCTGGTTTCCCAAACTACCGTTTTCACTACAGAAATGGGAAGTAAACCAATTCATGGAGCTCCACTTCCCGTGCTCTTTGTCGTACAAGCCAGGGGAAGTATTACTTTGGAGATGGAATCCCAGGGGAGGGTGTAGCAGAGTGTGTAATATTACCTGGGATCTGAGTGTGGACCTGGATTTGAATCCAGACACTGTGATTTGACAGCTAGGTAAATTACCTAACTTAAAAACTAACTTAGGTAAGTCAGCTAAATTCTGTGGGCCTTAGTTTCTTCATTTATAAAGTGGAAATGATAATAATATTCTCTTCTGCAGGATCGTAGACAGAGTACCAATCAGTGCCTGGCACATAAAAGATGTTCAGTAGGTTACTGTCATTCTGGTTAAGATGAAATTGCTAAAACAGAGTTAGGACTTCTTGATTATCAGAACTTTTCAGTGGCAAGATTCTTCTGTAAAACTTTTTAAAATTAGCATTTTCAATGCTAAAAATAGTTCATGGTAGATAGAATAACTTGGGAAAGATAGACATAGAAGTAGTAGTAGTGACTGCTTCTAAAATAAGAAACTGAGGTGGGAGGGTGATTTAGTTTTCTCTATATGCCTTTTTATAGCATTTGAAATTTTTACCATGTCTACATATATTGCTTATCAAGAACATTAAGAATAAAAGGATTTATGTGTACATGGTTCAAAATTAAAACAATATCCGTTCAGTTCAGTCACTCAGTTCAGTTCAGTTCAGTCGCTCAGTCGTGTCCGACTCTTTGCGACCCCATGAATCTCAGCACGCCAGGCCTCCCTGTTCATCACCATCCCTCGGAGATCACTCAGACTCACATCCATCGAGTCAGTGATGCCATCCAGCCATCTCATCCTCGGTCGTCCCCTTCTCCTCCTGCCCCCAATCCCTCCCAGCATCAGAGTCTTTTCCAATGAGTCAACCCTTCGCATGAGGTGGCCAAAGTACTGGAGTTTCAGCTTTAGCATCATTCCTTCCAAAGAAATCCCAGGGTTGATCTCCTTCAGAATGGACTG
>SJYT01019576.1:253328-271534 GCA_006410635.1 Cephalophus harveyi | reverse complement strand
CTTCCCCCTTTTTTCCAGCCTCCCCCCCCCCCCCCGCCCCACGGCCCACTCTCTCCCGGCTCCGGTGGCCTCTGCCCCACCCCACACCACTGCTCCAGCCTGCCCCTGCCTCCAGGACGACCCCCGGCCTCCCCACACTGGGGTGGAAGCACGCAGAGAACCAGAAGCCCCCATGGACAGCTGCAGGGCTGGACGCGGGCTCAGTCTGTGCCAGATGCAGGCCCAGCCCCCTCCAGGCAGCCGCCACACGCTGGACAGGCAGACGC
The DNA here is from genome assembly GCA_006410635.1 of Cephalophus harveyi. Taxonomy (NCBI): domain Eukaryota; kingdom Metazoa; phylum Chordata; class Mammalia; order Artiodactyla; family Bovidae; genus Cephalophus; species Cephalophus harveyi. The sequence continues at coordinate 271,268 of SJYT01019576.1, read as the reverse complement.
CATGCCTTCTCGCCTGCAGAGGAGGACACTGGCCTGCCCTCCCTGGAGGAGAGCAGCTGACCCAGGCGGCAGGTGCGGGCCAGCGGGCATCCCAGCTGCCTCAGGGCACGTCTGTAACCAGGGAGAGGCCGCAGCGGCTGCCAGCAAGCACACACGCCACCCCAAGCCAGGGGGATGCCCCAAATGTGGGGGACTGGGGTCAGCACTCACAGAGACCCTCCTCCCGGCACCCCAAGGAGGGACCCCCCCTGCAGCCCTGGGGCCAGAGCCCCGTCCTCCCATCTCTGCCCAGCCCTCTGGCTGCAGCGACTGCTGCCTCCTCCCTGGCAGGCGAGGGCGGCTTGGCCCAGCTTCCGCAGGCCGGATGCAGCTCCTGGAGGGAAGTCCTGGATAGAAGGCTCTCCATACATGCACGTGACCTCTCGTCATATCTGTGCTTCAAACTGCAGGCAGTTAAAGGGCAGGGCGATATTCGGGGCTCCTGGTGGGAGCTAGGTGCTGGGTCCAATGTCTCACCGACATCATCTCATCAAATCTGCCCAACAACCCTGCTACGTGTGTATTGTCAAGAGCCTCTGTCTCCCAGGGGACAGACGCCGGTCGTCGTCACGTCATACAGTCAGGATGCGGTGATCTGACTGCAGCCGTGACTCCATGGGGCTTCCCTGGCAGCTCAGACAACGAAGAGTCTGCCTGCAGAGTAGGAGAGCCGGGGTCGATCCCTGAATCGGGAAGATCCTCTGAAGAAGGGCACGGCAACCCACTCCAGAATCCTTGCCTGGAGAACCCCAAGGACAGAGGAGCTGGTGGACTGCAGTCCATGTGGCCGCAAAGGGTCAGACACGATTGAGTGACCAACACACACGCGCACACACACACACATAAGTGCACGTGTGCGCACACACGTGCACACACGCACACCTACACATGCACGCACGCACACACACGCTCGCGCGCACACACACACACGCGACTGCACAGCTTGTACTCTCCCCAGGGGACGGGCCTGAACCCTCCCTTTCCGGGCACATCCCCCCCGGGGCCCATCCCCTCCTCCTGGGGAGCGAATTCCCTCCTGCCCCCACCCTCCACCTCTGCTCACCGTAGCCAGAGTCACCTCTACAAAATCATCACCAGGTTCACTGGGCAACTCACGCCCCAACACACCCTATCGCTGCCCCTGGCACCAGAGGGGACCCCGCGGCCTCCGAATCCTCAGGGGTCACGTCCAGCCCGCCCTGTGGGTGACGGCTCCCAAGCCAGCTCCCGCCTCCTCCCATCCAGCCCCTCCCGCAGCCCTGATGCGTCTGAATCTTTCTATCCTCTACCTTCTGCACACCTCGGTGCTCCTTCTCTTCCCTCTTAAGACCCTTGTGTTCTGGCCTCACCCTGTGACTTGCAGGACCTCAGTTCCCTGACCAGGGACTGAACCCAGGCCCCTGGCAGTGAGACCGTGGAGTTCTAACCACTGGTCGGCCAGGGAATGCCAGTTCAGTTCAGTTCAGTCGCTCAGTCGTGTCCGACTCTTTGCGACCCCATGAATCGCAGCACGCCAGGCCTCCCTGTTCAAGGGAATGCCAAGATATGTCTTAAGGTGTTAAGAATAATTACTGATATATTAAGGGCAGCAGCAGCAGCAGCAAGGGCATCTTACCACCTTACACATCATCACGTAAGTAATACCTGGATACGCTCTCCTTGTAAAAACAACCCCAGCAACACAAACATATGGGAAGAATTAACAAGCCCCTGGGTGACTCCTCCAGCTGGAACCGGTTTGGAGCCTTTCCAGAGCTCTCTGAAAACGTTTTCATACAGGTATTAGTATAGTGCTCATAGAAATACATGGTTTTGTGGGGCATCTTTCGCCATAACTTGGATCACAGTGTGCAAGCCGTTTTGCAAATTTCATCTCTCTTACTGCAGCGCTAAGTCCCTGCAGCGGTGCCGCGCACGCTGCTTGCTCCTATGCAAGCTCTGGGTGGAGAGACGCTGCGTCTCCTGAGGCCTGGAGAGCCTAGCCTGGGCTCTGCTCTCTGTCACATGGGCAAAACCGACAACACAATTTACAGGGGCTTGTGTGAGAAAAACGTGGGGCCCCGTGTTTAAAAGCTTGTTAGGAATTTGAAGACGGCAACAGCAAAGCATTAAAGTGAGCACGGGCCCTCCTCGGTGTGGGGTCTGTGCGACCACACAGGTCTTGTGCCCACGAAGCTGGCCAGCCTGTGGGTGCTCTGAGTCCACGGATCGCCTGTCCTGACCAGGGACGTTCCTGCCGCGGCCGCCACCTTGGGCCCTGTCCCTGGAGTCCGTGTCCAGCTTTCCGAAACTGCGCTCTCTGCTCCAAGGCCAGGGTCCTGGGCCTTCTGCCTCCAGCACCAGCAAACTCCCGTGGTCCGTACCTGCTGGTAAGCATTTCTGAGGGGGTCCCCACAAAGAGCAGGGGTGCCGGCAGCATCCCCCCGAGCCTCAGGTGCAGGTCTTGCAGGAGGTGAGACGCACTGAACTGCCACCCGGAGACCGCAGCTCAAGCCCAGCCCTGCCGCTCGGCTTGCTCCGGGTCCTGAGCGGTGTGCAGCTGGGCTTCCTGGCACCTCAGCAGTCCATCTCTACTGAAGCAGAGAATGAGGTCTGACAGTCTCCCAGGCCGCGCCAGGTCTGCACAGAGGTGATGCTAAGGGCCCGGCACGGTAAAAACTGACACGGTTACCATGTGCCACTTGCAGGCCCACTTCACGCTCGAGACAGGCCTGAGGCAGGCGCCGCTGCATCCATGCCACAGACAGGGAGGCGAGGCTCATTAAAGCAGCTGAAAGAGGAAGCGTCTGGGGGCGGACGCGGTCTGCAGCCCGGTGTGGTCACGGCTGCCCAGCTCTGCGGACAGCACAAGCCGCGGACCCGCACACTGACGGGGTGAACTTTCAGTATGTCAGCTACACCCCACAAAGCCGCCTGAGCAGAGAGAAAGAAGGAAGCGGTTGCCGCCGGGGAGGGGCGGGGGTGTCGCAGAGCGCGGCCGCTGCGCCCCCTCGCTCTGCGCCCCGCGCCGGGAGCGTGGGCTGACCCCAGGCTGCCCGCCTGCGAGTCCGGCTCCAGCGCCAGCTGGCTGGAGGACTCGGGCAAGACCGCGGCCTCAGTCTCTTCACGTGTAAAACAGGGACGAGGATGAGAGCGCTGCTGAGGGCTCAGGGCCGCAGCTGCCCCCAGCAGAGCTCTGAGGCCTGGACTGCGACGACCGTCTCAGCTCAGCTCCAGCCAGAGCCGGGCGCCCGAGAGGGGACCGCCTCCGTGCCCAGCCCGTCTGTGCCCGGCAGGCCCTCCCCTCCCGGCATCTGCAGAAGCCGTCTTTGGTCAGACAGGGGACACGGCTCGCTTCCTGGGATGGAGAGCAGCATCTTCCCGCAGGCGCCCTCAGGACCCCGGGAGCTCAGACCATCAACACTGGGCCTGAGGCTGGGTGGCCACGGAGGGCACACCAGCCACACCCACGTGCCCCCACCCACGGGCGTGACGCCTCCCCCCCGACTCACGGGTCAGGCCGGAGAGGACAGGGCTTGTTAGCAGACGGTCAGCCTGAGCACGGAGCACACAGGTGGGCTGGGGGCTGGGGACGGCGCGAGGCGTGTTTTCTGTCTGACCCCCGCGCGTCTCCTGTGTGTACTTGGCCTGTGGGACCCACCCTCTCCCTTCCGCTCTCTCACTGAACGCCCACCCAGGCCCTGCTGGGGGCGGGGCCCCCCCCCCGGTGTCACCAGCTCACCGACGAGCACATGGAGGTTCTGGCAAGGGCCTGGCTGAACGTGGACTCAGTCCTCTGACGCCAAGTATTTTTCCACTGTCCTTCTGAGAAGGAAGCCAGAGAGTCACTCTGACGCCGTTGATCCCGCGCTCAAGGAATAAAGGCACGCACCGTGCTTCCACCCCTGCCCTGCAGACCGCCCTGCACGCCTAACAAGACGCAGCAGGCCTCACGGACCACATCAGGCGTGGGCGCTCTGGCCCTGCAAGCCCCTGGGGTCCCAGACGTAACACCAGTGAGCATCAGTCCTCAGGGCTCAGGGGGCAGGAAGGCGGGTGGGGCCACGGGAAACCAGGCCAGACCTGCAAGGGCCCCTGGAGCCACTCTGAGGCCACGGGGTGACAACAGGCTGTTGGGCTGACTTTTTAAAACCCATTTGTCACACTGACGCTAATCCTCTTGTTAACAATCTCCTGCCCTGATTCAGATCAGCTCTAAGCTGGATGGAGGAAGAGGCCAGGGCAGCTGTGGGGCTTAAGGAGTCTCCGGGAGGTCAGTAGAGTTTGGAGGACTCCTGGGGTGGGGGAGGGGTGATGCTGAGCCTGAATCCCACTGTCTCCCTCGCGGCAAGCCACTCCATCAGGCACCACTCCACTCCCCTCCGCCTCCTCTCCCGGCAGCCAGGCCCTTGCTTTTGCTTCTTATTGATTTTCATATTTAAGGAAAATCCATTTGCTTGATTCAGAGTAACTGAGTCATCATGGGGTTTGGAGGAAAAGTGCTCACAAGGCGGCTGCTTGGCAGAGCCCTCTCCTGGGCGGGGCGGGATCCCACTTCCCACCCAGACGAGGCTGCATCCGTGGGCCCTGCGGCTCCTCACACGCGGCCCTGTCCCGCCAACTGGGCTCGCACAGCTTCCGCCCCGCAGCACCCCAGGCCTTGTTCTCTCCTCCCTGCTCCCTCCTGGCCACGTCCTTCACTGGCGGAGTTCCACGCCAGGCCACGCACAGCAGGGCTGGGGACTGGTGTGGTCCGCCACTCACAAAGGGGAGGGAAATACTGACCCCCAAGGGAGGAGACTTCACTCTCAGGGAGCCATGGCTTTGCCTTCTCCCCCATTCGGCGCCCTGGGAACAGCATCTTCCTGACAGACCAGTGTGGGCGGGGCCCGAGTGCATCCTCGGGGTGAACTAGAGGGCAGCTCAGGGCAGCCGTGTGGTCCTTGGTCCCCAGGCCTCGGAGGCAAGGAGCTCAGCCAGCCTATCCTGTGAGCCTTTGAGACAGGACAGTGCTTCTTCTAAAAGAGCCAGGCTCCCCTGTGCCGGCCGGCAGACCTGTGAAAAGCAAGAGACCCCAGTCAGCCCATCGCTGAGTGCCACGCTGGGCGCAGGCTTGCAGGTCCGAGAGAGCAAACAGCAGCCATGGTTTACCAAGTCACGCCAGGCACCATGCGTGCGCCAGCTAGATCATCAGGCTTAATCCTCCCAACAGCTGGACAAGATGGCAACTGATGAGAAACCAGAATGGCCCCAAAGAGTCCGTTCAGGTTCCCATGGCTGGTGAGGAGCAGACGGACTCGAGCGGGCACTTTGCCGTTACATCCTCAGGGCAAGGACCCACCTGCGTGTCCCTCTGGGACAGTCTCTCTGTCCCTCTCCCGCCCAAAACAGACAACTCATTCTTTTCATGGGCGAAAAAGACATCCAAATCTCTTCTCCGGTCAGGTGAGAACCTCCTCGGTGCCAGGGCCGCCGCTGCCTGGCGCGCCTCTCACCCTCTGTGTGCACAGCCAGTGACCTGAGTGACTGACTGGCCGGGGTTAGGCACAACTCTGCTGACCCTCGGCCCGCAGCGGATGTTGCAGGCGGACGTCTGGGGACCTCCCGGGACCTGGCCCCGGACGTCCATCTGCCTGCTCTGTGGAGCTGGCCGCCTCTGCTCCCAGGCTGCTGGCTCCTTGGTCCCACAGCTGCCTTTCTCAGGGGCCGGAGGCTCCAGAAGCTGGGGCCACCTGGCCTCCAAGGGCCCCCGGGGAGGCACGCGGCCTGGCCCCTCCTCCAGCCGGTCTAAGGGTCCGCTCCTTTCCTTTCCCCTTCCTGCCCTCCTCCTCTCCCAAGCCCCAGAAGGAGGCGGGCAGGCCAGGGTCAGGAGGTGGGATGGAGTCCCGGGCGGGCGCTTCAGTGAGCACAGCTACTTGCCAGGCCCTGCATGAGTCTCCCCGCCCCTCTGCCCCGCGTCCCACGCCAGACCGAGGAGCAGAGAGCCAGGAAGGGGGCCCGGGGGGCAGGGCGGGGGCGACCCATCGGTCCCGGCGCCTCCGGACGGCCGGGCGGCCGCAGCCCGAGGGCGCGCGGGGCGGGGGCGGCGGGCCCCCGGCCTAGGAAAGGCCCGATTGTGCGGAGGCTTCCTGCCCCCGACCCAGCTCCGCCTTTCTGCGGCCGCGGAGGCGGGACGGAAGGCGAAGGCAGGAAAGGGTTACGGGAATAGCTTTCCAATGACAAAGTCTGGAAGGGCCCGGCGCCTCCGCCCCTCTGTGGGTTCGACTGGCATAGCGCGGGGGGAGCGGGCGCCCGGCGGTGCAGCCTCCGCCCCTGGCCTGGGGAGGCAGCCGGCGTGTGCCCGGGGCAGCGGGTCAGCAGGCTCCGCCCCGCGCCCGGCTGGGGACGCACTTTGTTCGGGATGCCGCCTCTCTCTGGGTCGTGGGCCCGGCGCCGGCGGCTGCCCTAGTGCCACCCGCGGCCGGAGCGTGGACGCCGAGACTCCACGGGGCCCGACCCGGCGCGGGAGCCCGAGAACTTTCTTGCGGCGCGGTCCGGATGCGCAGCTGTGCGCGGCGGCGGCGCGGAGCCCGGGCCCCGGGGCGCAGGCGCGCGGGTGAGTGGCCGGCGCGGGGACCGGGCGGTCGCCGGGCGGGTTCCGGGGCGGGGCCGGGGGGTCCTGCGGGGCTGGGCACGAGTCCCGGGAGGTGGTCTTGCGCCCGCGGGAGGCTGCGCGCGGGGAGCGGGAGAGAAGTTGGAAGAAGCACCCGGGAAGGTCCCCGCGGGGCTGAGCGTCTGTGCAGGAGTCGGCTGGTCGGGGGCCGTCCCGGCCCACCCCGTCTGGGCCGCGTTTTCTTTCCCTTGCGGTGTAGTTCCCTTTAAGGGTGTTGAGATCCTGTGATCAGAGATACCGGGCGCTACGCTACTACACACACCGGCACACACACGCACACGCACGCACACACACACGCTCACGCACCCTGCCCACATCCTCTTCCATCCCAGCCGAGCGCGGTGAACAGCCGGGCAGGTGACCTTGGCGGCTGTTCCAGAAAGCGTTCCCTGGCTCCGGGATGCGCCGAGAAGCGCCCTGGGGCCGGTCCTCGGAGGCCGGCCTTGGCGCGCGCCTGAGAGGGCTTCCCGGCGCCGCCGGACTCGGAGCCCCCCTAAGGGTGTGTGGGTCCCGTGGGCCCTTCTGTGCTCATAGCCACGGAGACTGGGCGGAGGATGAGGAGCCGGCCGGGTCTGCTCGGGCCGAGAGGGGAGGCGGAGGGGCGGGGTGCAGGGGTGACCCCCGCCCGGCAGGCGGGCTCCTAGCCCCGGCGCAACAGAGCAGCCTCCCTCGGCGGCGTCAGGGGACTTTGATAAGAGAGCCCGGGGCTCCGCCGGCGCCGCGTCCGGGCCGCGCATCCCCGCGGCAGCGCCGGTTATCTGGCTTCCTGTTTCAGCTGTTGGGACACCATTGGCTCGTTCAAATGCAATGCTGAGTAGCCTGCGGCCTTGCTCGAGCCGCGGAAGCTGAGGGTTTGCCGGGGTTTGCCTCTTGTGAGTGTCTGGTTCTTCAACGCGGTGTCTGCTGCAACTCACTTCTAATGGGGCCGCTGACCGCACAAAGAACCCTCCCCGAGTGGGCGGAGCTGCGGGTCCCTGGACGCGGGCTCCCTTCAGGTCAGGCGGGAGGACTCCAGCCTGCTTGTGCATGCTTTGTTTTTCTTCCAGCTTTGAGTTTGGGTTTGTGAGTCTTTGGGATTAAACTTGGAAATGAGACCAGGAATCACGGTGACTGGGTTTCCTCCCCAGACAAAGCGTCACAGAGGTCTGGGCTTTCAGCAGCGGTTTTGGGGGAAAGTTTTTGATGTGTTTGTAGTTCTGTGTCAGCCTCTGTTGCTCTCGCCCTGGATAACCTGGGGGCGGGTCGTTCCTCACTTCTGTACCCGGGGAGGGCACACGGGGCTGTTCTGATCTGCACTCCAGCCTCTAGCTTCCCGAGCTGCCCAGGTTTAAAGGGAACAGCCCCTCCCGCTGAGCTCCCCGTGGGCGGGTTTCACTTTCTGCTCGGTGTGTTTGTCTCCCCGGGATGCCCTCCTGCCAGCTCCTGTCTGACCACCTATAAGGCCCGGCACCTAGCAGGCACCTTGTAAGTGTTTTCCTTCCCTTCCCAAAGCTCGCCCCCTCCTGAGCCATGGCAGCCTCTGGCGTCAACCCAGCTCTGGCCCCAGAATGGCCTGGAATAGAAACATCTCTTGTCCATCTTTTAAAACCTGTCTCCCTTCCTCTTTTCATTTTCCATCAGTATCACTTCCCTTTTCTTTTAAAGTTCTTTTGACTTCTTAAGGGGTTTGGCCTTTAGGAAAACGAGTCAAAGGGGTCTCTTCCCATGCCGGCCCCTGCCCTGCCCGCCCTCCCGTCCACAGAGGGCACTTGGGGCCCCCGGGAGGGAGCAGAGCAGCTCCGCGCCACCCTGCTGGGCTGCAGACGCTGCCGGGCAGGCAGGGCTCCCTCGTGCTGGTCCACGGCGCCTTCTCCCCCAGCCAGTCACCTGCGGGCATCGGAGCACCTCTCTTCCTGGTGTCTCCATCCACAGATCTTAGCAGGTGCCACACAGGCGTTGGCAAGAGAGAAGAACAGAAACGAGGGAAGGGAGACCATCTCCACGGTGGAAGCAGCCCCCAACTCTGAGAGTCTCGGGACCACAGAGAGAGAACTGGGAGATAATACTTCATCTTTCTGGCCCCGAGTCACAAAATCATCTTTAAAAACACTTCTAGTTCCGTCTTCAACTTAAAAAATCCCCACCAACTTCTCAAGTGGAAAACACCCCCCTAAGAACAAACTCATGGGCCTGCTTTGCTCCTCCCCGCTCTGGGGAAGGCTGACTCAGGCCCGTTTCCTCCAAGGAGCCTGGGATTTTGCTCCCAGCTTCCTGTGACTCTTGAGACATGAAGGGAGCCAGACGGCTCCTGGGTCCAGAGACCCAGTCCGCCCGGGCCTGCTGTGGGGTGGCCCACGCCTCCTGCCCGTCTGTCCCCATCAAGCGCATTTGCTTTCCTTGGTTGTAATGAGACGCGCTAACAGGCATGAAAAATTAAAGGCGCTGACACAGGTTCCCCCAGCAAGGACCGTGAATAACGAAATATTTCCACCTCAAGAGGCCGCCTGATGCCCAGACCTCAGACGCTCTGAAAGCGTTCCTAAGTGCCATTGCTTTCTTAATGTCTTCTTCGGATTATTCACTGCCAGGGTACAGAATTGCTGCTGACTTCTGGGCTCTGATCTCGTGCCCTGAAACGTTTGTTTCTTCGCCCCTGTGGCTCCTGTGTGCGGGTTCTTTGGGATTTGCTACAGGTGGGGTCGTGTCGACAGTAGAGACAGAGGCATTCCCCTTCCGTGAAGATTCCCCTTCCGTGAAGATTCCCCTTCCGTGAAGATTCCCCTTCCGTGAAGAAGGCTCCTGACTTCTGCTTCTCCCCTGAACGCCCTGCCGTGCAGAGCTGAGCGGCCGCAGTGAGCGCCGGCAGCCCCGACTTGCTCCTGATCTGAGAAGGAAGCTTGCAGTGCTTAGCACGGAGTAGGGTGTTTGCCGTGGGTTTTCCATAAATGCTGTTTGTCGTGTTGAAGAAATCCCTCCTAATCCAGCTTTTCTCAGTGTCTGTTATCAAGCACGGGCGTTGGGTTTTGTCGGATGACTTTTTTCTGTGTTAGTGAGGTCGTGTGTTCTGGTACGTCACACTGATTGTTTCTCTTGGGTTGACGTTCCCTTGAGTTCCTGAGAAAAATCCCTCTGAAACATTTTTTTTTAAACTTTCATTTCTTTTATGTAAAAAACTGAAGAAAATTTGACAAAGTGCTAACATTTTGTAGTTGGGTGGGTTGATGCATGTTTATTATATTTTTCTTTATAGTTATTATACTTTAAATATTAAAACTTGATTGTGGTTCAATATATGTAACATAAAATTGACCACTTAATGACTAAGCAACCGCTCTGTGGCACTGAGGACATCCTGCTGCCGCCGCCGCCGCCAGGGCTAGGGCCCCTCTCCGTGAACAGCTGCCTCCCACGCTCCTCCCCGGCCCGGGCCGCCCCCCTCACCGGCTTTCTCCTGTGAATCTGAACACTTTGTAAAAACTAGAAAAGTCAGGACTTGGAGGCACTGGAGGGTTAAAGGACCCCACCCCACCTCCAAAGGGAGCATCTTGGAAGGATTCTGACTCAGATCTTCTTGACTGTGCCAACCATTGTCCCCACATCAGAGACACGACCAGCCCAGGTGTACACGCGAGCTCACCCAGGTGTAGACAAGAGCTGACCCAGGCATAGAAACAAGCTCACCCAGGTGTAGACAGGAACTCACCCAGGTGTAGACAGGAGCTCACCCAGGTGTAGACAGGAGCTCACCCAGGCGTAGAGACGAGCTGACCCAGGCGTAGACAGGAGCTGACCCAGGTGTAGACAAGAGCTGACTCAGGTGTAGACACGAGCTGACCCAGGTGTAGACAAGAGCTGACCCAGGCATAGAAACGAGCTCACCCAGGTGTAGACAGGAACTCACCCAGGTGTAGACAGGAGCTCACCCAGGTGTAGACACAAGCTGACCCAGGCGTAGACAGGAGCTGACCCAGGTGTAGACACGAGCTGACTCAGGTGTAGACACGAGCTGACCCAGATGTAGACACGAGCTGACCCAGGCATAGAAATAAGCTGACCCAGGTGTAGACAGGAGCTGACCCAGGTGTAGACACAAGCTGACCCAGGCATAGAAATGAGCTCACCCACATGTAGACAGGAGCTGACCCAGGTGTAGACAGGAGCTCACCCAGGTGCAGACAGGAGCTGACCCAGGCGCAGACAGGAGCTGACCCAGGCGCAGACACGAGCGACCCAGGCGCAGACACGAGTGACCCAGGCGTAGACAGGAGCTGACCCAGGCTTAGACAGGAGCTGACCCAGGTGTAGACACGAGCGACCCAGGCGTAGACTAGACCCTGGGAGGTGACTGTCACGCCGGTGCCTCTGCCCAGCTCCTGTCTCTTATACACATCTAGATGTGTATAAGAGACAGGAAATAAGCTCACCCAGGTGTAGACAGGAGCTGACCCAGGTGTAGACAGGAGCTGACCCAGGTGTAGACACAAGCTGACCCAGGCATAGAAATGAGCTCACCCACATGTAGACAGGAGCTGACCCAGGTGTAGACAGGAGCTCACCCAGGTGCAGACAGGAGCTGACCCAGGCGCAGACAGGAGCTGACCCAGGCGCAGACACGAGCGACCCAGGCGCAGACACGAGTGACCCAGGCGTAGACAGGAGCTGACCCAGGCTTAGACAGGAGCTGACCCAGGTGTAGACACGAGCGACCCAGGCGTAGACAGGAGCTGACCCAGGCTTAGACAGGAGCTGACCCAGGCTTAGACACGAGCGACCCAGGCGTAGACAGGAGCTGACCCAGGCTTAGACAGGAGCTGACCCAGGTGTAGACAGGAGCTCCCCCAGGTGTACACACGAGCTTACCCAGGTGTAGACACGAGCTGACCCAGGCATAGAAATGAGCTCACCCAGAAGCTCACCCACATGTAGACAGGAGCTGACCCAGGTGTAGACAGGAGCTCACCCAGGTGCAGACAGGAGCTGACCCAGGCTTAGACAGGAGCTGACCCAGGCGTAGACAGGCGCTCACCCAGGCGTAGACACAAGCTGACCCAGGCGCAGACAGGAGCTGACCCAGGCGCAGACAGGAGCTGACCCAGGCGTAGACAGGAGCTGACCCAGGCGTAGACACGAGCGACCCAGGCGTAGACAGGAGCTCACCCAGGCGTAGACAGGAGCTCACCCAGGCTTAGACAGGAGCTGACCCAGGTGTAGACAGGAGCTCCCCCAGGTGTACACACGAGCTTACCAAGGTGTAGACAAGAGCTGACTCAGGCGTAGACACGAGCTGACCCAGGTGTACACATGAGCTCACCCAGGCGTAGACACGAGCTCACCCAGGCATAGAAACAAGCTTACGCAGGTGTAGACAGGAGCTCACCCAGGTGTAGACACGACCTGACCCAGGTGTAGACATGAGCTGACCCAGGCATAGAAACGAGCTCACCCAGGTGTAGACATGAGCTGACCCAGGTGTAGACAGGAGCTCACCCAGGCATAGAAACGAGCTCACCCAAGTGTAGACACAAACTCACTCAAGCACAGACATGAACCGACTCGGGGTCTCCCGGGGGCCGGGAGGACACAAGGCCACCCCGGCATGAGCTGTGTTTCTCTGGCTCGGTGGCAGCCTCCCTGGGACCTCAGACAGGGCGGGTCCCGGGGCTTCCCTCGGCTTGGACGTGGCTGCCTCAGCGACTCTGGTCAGTGAAGGGGGGGTGGTTGAGCTGATTTCCTCCCCGGAACCGCGGGCTGGTCACTGCTTGCAGTGACGCAANCCAGGCATCTGTCCCCTCTCCCAGGCATCTGTCCCCTCTCCCAGGCGTCTGTCCCTCTCCTGGGCGTCCGTCCCCTCTCCCAGGCGTCCGTCCCTCTCCTGGGCGTCCATCCCTCTCCTGGGCGTCCATCCCTCTCCCGGGCATCTGTCCCCTCTCCCAGGCATCTGTCCCCTAGATGTGTATAAGAGACAGTTTCATCCCTCCCCGGATTTTAAAGTCCATTTGTAAACAGAATAAACACCAACTTCTGTAGAATTAAACTCAGAGCTGGAAAGAACCGTGTCTTGGAGCCCCGTATTTGCCTTTCAGACACCGCGGGCGCCTCTAAACCCTCCCCCCAGGGTCCTCAGGCCGGGACCCCTCTGTGGCCCGGGGACCCCCGCGACGGCGTGCTGAAACCACCTGGTTCTGACGTGGACGCCCTGTGAGGGTTCCTCTTGGGTTAGTCTGGGGTGGGCATGATTGCCGCCCGCTGGTGGAGATCCCGGGTAAAGGGGCTTCCCCGATGCACCCCCGATGCACCCCCGAATGGAGCGGGGCCAGCGGTAAGCCGAGCGCAGCGGCGTAGCAGCCTTTCAGGGTCTGGACGTGGTGCCAGCCGCGGCCCCAGGCTCTTGCTCCGACCCGTCTCCTTCAGATCGCGCTCACTGGGGTGATCTCCAGTACCTGCTGGGAAGACGGGTGTCGTCACAGCCGGAACTTGACCGTGAAGCGAGGCAAACTGGGAGCCAAGGTTCAGGTCTTGACTTTGCAGCGAAGGCCTCAGTGCACGGTGGATAGTCCACAAATGTCCGCCATCAGGGTCACACTCTGCCCCCGAGCTCGCCAGTGCGGTCACGGGACGCAGGCAGACCCAGCCGAGGCCCTGCTTCTCCCCGGGAGGGCGTGACGAAAACACCTGTCTCCTAAGACACTGCTCCCCCCGCTCCTGGTCTCAGCCCACCCCTTCCGTCAGCGTGGCCCCTGTGGGCTGGCCAGGCTGGGAAATCCCCGGGGGAGCGAGTGGGTGGCAGGAGCCTTGGAGCCTGCCCCTCCCCAGGACGGCCGTCCGGAGGCCAGCAGGGACCACCCGTGTCCGGGGGAGGCGGCTCTCTGCTCCCGCTCCTCCACATGCCCTCTGTGGGCGCCACGGCTCGTCAGCCAGGCGAGACCGCTGGCCCGCTGCAGGCGCTGCCCTCAGGAGCTGGGCGCAGCGGAGGGCAGGAGGCCGGGGTGGCAGGCGTCCTTTGCTCCTTGCTGTTAGCGCTCCTCGCTGTTAGCGCTCCTCGCGTGCCCTACGGGCCCCTAGTTTTGCAGACCTGGGCAGAGCGTGGAGTAGACCCTGGGAGGTGACTGTCACGCCGGTGCCTCTGCCCAGCTCACTGGTGCAGATAATTGAGTTAGCTGGGCAGGAGGCTGGGCTCTGGGCGCCGCTGAGATGCCAACTGTTCTGTCTGCTCTCCTTGGACCAAACAGACAGCTGACCTGCCGCCGGGCGCAGCCCTGGCTGGGACCCACCGACAGCCGCCCACCTGGCCCCGTTTGGGGCGGTTCTGGGGGTCTCGGCCCTCCCCCGCACCCCGCCCGCAACACACACACCCTCGGGGGACGGTGGCAACTGTCGGGTCAGAGCTGGCCCCGACTCCTCGGCCCTGAGGGGCACGGCAGAGCCTTCTGATGTGGGAAGGTTTTTTTCCCTGGTAATGTTTCATTTTGAAAAAATGTCCGGTCAGTAGAGGTCAGTGACTGGCACAGGGCATGTCTGGACTCTGCTACCGTCTTGCTCCAAAGCTGTCACCCTCTCCACCCACCCTCCCACCCGCACGGGCAGTCTCCCGAGCCTCAGCCCACGCATTACCTGAGGGCAAGGGCCTATAGCCCCACAGTCACCCCGAATGTCAGCAAACTGACACGCGTCCCCCGCAGTCACACGGGTGACGCTGGGCCGGCTCACGTGCGTCCCCGACCGTCACACGGGTGACGCTGGGCCGGCTCACGTGCGTCCCCGACCATCACACGGGTGACGCTGGGCCGGCTCACGTGTGTCCCCCTCCACGGGCTGTGTTCACATGCCCCAGTGCCCCCTCCAGAGGGCCGTGCCTCCCTCCACCTGCCCTGTTGGGGTCTGAGCTGTGGATTTCTCTCGAGGAAGAGAGACTGCGGTCATGACCCCTTACACTGGGCCAGGCGTGCCCTCGGGGCAAAGCGCTCTGAACTGAGCTCACAGCCTCTTAGTGAGATGGACACTGGTCTTGTCCCCGTTTTACTGGGGAGGGAGCTGAGGATCAGAGAGTTAACCAGGCGGCCCCACCAGTACCAGCGGCTCCAGGCTGCATGTCGGGTGAGTGTGTATTTGCAGAAAGTCTCGTGTGTGTCTTTCGTATTCCTTATCTTCCCCACCTTGCCTTGTGCGGCCTGCTGTGCCGCCCGTCTCACCGAGGAGAGAGGGTGCAGACCACAGTCACCCGCCCCAGCCCTGAGCGAGACCTGCACTGTCCTCCTGAAGCAAGTTGAGTGCGGGTGGCCTCTGGGGAGCTGAGTGCGGGAGGTGGCCTCTGGGGAGTTGAGTGCGGGAGGTGGCCTCTGGGGAGCTGAGCGCGGGAGGTGGCCTCTGGGGAGCTGAGCGCGGGAGGTGGCCTCTGGGGAGCTGAGCGCGGGAGGTGGCCTCTGGGGAGCTGAGCGCGGGAGGTGGCCTCTGGGGAGCTGAGCGCGGGAGGTGGCCTCTGGGGAGCTGAGCGCGGGAGGTGGCCTCTGGGGAGCTGAGCGCGGGAGGTGGCCTCTGGGGAGCTGAGCGCGGGAGGTGGCCTCTGGGGAGCTGAGCGCGGGAGGTGGCCTCTGGGGAGCTGAGCGCGGGAGGTGGCCTCTGGGGAGCTGAGCGCGGGAGGTGGCCTCTGGGGAGCTGAGCGCGGGAGGTGGCCTCTGGGGAGCTGAGCGCGGGAGGTGGCCTCTGGGGAGCTGAGCGCGGGAGGTGGCCTCTGGGGAGCTGAGCGCGGGAGGTGGCCTCTGGGGAGCTGAGCGCGGGAGGTGGCCTCTGGGGAGCTGAGCGCGGGAGGTGGCCTCTGGGGAGCTGAGCGCGGGAGGTGGCCTCTGGGGAGCTGAGCGCGGGAGGTGGCCTCTGGGGAGCTGAGCGCGGGAGGTGGCCTCTGGGGAGCTGAGCGCGGGAGGTGGCCTCTGGGGAGCTGAGCGCGGGAGGTGGCCTCTGGGGAGCTGAGCGCGGGAGGTGGCCTCTGGGGAGCTGAGCGCGGGAGGTGGCCTCTGGGGAGCTGAGCGCGGGAGGTGGCCTCTGGGGAGCTGAGCGCGGGAGGTGGCCTCTGGGGAGTTGAGTGCGGTGGTGGCCTCTGGGGAGCTGAGTGCGGGAGGTGGTCTCTGGGGAATTGAGTGCGGCTGGTGGTCTCTGGGTGATGGAGCATCAGCTGTGGCCTCGGGGAGGGCAGGAGGGCAGGGGCAGGGTCCCCAGCACGCTTGTCTTGTTCAGGGGGTGGTTCGAGTTGTTGATCTGCCCTAGAACAAGAGACTCTAGGTGGGAATAGCCAGTAAGAAGAATGAAACCCACCTGTGGGAGGAAGAGACGCAGACGGAAGTCCTCCTTCCCTGCCACTTTGCCGTGCTCGGTCACTTCAGTGGCGTCCGGCTCTTCGCGGCCCCTTGGACTGCAGCCCGCCGCGCTCCTCGGTCCACGGGATGCCCCAGGCGAGAATGCTGGAGTGGGTGCCGTGCCCTCCTCCAGGGGACCTGCCCCACCTGGGACTGAACCCGCGTCTCGCACCTCTCCTGCACTGGCAGGTGGGTTCTTTACCACTAGCTCCACCTGGGAAGCCCTCCTACGGCTCTGCCGGGTAACAGGGGGTGTTTTCTAAAGATGGCAAAACAGGGAGTCAAGGTATCGGCGTATCGTCCCGGGTCGTGTCGGTCATCCACAGAGAGGTGGCCCCGGCGGCTCCCGGGGCAGCAGGCCGGCCTGACTGGGGACGCTGAGCCCAGGCCCCAGGCCCGGTGGGCACTCTCACCAGCCCGAGCCCTAGGACTCTGCGCCCCCAAAGGAGCGCTGGTGTTTTCATTGTAAAAATTTTAAAAACACCTTTCGGAGGCTTTGGACGTCGGCGAAACGTTTCTTAATCATTTAATGTTGACTATTTCTTGGTAACCCTGAAGCTCAGCAGAAACTACTGTGAAGCGAGAAAACATTTACCTGCCGCTTATTTTCAAATATAATGCACTGTATGAAAAGTAAATTTAAGTATCGGTTCAGTTGGCACGATGTTAGGATTTACAGATGCGGTCACCTTGGTTAATTTCAGTTTTTGCAGTTTTATTTTGTGTTTTGGAACCTGGGTTCCCTTGCGGGCCTCTGAAGGTCTCCTTGGCCCCGGGCCTTCTGTTTTAGAAGCTGGCGGGGCTGGTGAGGGCAGAGGTGGCCCTGAAGGGCGTGCCGCGGGGCTCGTGGCCCGCAGACCCTCCGGGCACGCCAAGTGCCGCTGCGGCCTGGCCCGTGCATGGAGCTGAGCCAGCCTGGAGCCCCACAGGCCGGGCCCCGCGTCCCCAGCTGCCTCTTTCTGAAGCCTGCCCTGTGGAAGTTCCTCCAGTTTTGTGAGCGGCCCCCGCGGGTTGACTCCCCATTCCAGGATCTCGTTCCCTCCCCCTGGCACCCGCTAGGAGGCAGGACCTACGTCCCCTTTCTGCAGATGGTGAAGCCAGGACCCAGAGAGGGTCGGGCTCCATGGACGTGAGTCTGAGCAGACTCAGGGAGATAGTAAAGGACAGGGAAGCCTGGCGTGCTGCAGTCCGTGGGGTTTCAAAGAGCTGTGCACGACTTAGCGGCGAACAGTAACAGAGAGGGTAGGTAACCTGCCCAAAGCCACACAGCTCTAGGAATCAGGCGTGACTGGGATCCGTGTTCCTTCCGGCGCCCCGCCCCCAGCCTACACAGCCCCGGTGGGCAGCGTCTTCAATGGCCCGTGGACGTAAACTGCAGACGTTATGTCTGTTACACAGAGGCAGGAATCTCTCACATCGACTTTTTGCTAACTTTGCTATTGCATTTACTTTGACAAATGCTTAAGATTTGTCTTTTAAGAGCAGCTACTTAACCTTAGGCTGCGACAGCACCCAAGCGTGGCCGAGAGGAGCTACCCACCGTCCAAGGTCGGGGCAGAAGCCGGGAGGACCCCATGCCCGAGGGGCGGCGGCCAAGAGGAGCTACGCCTCATCCGACATCAGGGGCGGCGGCCGAGAGTGCCAGGCTGCGACGGCGCAGGAACGGCCGAGAGGAGCTACCCCCCGTCCGAGGTAGCTCAGACGAGTGAACGTCGACATTCTAGGAATCAGCGAACTAAAATGGACTGGAATGGGTGAATTTAACGCAGATGACCATTATATCTACGACTGTGGGCAGGAATCCCTTAGAAGAAATGGAGTAGCCATCATGGTCAACAAAAGAGTCCGAAATGCAGTACTTGGATGCAATCTCAAAAACGACAGAATGATCTCTGTTCGTCTCCAAGGCAAACCATTCAATATCACAGTTATCCAAGTCTATGC
>SJYT01019576.1:240906-250919 GCA_006410635.1 Cephalophus harveyi | reverse complement strand
TCTCCACTGCTACCGAGCTCCTTACCACGCGTCACCACAAGGCCTTGTTTCTCAAGACCATGTCATCCTGAGTCACCCCATTTCCTCGTGCTGGCCGTGGTCCCTGGGGCTCCCAGAATGTGCTCCAGGGTTGGCGTGACTAGAGAGAGGGTGGAAGGGGTCGTGCACAGCCGGCCACAGGGGCCAGGACACCCAGCCCCACGTGCAGCGGAGACAGAGGCCTCTGTGTCTGGGTCTGGGAGGAGCGACGGGCCCACAGGGCTGAGAGGCAGCCCAGGACAGAGGACAGCCTGCTGGGCTGGACTTGGACCTGGAGCAGCCTGAGGGTCCTGGCTCAGTCAGGTCAGGAAATCCTGGCTCACGGACGCCTCAGGGGACGCGGTGGGGCATCCATAGCTGGGCAGTCACGAGCATCTGTCCCCTCTGCTGGGTGGTTGTGGGCGTCCGTCCCTCTCCTGGCCATCCGTCCCCTCTCCCAGGCGTCCGTCCCCAACCCGGGTGTCCATCCCTCTCCTGGGCGTCCGTCCCCCCTCCCGGGCATCTGTCCCTCTCCTGGGCGTCCGTCCCCTCTCCCAGGCGTCTGTCCCTCTCCCGGGCGTCCGTCCCCAACCCGGGTGTCCATCCCTCTCCCGGGCATCTGTCCCCTCTCCCAGGCGTCTGTCCCTCTCCTAGGCGTCCGTCCCCTCTCCCAGGCGTCTGTCCCTCTCCTGGGCGTCCATCCCTCTCCCGGGCATCCATCCCTCTCCCGGACATCTGTCCCCTCTCCCAGGCGTCTGTCCCTCTCCTGGCCATCCGTCCCCTCTCCCAGGCGTCCGTCCCCAACCCGGGTGTCCATCCCTCTCCTGGGCGTCCATCCCTCTCCCGGGCGTCCATCCCTCTCCCAGGCATCTGTCCCCTCTCCCAGGCATCTGTCCCCTCTCCCAGGCGTCTGTCCCTCTCCTGGGCGTCCGTCCCCTCTCCCAGGCGTCTGTCCCTCTCCTGGGCGTCCATCCCTCTCCTGGGCGTCCATCCCTCTCCCGGGCATCTGTCCCCTCTCCCAGGCATCTGTCCCCTCTCCCAGGCATCTGTCCCTCTCCTGGGCGTCCGTCCCCTCTCCCAGGTGTCTGTCCCTCTCCTGGGCGTCTGTCCCCTCTCCCAGGCGTCTGTCCCGCTCCTGGGCGTCCGTCCCCTCTCCCATCCCTCTCCCGGGCATCTGTCCCCAACCCGGGTGTCCATCCCTCTCCTGGGCGTCCATCCTCTCTCCCAGGAGCCCGTCCCCTCTCCCGGGCGTCCATCCCTCTCCCGGGCATCTGTCCCCTCTCCCAGGCGTCTGTCCCTCTCCTGGGCGTCCGTCCCCTCTCCCAGGCGTCTGTCCCTCTCCAGGGCGTCCATCCCTCTCCCGGGCATCCATCCCTCTCCCGGACATCTGTCCCCTCTCCCAGGCGTCCGTCCCTCTCCTGGCCATCCGTCCCCTCTCCCAGGCGTCCGTCCCCAACCCGGGTGTCCATCCCTCTCCTGGGCATCCGTCCCCTCTCCCAGGTGTCTGTCCCTCTCCTGGGCGTCTGTCCCCTCTCCCAGGCGTCTGTCCCTCTCCTGGGCGTCCGTCCCCTCTCCCAGGCGTCTGTCCCTCTCCTGGGCGTCCGTCCCCTCTCCCAGGCGTCCGTCCCTCTCCTGGGCGTCCATCCCTCTCCCGGGCATCCATCCCTCTCCCGGACATCTGTCCCCTCTCCCAGGCGTCTGCGTCTGTCCCTCTCCTGGGCGTCCGTCCCCTCTCCCGGGCGTCTGTCCCTCTCCTGGGCGTCCATCCCTCTCCCGGGCGTCCATCCCTCTCCCAGGCATCTGTCCCCTCTCCCAGGCGTCTGTCCCTCTCCTGGGCGTCCGTCGCCTCTCCCAGGCGTCTGTCCCTCTCCTGGGCATCCGTCCCCTCTCCCATCCCTCTTCCGGGCATCTGTCCCCAACCCGGGTGTCCATCCCTCTCCTGGGCGTCCGTCCCTTCTCCCAGGTGCCCGTCCCCTCTCCCGGGCACCTGTCCCGTCTCCCGGGCGCCCGTCCCTCTCCCGGGCATCCATCCTTCTCCTGGGCGCCCGTCCCCTCTCCCGGGTGGTCCTGGGCATCCGTCCCTCCCCTGGGCAGCTGTGGCCGTCTGTCCCCGCTCCTGCCCACAGGAGCCCCTGCTCCTGGCTCTCCCTGGCCACTGAGCGGTCACCCCCACTGGCCCCGACTGCCACCCTTGGCCTGGGCAGCCCATGCTGCCCCCAGCGCCGTTGCACGTGGTCCTCAGAGGGCAAACGCCCCTGGGCCAGGTGTTGGGGCCAAAGCATGTTGGCCACAAATGCTTGGCTGCCCAGCCCCGCGGACCATGCTTCTGGGTGGATTTATGCCCGGGGGGGTGTTTATATGTCCAAGCGGGGCAGGGGTGGGGGGCACTGGAGGGCCCCAGGCCCCTGGGCACAGCTTGTGCACCCGGCTGTCTCCAGGGCCTCATAAACAGCCCCGGTTTCGCAGGGAGGGTTCACGGGTGTGGCCGAGGCAGAGGAAGGGGAAGGGGGAGACCTGAAACGATGAGCTCAAGCCTGGGGAGCGGAAGTCCCGGTGCGGCCGCGGCCATGGGAGCAGGGCGCCCGGAGGACGGCACGGAGCCCAGGGCCTGAGCCAGGAGGGCCGTGGCCTCTGCCCGCCTCGCGTTGGGAGGTGCCTGGGGCTGCCCCGAGCCAGCCGGCCGGGCCCCGAGCAGAGCCTGAGAGAGACCCGGTCCAGAGAGAAGCAGGAGGACCCCACCCCACCGTCCACGGCCCATCTCACAGCCCAGGGGCTCCCTTCCCTCCAGCCCAGAGGGAAGGGCCCCGTTTCTCCTTCTCCCTATTTGCCTGTGTTTCCATCGAGGCGTGATTTACATTCGTAAGCGAGTGAGACGCACATTCTAAGCGTCCATCTGCTGAGCTGTTACGATAGACCGCCGCTTGGTGACCTCGCCCCAGTGCAGACCCAGGACGATTCCCTCGGCCCGTCTCCGTCCCCGGCGTCAGCGCCTCCACCGCGGGCTCACTGCTGTGCGCTTGCCGTGGCCGAGGAGCCTCTCTTCCCTCCCGGAGTGGAAGGTTCAGACCAAGGCTCCAAGCGGGGGTCCGACCGGGGGTCCGAGCTCTGGCTCAGCCCCGGGCGCTGGAGGGGCCCCAGCCCGTGCTCTGGGCTCCAAGGGGAGCCTCCAGTGGACGGAGCGCATGGGCTGGGGGGTCTGCTGTCAGCCACGGGCAGCTGCTGGGGGGCGGCCCGGTGGGAAGGACCCTCGGAGGGGCTCCTCCCGTGAGAGCGAGCCCGCTGCCCTGACTGCGGACCCAGGGGAGGGCGTGTGTTGGTCCGCTGGTCACACGGTGCCAGCAGCGGGCGGCCGGAGCGGCCTGCCGTCTCGCGCGGGGGCTGAGCGCTGGCCTGCGGGGCGGGGCCGGGTCCCCTCGCCTGCCCTGCCCCTTCTGGCCGCCCGTGTCCCCGGCAGCCTGGTGCCCCCGGCGGGCCGCTCCTGACTTGGTCTCTTCCTCCGTGCTCAGGGCCGCCTCCTCCCTGCAGGCCTCATATCAGGCTCCGACGTGCGTCTGTGTCCAGGGTCTCCCTCTCCTGACCCGGGTGCCCTGCTCCAGGGTCACAGCCGCTAACGCCTGCAGAGGCCCTGTTTCCAGACGAGGCCGTGCTCTGAGGCGACGGAGGCCAGCGCTTCAGCCGTCTTCCTGATGACACGGTTCAGCCTCTGACATCCCGCCCGCCTCGCAACGCGGGAGGAGGCAGGTGATGCCAGGTCGGACGAGGTGTGGCCTGCAAGGCCCGCGTGAGTGGCGCGCGTGCCTTCCTGACGGATCCCCCCCCGCCCCCGCCTCCATGTCCTCATCCGAGTTGCTCTCCCGGTTCTTCTCCAGGCGTCGGTCCTGCAAGTCTTTGCTTCCGCAGTTCTGAGAGTCGCGTCTGGGGGCTGGGGAAAGCTGTGGAGTCCCTGACAGGGGCGGAGAAGCTGGGGGGACCGGCTGGTGTCCGAGCCCCGCCTCGCAGGCCTGCCCTCGTCCTGGCACCCGCTTCCCTCCTCAGGGCCGGACCCTCACCAGGCCTGAGGCTTCACCTGCAGCCCTGGCCGCTGGCCCACCCCCGTGAGGCGCTATAAATCACACTTGCCTATGCGGGGGCCCTCTTCCTGTAGGAAGCACAGCGGCCTGCGCGGAGGAAAAAGGTGTTTCCGGAAGACAGGCCAGAGGGGGAGAGGCTCGCGGGTCCCCGGGGGGAGGAAGGCCCCGGAGGTGAGCGAGCCGGGGGTCGGTGGGCGGCCCAGGGCTGCTGGGGGCTGGCGGCGGCTCTGCCGGGCGCGTGCTCACGAGGACAGGCGTGAGAAGGTCCGGAGGGCGGGACCCGGGCTTTCGGGCCCAGCGGGCGGGAGGCTCGCGGTCACTGACGCCCCAGCGGTGGTCGTTTCACTGAGCGCTGGCTGGGGCAGCGCTGGGCCTGGGACGGGGGGGCCAGGCTCGGGGACGACACTGGTGGGAAAGCAAACCAGGGCTCAGCCCGGGGTAGCCAAGCAGCAGAACCCGCGCAGGGCTGGCGGGGGCGGCGCAGGAGGCATCGTGGCTTCATGGGGGCGGGCTCCCAGGACTGTGAGCTGTGGGGTCCCCCCCTTTCGGGGCTCCATTTGGGAGCCCTCGGGAACAGGGTCGTGCCTGTCCACGCCCTCCCCAGGCGGGGCCGGGTGCCGCCCGCCCGTGGGTGCCGCTGTGCCGACGCTGCAGGGCCCCAGGCAGGATGGTCACCCTTTGTCTGCAGCGGCTGCATCTTCCCGCCGCTGCCACGAGAGGGCGCAGCCTCCCACAGAAGCGGGTCCCATCGCCGTGTGGACCGCAGGCCGCGGGGCTCGGCCGCTCTGCGCCTTGGGGGCTCAGGGCAGGCTCGGGCGTCCCCTCCTCCACCACTGCCCGCCGCCCCGGGGGCGTCCTGGGCCAGCCCAACAGCCCTGTATCTGGACCAGTTTGGGGCCAGGGGGCGACGCAGCCAGCAGGAAGCAGGTGGGCTGGGACTGTGCCGCCTGGGGTCTCGCCCCACAGAGCCCCTGAGGGGCGAAGACCCCCTGAAACCCCACCCCCGGGCCCTACAGGTCCGGTCGGTGTCCCACGGGGGCCCAAGGCCTCTGCAGCCCAGGTCTGCGGCTTCGCCGTCCCTCCCCTCCCCCCACGTAGGGCCGCTTCCCTGGACAGAGGGCCTGGGCAGCATGTCCTGACCCCCGAGGCCTGGCCACACTCCGGGCCAGCCCCGCGGGCACGCAGCCACCCCGGGCCTGGGGCAGGCCAGCGCCCTGGTGCACTCCCAGCCCTCATTCCCTCCGGGATCCGAGGGGGCGTCCGTCCAGGGGCTGTCTTGGGGCTGAGTAGGGGTGGGGTCCTGGCGCCATGACCCCCTCTTGCTGAGACCCCTGAGTCCTTGCTTTGACCCCAGGAGGCTTGGGAGGCCCTGCTCTGCCCCGAGGCCCCCCTCTGTTTTGAAGGGATGGTGTTGGCAGCCCCTTAATGCTGGGCCTATGGGAGCGGGCGGTCAAGGACTGTACTAAACGAGGTGAGGTTTCTGTGCTGGGAGGGTGGTGACTGTGGACGGCAGACAGCAGGGACCCCCAGCCTCGAGGAGGAGAGGGGATGAGGGGCCTTCCCTGCCGGGCACACGTCCGGTTCTCCTGCCTGCTGGCCTGGTGGCCGACAGGCACGTCAGCCTCCTGGGCTTCACGATCGACCTGCAGGGCGGCTGGCCTCCCTCTTCGTCATCTGGGTTTCTAGGGTTTCCTCCTGAGTCTCTGCCGAGATGGCGGGCACTGTTGCGGGTGGGCTCTGCCTCCTGTGTGAGTTTGGGGGGCTCTCCCTGAAGGCAGGAGCTCCCGTGCCACCAGCCTGGAAGCAAGATCTTGAAGATCAGAATAAAGGCACCTGAGAACTGAGAGTCATTAAGTTTGAGAGCGGCTGGTGGGCTGAGGCGAGCCCACCTCGGGACCTCAGGTCAGGGTGCTGTGGGCAGGAGGGGCTTCTGCAGGCGAGGGGCTGGGAGGCAGACGCCGGGCTGGGAACAGGCCTGGGAGGCCCTGGTTGCGGGCCCTGTGACTCCCCCCTGCGCCCTCAGCAGAGCAGCCCCTCCGCAGCGGGCCGCGCCCGGACTGAGTGGCCAGCCTGGGCTGGGAGCGGGGAGGCCGGCTGCATCTCGGCAGGAAAAGCCAAGGGGTCCTGGCGGGGTGGCCGCCCAGCCCCAAGCAGTGCTGGGGCGGCTCGCACGCAGCGGTCCTGTACCGGCCCCGGGGAGCTGGGCGGGGCGGGCTCCGGGCCGCGGGGGCTGGTGGGGAGCAGGTCGCGGGGCCAGTCCTGCCCGGTGCTCTGTCCGGGGTCTTGTCTGTAAGGAGGCCGGGGCCCAGGGAGGAGGTGGGCTCAGGGGCCACGACCGTCGTCTGGATCCTGGACCCCTGTGCCTGGTGACCGCAGCTCGCGGGCTCTGTTGCGTGTCGGCTTCCTTTTCTGAAAGATGGGTGAAGGCTGCGTGGGTGGTGGGCGGTCAGGGAGTCCGGGGCCCAGGGAGGAGGTGGGCTCAGGGGCCACGACCGTCGTCTGGATCCTGGACCCCTGTGCCTGGTGACCGCAGCTCGCGGGCTCTGTTGCGTGTCGGCTTCCTTTTCTGAAAGATGGGTGAAGGCTGCGTGGGTGGTGGGCGGTCAGGGAGGTGACGCGTGGGCCTCTTGAGCAGTGTTTGCCGGGACGGGCCGCCTGGGCCCTCGACTCAGCTGCCCTGACCCGTGGGGAGTGGCCACCCTGTTCAGAGGCGACAGGCTGGGCAGAGGGCAGCAGGGGGGCTGCCCTGGGCTCGCCCTTGAGGAAACAGTCAGGAAATGTGACCCCGAGAACCTCGCCGAGAACCCCAAGAACGTGACCCCGAGAACCCCGCGGAGACGGCAGAGGGCTGCGGGCTCACCTCACGGGTGGCCTCTGCCTGGCGTGGTTTCCTGGGGCAGCCGGGCTGGGCAGGGGGTGGGCACAGAGGCGCGGCCTGGTGGCGAAGGACCCCAGCAGATCCGCAGGTGCGAGGGTGTGGCGGGGTGACCCCTGGACCCGCGAACCGGAGGCTGGTGGAATCGGATGCCTGAGGCGTGTGCTCCAGGCCTAAAGCCCCACTTCCCGACTTCTCTGAGCCTCCGTTTCCTCTTCTGCAAGGTGAGGGCACGATTCCTGTTTGAAGGGGTGCCTGAGGTTAGGGGGCAGGACCACGGGGGAGCCGCAGGCCGCCCACCCACGGGGCCAGGTTGAGCGCGGGCTCTGGGGGTATCTCCTTGGGTCGGGGCCGAGGTCAGGGCTCCTCCTGCCCCCGCCCCTCCCCACCTCTCACGGGGTGGCGGGGGGAGGCGCGTCCTGGGGGGCTGACCCTGCCCGCTGGGCGGCTCCCCACCTGCCCTGCACCCAGTCGCCCCCGGCTCTGTAGGTCGGGGGGGCCCTGGGGGACCACCAGGCTCAGGCCCTGCGTGGCAGCTTCTGAGGAACCTTCTCTCCATTTCTGAGCAGCGGCAGGGCCCCTGGCCCTGCCCTCACCGCCCTCTGTCCCTGAAGCTGGGCTGCGGTGGGTGTCTGGCTGCAGCTCGTCGCCCTGCGGTGCCCAGCGCCCGCGCCCTCACGGGTCTCGGCAGCCCCAGCGCCGGGCCGGGGAGACACACAAAGCGCCCTTGTGCTGTGTGGGGACGGCTGCCAGCTGTGGGCACGGGGCCTGGCGCGCTCTCCCGGGGACGTGGCATCCACCCAGGCCGCGGGGGAACAGAAGGGCCTCTTCTCCAGGCGGACCCCGCGGGCACTGAAGCCCCTCTGTGGGGAAGAATCCCTCTCCTGTGAGCGGCTCCGCTCTTGCAGAGCGCCTCACGATCGTTTTTACTAGCGGAGTCTGCGGGGCCCGAGCACGATGGGGGCCGTGCCCACCCCCGCCTCCGCGGTGCCCGCGGTCAGGCTGGACCCCCAGCCCCGGGTGGGGGGGGTGAGGCCGTCAGTCACCAAGGGCGCCAGACCCTCCCCCGCCCCCAGTTCACCGACCTGAGCCCAGAGTCAGCACCAGCATGCCCGTGGCCCCTGCAGACGCTCCTCTGAAAGATCAGCAGGAAACGCTGCCCTCCCACCCTCGGCTTCTTGTGGTCCTTCTCACAGGCCCTGACCCCGCCCCACCCCCTGGCTCGGGGGCCTCCCCCACCAACCCCCCCATTGTCCCCACCCCCAGCTGATGGATGAACGGGGCTCGGAGCCTGCTCAGGGGCTGTCTCTTATACACATCTGGTCTGACAACTTTACTCTGTCCTCCGAGGACCCTCGGCTCGCCGCAGGGAGCACCAGCAGCTGCGTCCTCACCCGGCTCACACTGGAGACCCGTGCCAGGCCCACTGCCTCCAGGAAGCCCACCACACCCTCCCCTTGGGCCCCCCAGCCCCTGAGCGCCCAGGGACGCTGCTCAGGGCTCCCGGCGCCGCTGCCTAGGGGCGTGTCCCCGTGACCCGGCAGCCTGCCCCTGGCTCATCCAGGTGCTTGCCCCCCGGGGCTCTCTCCCTGCCCACCGCAGACCCCCAGGGACCCCGCTTCCCTTGGGAGTCAGCCGTGTGGTGCTGACTCCCCGCCGGGGGCCCTTCCGCTGAGTCCTAACAGTTTTCTTCTCCCGCTGGTGGAGCGCCGACTGGCCCGTGGCTGGTGCTGAGCAGCCTCCCCGCCCCCAGGAGGGACTCTCCGCTCCCTGCTGCTGCCTTTCTGGGAGAGCTCCTCTCTCACTTCAGGTGTGTGCCCTGCCTACCGTCTCGTGTTTTTGTTTTTTGCTTAATATTTGCTCAGGCGTTTTCCATCTCAAAGCTCTGAACACACCCTTTTGCACGCTCCTTCCTGTGGGTGTTCCGCAGTTCGCTCACCCGCCTGTGACCCCAGACCACCGGGCACTGGGTTCAGTAGGGAGTGGTCTGGAATCGTCCCCACCGCACCCCTCAGCCGCCGGAAGACAGGAGGCGACCAGCTGCCCTTCCCAGGACGCTGATTACGATCTTGAACCGGGCGGAGTGTGGAAATCAGTGTCCAGGCCTCCCCACCCTTCCCTTCCTGCCGGTCACACGGGAAGCTGCCGGCCGCGGGGGCTCACGGGCACCCCACACTGCGAGCGGGGAGGCAGCTTCTGGGGGCCAAGGCGGGTGTCTCTGTAGGCTCTCTGGTGGGGCACCCCAGACCTGAGCCAGCAGAGGGGCACTGATGGATGAACGGGGCTCGGAGCCTGCTCAGGGGAGAGGGGCCTCCATCACAGGGCCAGGGGACAGCCGCCGCTCCGCTCTGCCGCTGCGGGGCTCAGGGACGGGTCTCAGGGTACATCCTGCTTCAGCCGGCAGTCAGGGGCTCCTGCGTGTGCAGACAGCGCCGATGAGCCCTGGGCCATCAGAGGAGGCACTGCGGTCCCCCAGAGAGCAGGGGCGATGGGCCTGGAGGGCGTGCGGGGGTGGCTGCCGCGGGCCCCCCTCCCCGTCCAGGATGAGCCCCAGGTGCGGCCACGTCCCGGGGCAGTGCTTCTTGTCCCGGGCTGGCAGGTCTCATGGGGAGACCCGGGCTGTTAACGCAGCACCAGCTCCTGCCGCGTCCTACGGCTGCGGCGCTGACCCCGTCGGAGCGGCGCTGTGTCTGTCCCTCCTGAGATGTGCACGGGGCGCGTCCGGCCCTCGGGGCGCCGCAGCTCCCGGGAGGGTCTCTGTGCCCCGCGCGCACGCAGGGCCCCGAACGCGCCCGCTGCGTGCGGGGCGGGGCGGAGCGGGGCAGCCTCGGGCTCCCTAGGACTGCCGCTGGGCGTGTGGTTCCGCCTCCTCGGGCCTCAGTGTCCTCACCTGTAAAGCGGGGATGTTGGTCGCTCCGTGAAGTTGTTAGGACTCGGCGAGGTAATGCAAGCGCCACCGGGTGCACGGGGCCTGCCCAGGGGCTCCGCTGGGGCCTCCCTTCCCTGGGGTCTCTCTGGTCTGAAAGCCCGGCAGTCTCGCGGGGTGGGGG
>SJYT01019576.1:222386-240694 GCA_006410635.1 Cephalophus harveyi | reverse complement strand
TGGGGGGGGGGGGGTGGCCGAGGCCCCACAGCTGTGCAGGGCGGGCCCCTCAGCCCCCTGGCCCAGCTGCTTCCTGTGAGCAGGACCCCGGAGAAGCGCGTTTCCTCCCTGTGCCGGGCACCCCCTTGCCGCCGGCAGCTCGGTTAGGGCCGTCTCAGCCCTGAGGACAGGCAGCAGTGGGGGCGTCAGGCCACAGCGAGAACCCCTCTGGTGCCTGGGCCGGCCCTGGGGGGCTGGGCTTGGTGAAGGAGTCTGTGTCCACAACTAACATCACCTTCTGTTCTTGAAGCAAACGATTCCAGGGAGCTCGAAGTCCCCAGGGACCCTCGAGGGTGTCAAGGCCTCGCCCTTGTCTTCACTTCCGAGGTGGTTGAAGAGAACCCTCTGTGATCTGCGGCCTGTGAGGCGTTCTACATTCCCAAGGGTGTGTCTGCGTTTAAACAGCTATTTAAGAGGAGACGGGGTCTGAATGCCGCACGTGAGCCTGGACGGGGTCTTTTTACTACGAAGAGCCCTGTAGACAGTGACCGAGCTCGACGAGAACACGAGGGCCCAGTGGTGAAGCCCGAGCGCTGGCTTTCTGCCGGGAAGGGTGCCGCGTGGTTTTGCAGAAGGCGCAGACTCGTGGGGAACAAGCCCTGCAGTCACGGGTGGCAGCCTGAGCTCGGCAGTTTACCCTCAGACGGCTCAGGTGGGGAAAGTTCTTTGTCCTGAATCTGGGAACGTTTCTCTTAATTTTAAGGCGGTTTCCAAAAAGTTAATTAAAAAAATAGAAAAAATTGAAAACAAAAACACCAGCGCTGCCTGGACCCGGCCTCAGCTTCTCTCCGCCTCGGCGTGTCGCCGGCCCTTCAGGTGTGTTTCTGTTCTGCTATTTTAGGCCTGGCTTGATCCACGCGCTCTAAGCGACTGACACGAGGCATTGTTGGAGGATATAAATATCACAGATCTGCCAAAAACCGAGGTCGGTTGGGTTCTTCCTGCAGACCGGGAGTCAATATCTAAATTGGGGCAAGCGGGGTGGGGAAGAGTTGCAGGAAAGGGACGGTGTCCTTAAGCTGGAGGAGCGGCTTATGGAATGGTTGGCGAGAAGCACGATCTTCTAGGGACGGTGCGGGGTTGCTGGGGGGCAGCGGGAAGGAGGGGGCGCCGTCCCGTCGGGGCCCTCAGAGGCCCTGCCAGCCTCCGTCCGTGCGCCCTTAGCTCTGCTGAATGCCCCCCGAGACCCTGGCGGAGGCCACAGGGCCAGGCCCTGGAGGCTGCTGACCGGGGCGGCCCTGGACAAGTCAGTGTGCCGCTCATCCTTAGTTTATCTGCGAAGCACAGGAACGCTGTCCCTGCCTGCCTGCTTCACAGGGCTCTCATGAGAACCAGTGAGGGCGTCTGTATGACGAGGTTCCAGCCGTAAGTATAGCACCTGCTTCACCCCTCGTGATTTGTAATTCACTACTGACGCTGTTACTGGGATTATTCACTCTGAGGGAGCCGCCACAGAGCTGTCTGGTCCTGGTGGCCGCTCAGCCTCCCGTGTGAGCACGGAGCTCCCTGGCGAGGCCGCGGCCCGCGTGCGGCCGTGCCCGGCGCCACCCCGGCCTCCCGCACAGGGCAGCAAACACGCGAGCCGGCAGCTGCCAGGGGCAGGACGCCCGGCCCTGTGCCCTCTGGTCCCAGGGGCGTCTGGCCACACAGCCCGTCCCTGTCGGGCCTGCAGTCCCAGCTGGTGGGGGGCACAGGTGGCGGGAAGGGGCCCCTGACCAGGCACACGCCCCCCAAGGCTGTCCTCAGAGAAGACGAGAGGGGAGTTTTCAGAGCGGCCAGGACGTTGCCCAGCGCCCAGGGGCGGGACACGCTGTTCACGGCCCGGCTTCTGCTGGAGGGTGTCCCCAGGCTGTCTGAGGGCCCACCCTGGGTGGCGGAGGCCCGGCCACCTGTGCTCCGGCCGGCTCTCGGGAGCCTGGCCGTGGCAGCGGAGGCCCGTCCCTGGGCCCCGGGCCGGATGCTCCGGCCTCTTTTCCAGCCCCAGCCCTGCAGCTGCCTCTGCTCTGCCGCTGACCCTGGTGGCCCGTTGCTAAGGCGACCAAGCCTTGCGTTTCCTGAGCTTCACAGCCTCTCAGCACCGTTTCCGCCGTGTCCACGTGCACCCTGCCCCCACGAGGGTGGAGGAGCCCAGGGCTGCTCCGTCCCCACCAGGCCTGCTGACCGTGGTGCAGGCTGCCTGCGCGCTCTGAGCTCTTCTGGCCTCCGGGCCTGGCTGGGCCAGAACCTCCCACCCCGGCAGTGTGAGGGCGGCACTGGGCACCTCCCGGGCCTGGTGCTCACGGGGGACATGCGGGGGGTGGGGTGGCCGTGAGGTGGGAACGCGATGGGTCGGAGGTCGTGCAGGCCGGGTCCGAGCACAGAGGCCGCTGTGGCCTGGCTCAACCCCCGGACAGCCGAGTCTGTGTCCTCTGGCCTCTGTGAGCGTGCTCGCCCCTCACGGTGAGGGCCAGGCCCTGACGGAGGGCCCCAGGGGACGGCCCTTGGCCTCTGGCTCTGGGAGCCCAGCTCTGCAGCGGCTGCTTGGTTGCCCACAGCTGAGCACTGGGGGCCTGGCCAGCCTCCTTTTCTTTTTTTTTTTTATGAGAATCGCTTATTGTAGCTTTTTCTTCTGCAGCACATTCCCCTTCCTAATATGGTTTTGTTTATCCCACTATTAAAGAGGGATTACATAGGAATTTATCCTAAGTAAATGCTCATCAACGTGTACAAAGTCTAACAGCAAGAATGTTCTCTGCGGAACTGTTGGTCACGGTGGAAAAGCCGCAGATGTTCTGAACAGCTCAGCCGGGGTGCCCACCACACCCTGTCCAGAGGGCGCGGAGGGGGCCGTGTGTCCTCGGGGGCTGCCGATGTCTGGTCATCCCGTCATCCCGCCACCGTCCCTGGGCACCTTTGGGCAAAGCCCTTCGTGACAGAGTGTCTCATTGGCGTGCGCGTGACCTGAGGTGCGTGGCGGGACGTGCAGAAGCCGGGGCAGCAGGAATGGGGGGCGCCTCCAGGCTGGGGTGTGCGGGGTGGTTCTGTGACAAACAGACCTTCCCGGGCCTGCAGAACTCAGGTCCCAGGCCACACGCTTAGCTCCGGAGGGCAGTGTAGCCGGGCGAGCTCAGGGCTGGAATCCGGAGACATGGGGGCAGGTTCCTGTTCATCCTGAAGTCCTCGCTGCCACCCGCGAAGTGGGCCGTCTGTGCCTGTCTGACCCGCTCACTGCCAACGAGAAGGCCGGCAGGGCCCTGTCTCTGCAGGAGGACACGCGGGGTTAGTTTTTCCAGGCCAGCAGAGGCCCTTTGCCCCCGTGGACACCCTGAGGGGTGGCGTCCGGCCATGTCCTTCCGGGCCTGCCCTCCCAGCTGCTCCTCCCCGCGCTGGGCCCCGGCCAGCCCGCCCAGAGCTTGGTCATCCCTGGGAGCCTCCCCAGATGGGCCCCCCTCAAAAGTAAACCTTCAAACTTTGTTTAAGGCCCTGACGTCCATCGTGTATATTTGTGCTGGTCAAGCTCAGATTGAATTACACGCGCACAGTCTGTCTCTGAGGAATTCGTCATCTCGGCCAGACGCCCTGACCGGCTCGGAGGACGCACGGACAGCAAGACACCCAGCCGAGGCCGCAGGGAGCCGGCCCGCGGTGGGGCTGCTCACCCGGGGAGCTGCCTCCTGACGCGGGCGCGCGCGCCCGGCCTCGGGGAGGGCACACACGCGGACGGCGAAGAGGCCCGCGTGACGGGCGGAGGTGCGGCCCGCCCGGCTCGCCCCTGCGCCGTCCCCGCGCTCGGCGTCTGTTCCCCCGCAGCTGCTCGCTGTCCTGCGTCAGGACCCTCGTGGCGAATCAGGGAGGCCCGCACAGTCTCCAGACCGCCTGCCCTCGCCCGCGGTCGGCCCCGGCTGTGGCTGCCCTGGGTGTGGCCGAGGGGAGGGCAGACCAGCTCCTCAGCAGGGCTGCCAGCCGCTGGGCCGGGCGGCTCTGTGGCTTTGCACGGCCTGAACTGACTCCAGGAAGCCCTCTTCCCGGGAGGCCGCTCTGAGTGGCAGGGTCAGCCCTGCCCACTCCGCCCGGTGAGGGTGAGGGGAGGGGGGACTGTCCACAGCCCCCCAGCTGCCCTCGGCCACCAAGGCTCCAGACAGCCTGGTCCAGCCCTGCCCACAGCAGCCTCTGTCCAGGAGATTCTGAAAGAGGCCTTGATAAGGGCAATATTGAAACGTAGACATCTCCATATGTAGAAGAGATAGCCACCGGGAATTTGCTGACTGATGCCAGGCGCTCAGACCTGGTCCTATGACATGGCCCGCACAGTCTCCAGACCGCCTGCCCTCGCCCGCGGTCGGCCCCGGCTGTGGCTGCCCTGGGTGTGGCCGAGGGGAGGGCAGACCAGCTCCTCAGCAGGGCTGCCAGCCGCTGGGCCGGGCGGCTCTGTGGCTTTGCACGGCCTGAACTGACTCCAGGAAGCCCTCTTCCCGGGAGGCCGCTCTGAGTGGCAGGGTCAGCCCTGCCCACTCCGCCCGGTGAGGGTGAGGGGAGGGGGGACTGTCCACAGCCCCCCAGCTGCCCTCGGCCACCAAGGCTCCAGACAGCCTGGTCCAGCCCTGCCCACAGCAGCCTCTGTCCAGGAGATTCTGAAAGAGGCCTTGATAAGGGCAATATTGAAACGTAGACATCTCCATATGTAGAAGAGATAGCCACCGGGAATTTGCTGACTGATGCCAGGCGCTCAGACCTGGTCCTATGACAACTGAGCGGGGTGCGATGGGTGGGGAGGGGGTCCATGAGACAGGGACATACGTGCAGCTGTGGGTGAGCCATGTGGGTGTAGGGCAGAAACCAGCACGATGTTGTAAAGCAGTTATCCTCCAATTTAAAAAAAACTAAAATCTATTATGAGGTTAAACAATAAATAAAGAGGCCCTGTAGTACAGCGGCCCTCAGGGTGGACTCTGGGGCCAGATTCCTGGGTTCGAGTTCTGGTGTCTGCTCTCTTCGAGCTGTGTGACTTTGGGCAAGCTGTTTAACCTCTCTGAGACACCGTTCCTTCCTTTGTAAAATGAGGATAATCTCAGCACTACCTTTGACTATGTGGCTCACAATAAACTGGAAAATTCTGAAAGAGATGGGAATACCAGACCACCTGACCTGCCTCTTGAGAAACCTGTATGCAGGTAGACTCTTGAGAGTCCCTTGGACTGCAAGGAGATCCAACCAGTCCATCCTAAAGGAGATCAGTCCTGGGTGTTCATTGGTAGGACTGATGTTGAAGCTGAAACTCCAATCCTTTGGCCGCCTGATTCCAAGAGGTGATTCACTGGAAAAGACCCTGATGCTGGGAGGGATTGAGGGCAGGAGGGGAAGGGGACGACAGAGGATGAGGTGGCTGGATGGCATCACCAACTCGATGGACAAGAGTTTAAGCAAGCTCCGGGAGTTGGTGATGGACAGGGCGGCCTGGCGCGCTGCGGTTCATGGGTGGCGAAGAGTGGGACGCGGCTGAGCGGCTGCGCTGCGCTGAGCTGGCCTCCCGGGGCCCCTGTGGAGGCTGGACGAGCTCACAGATGGCGAGTATGCTGGGTGGTGCTGGGAGCCTGGGCACACCTGTGGGTGGTCGTGGGCTCAGTGTTAAAGGAAGCTGCCCAGCTGTTTGCCCACTGGCTGCACCGTTTCACATCCCCACCAGCAGCACAGGAACGTCCATTCTCAGCACGCCCGTCAGCTTTCGGTGGGTGACTGCTGATAGGCTCTGACGTGAGAGCCGTGGTTTGAACCTGCGTTTCCCTGACAGCTGACGATGCTGTTTCTCCTCGTGGACTCACTTGGCTGTCTGTGTATCCTCTTTGGTGAAATGTCTCTTCATGTCGTTTGCCCATTTCCTAATTGAATTGTTTGGATCTTGAGTTTGAGAGTTTTTATGTGTCTGACGTACTGGTCCTTTGCTGGGTGTGCAGTTGGAAAGCATTTCCTCCTGGCTTGTCTATTCATCCTCTTGACAGCATCTTTGGTCGAGCATTTGATGAAGTCCGTTTGTCTGCTTTCTCTTTTATAGATGGTGCTTTTGTTATCAAATCTAAGATCTCTCTGCCTAGACCCAGGTCCCGGAGCTGTTTTCCTGTTTCCTAGAGGTTTTACATTAAGCCTTCAAGGCCATGATCCATTTGGAGTTAACTTCCGTGTAAGGTGTGGACATAGGTTAAGGTTCATTTCTCTTTTTTCGGTTTTTCTTTGTGAGGTTCCTCTTCGGCTGTGGGTGTCCAGCTGCTCCAGCCTCATTCGTTGAAACAGCTGTCNAGAGGTTTTACATTAAGCCTTCAAGGCCATGATCCATTTGGAGTTAACTTCCGTGTAAGGTGTGGACATAGGTTAAGGTTCATTTCTCTTTTTTCGGTTTTTCTTTGTGAGGTTCCTCTTCGGCTGTGGGTGTCCAGCTGCTCCAGCCTCATTCGTTGAAACAGCTGTCTGCGTTCTGTCACTTTGCACCTTTTTAGACACCAGCGGGTCACGTTTGTGTGGGTGTGCCGGTGGCTTCCGTATTCTGTCCAGCGTTAATCTGTTTGCTGGTTGTCGCCTGTCCTTCTGCCAGGACCACGAGGCCTCGACTACTGTGGCTACAGGGTAATTATCACAGCCAGGCAGACAGAGTCTTCCTAGTCTGTTCTTCTTTCTCAAAATTGTTTAGCTATTCTAGTTCCCTTGTGTTGCAGTATAAATTTTACAATAACCTTTATACTTCCAAAAACACTTGCTTGGATTCTGATAGCAATTGTTGTCAAACCCGTATAACAGTTTGGGAAGAATTGCCATCTTTCTGTGTGGAATCTTGAAATTTGTGAACATGATATGTCTTTTTATTTATTTAGGTCATCTTTGATTTCTTTTGGGCTTCCCTGGTGGCTCAGAGGTTAAAGCATCTGCCCCCAATGCGGGATACCCGGGTTCGAACCCTGGGTCGGGGAGATCCCCTGGAGAAGGAAATGGCAATCCACTCCAGTATTCTTGCCTGGAGAATCCCATGGATGGATCGCAAAGAGTCGGACACGACTGAGCGACTTCACCTTCACCTTGATTTCTTTTATCAGCATCGTGTAGTTGTCAGCCTACAAACCCTATACATGTTATTAGATTGGCACATAAATATTTCTTTTAAAAAAATACTAGTAAGATACACCTGACGGGACTGACTGTGTGTGCGGTCCAGCTGTGCTGAGTGCGTTCCGCTGCGCTCCCTGGCGTTCCCGCCCCGCTCCCCGCTCCCCAGGCCTGCCAACCACCGTCCACTTTCTGTCTGCATGAATCTGGCCCTAGGGACCTCATGGAAGTGGGGTCACCCGGTGTTTGTCTTTTTGTGTCTGGCTTATTTTTCTCACCTTCATGTCGTCACACAGTGGCATGTGTCCAGGTTTCCTTCCTTTCCAAGGCCGGGTAATCCTCCACTGAATATGCACGCCGCGCTCGCTCAGCCAGCCCGCCACCAGCGGACACGGTTGCCGCCCGTCCCAGCCTCACGAACGCCGCCGCTGAGAGCGTGGCGCGCCCGTGCCCCCCAGGACCTTGTGTCCAGCTCCTCTGCCTGTGCAGCCGGCAGCGGAACCCCTGGATCTTACGGGCGCGCTCCTTTGGAGGGCCTGCAGCGCTCTCCGTGGCGGCTGGCCATCGTGCCTTCCCGCCGGCAGTGCCCGAGGGTTCTGCTCCACACCCGCACCGGCCCTGCCATTTTCTGGTTTCTTTATTTTTTGTGTGGCGGGTGCTTGCTCTGTAGGGTGGGGCTGCTTTCTGTCACGCAGCCACGGGGATCAGCCGTGACCACACACGCGGGTGTGCCCCTTCCTCTGGACCCCCCACCCGCCACCCGCGCGCCCGCTCTGCTGCCGCGGAGCCGGCTTGAGCTGCTCTGCGCCCGGCACCGCCCCGCTGCCGTCCGTCTCGCCTGCGACGGCTGCGGTTCAGTCCGCCCTCTCAAGTCGTTCCTCCGTCTCCTTGCCCTGCCGAGTCCGCAGATCTGTTCTCTCTATTTGCCGCTGTTTCTGCCCTGCAGGTGGATTCGTCAGCACCATTTTTCTAGGTTCCATGTATATGCGTTCATATATGATACTTGTTTTTCTCTTTCTGACTCGCTTCACTCTGTATAGCAGGCTCTAGGTTCGTCCACCTCACTAGAGCTGACCCAAATTCATCCCTTCTCACGGCTGGGCCACATTCCGTTGCATACTGTGCCCCAGCGTCTTTCCCTCTCATGCGTCTAGGCCCGCAGGGTGCTTCCGCGGCTTGGCCTCTGTGAACAGTGCTGCGGCGAGCCCTGGAGAGCTGCGTGTTTCCTGCCGTGGCCGTGCTCGTGGGCGTAAGGCTGCACCTCGCTGTGCGCTTCCCTGATGGCTAGCGGTGCTGGGTACCTTCTCTATGTTTCCTGGTCACTTTTATATCTTCTCTGAAGAAATGTCTGTTCAAGTCTTTTGCTCATTTTTTACTTTTTTTTTTTTAACTGTTGCTGAATCTTAGGAGTTCTACATATATGCTATATATGAATTCCTTGTCAGATATACAATTTTCACATGCTTTCCTCCCACTCCGTGGGCTTTTCCTCTGCTGACTGTGTCCTCCGATGCACGGAGGCTTTGGCTTTTCTAGTCCAGGTTTCTATTCTTACTTTTGTTGCCTGTGCTTCTGGTATCACATCTTTTTTTTAACAATGCAAATAATATCATAAATACTGGTTTCTATGTGTTTTTTGTCGGCCTATTAAGATGCAGTTGATGTTTATGTCATTTCTGGTGACTCTGCTGAACTGACTTATTAGTTCTAGGAGTTTATTCTTATAGATTCCTTGGGATTTTCTTCACAGTGATGTTTCACTTTTCTCTCACTTTATTGCTCAATCTTGCCTTATTGCAGTGGCGAGAACACCCAACACCGTGTCAGATAAGAGTGGTGAGTGGGAGAGCAGGCATCTGCCATGTGGGGCTCTTGCAGGTTACCGAGTTGAGGAAGTTCTCCTTTAGAGCAGTTTTTCTGAGAGTTTTTAAAAAATCTTAAACAGGCGTTGCTTTCTGTCAGATTTCTTCGCATTGACAGACAGGACCACGTCATTTTTCTTCTTCGTCTTGTTAAAATGCTGGATGACATTGATTGATTTTTGGATCCTGAACCAGCCTTGCCTCCCTGCAGTAAACCCGATTTGACCGCAGTGTGCAATTCTTTCTGCGTGTTGCTGAGTTCTGTTTGCTAATGTTTCAGTAAGAGTTTTCATGTTTATGTGCGTAAGGGATATTGGTCCACGGCGGCGGTTTTTTGGTGCTACCTTTGGATTTGGCATTGGAATAATTCATTTCATAAGTTTCAAAAAGAGGGAAATGCTTCCTCTTCTATTTTCTGGAAGAAATTATGTAAACTTGGTGTTAATTCTTCTTCAAATATTTGTAGAATTCTCCAGTGGAACCATCTGGAGATTTCTTTTGGGGAAGTTTTTAAGCTATGAATTCAGTTTCTTAAATAAGTACACGGCTATTCAGATTCTCTGTGTCGTATTGGATGAGTTAAGTCTGCCATTTTACTGTTTGCTTGCTTTCTCTGTTTCTTTATGCCTCTCTCTTCTTTTTCCTGCCTCTCTCTGGGTTACTTGGACAGTTTTTTAGAATTCCACTTTAATTTATCCACAGTTTTTTATTGAGATATAATTGGCACATAATATTAGTTTCAGATTTACAACATAACAATTCAACACTTGTGTTTATTGCACAATGACCACCATCACGAGCCCACGCTCGCCTTTGCATGGGCTCTCCAGCGGCTGCCACAGGTGTTGAATCACACATGCACGCTTTATCACTGTCTGCTGGTGTTCTCTGATTATCAGTTTGGGGGAGGAATAGAAATTTTATTTTTACATCCTGTTACTTTCCCCTGTTTATAATTTTCTTAAATATTTTCTTTATATGCTTTCAGGACATTAGACAGTGTTATAAATTTTGCTTCAAACATCTAACATGATTTAGAAAATATAAGAAAAGGAAGCCTTATTGTCTTTACCCATTTTTTGCTTCCTGGATTTTTCCCTTCCTTCCTGATATTCTGAGGTCTCTTCCCTTGCATTTCCTTTCTGTTTAGAGAACTTCCCTGAGCCAGTCTTTTCTGCTGGCAACAAATGCTCCTGGTTTCCCCTTATCTGAGAATGTTCTTGATTTTCCCTTTATTCCTGAAGGATATTTTTGCTGGGTTATGCATTGCTCCTTCTTTTCTGTTAGCACTTTAAAAATACAGTGCCACTTCCTTCTGGCCTCCACGGTTTCTGATAAGATATCCAGTCATTTTAATTGTTCCCCCCATAGATAAAGTTGAATTTTAACTCAAAAAGCTGGCTTAAAACTCAACATTCAAAAAACTAAGATCATGGCATCCAGTCCCATCACTTCATGGCAAATAGATGGGGAAACAATGACAGACTGTATTTTCTGGGCTCCAAAACCACTGCAGATGGTGACTGAAGTAACAAAATTAAGATGCGTGCTCCTTGAACAAAAAACTATGACCAACCTAGACGGCATATTAAAAAGCAGAGACATTACTTTGCCAACAAAGGTCCGTCTAGTCAAGGCTATGGTTTTTCCTGTGGTCATGTATGGATATGAGAGTTGGACTGTGAAGAAAGCTGAGCGCCGAAGAATTGATGCTTTTGAACTGTGGTGTTCGAGAAGACTCTTGAGAGTCCCTTGGACTGCAAGGAGATCCAACCAGTCCATTCTGAAGGAGATCAGCCCTGGGTGTTCATTGGAAGGACTGATGTTGAAGCTGAAACTCCAATCCTTTGGCCACCTGATTCGAAGAACTGACTCACTGGAAAAGACCCTGATGCTGGGAAAGATTGAAGGTGGGAGGAGAAGGGGACGACGAAGGATGAGATGGTTGGGTGGCATCACCGGCTCAGTGGACGTGAGTCTGACCAAGCTCCGGGAGCTGGTGATGGACAGGGAGGCCTCTCCATCTGTGTGCTGCAGTCCATGGGGTTGCAAAGAGTCGGACATGACTGAGCGCCTGGGTCAGTCGTGATAACTGATAGATAAGCTAATAGATGAAGTTTACTGTTCTGCTCTCGGCTTTCACAGTTTTTTCTTTAGTTTGTCTTCGGTTTGGAGAAGTGTAATTGTGATGCGCCTTGTGACTCTCTTTAGGTTTATCCTGTTGCTCATTCGCTAAGCTTTTTGGATCAGCAGGTCTGTGTCTCTTGCCAGCTTTGGGGCGTTTTCTGCCGCTACTCGCTGGATGACTTTCTCAGCTTCTTCCCCGTTCTCTCTTACTGTGACTTCAGGGACATGAACTAGACCTTTTGGTCCCTGAGGACGTGCTGCTTTTTCAGTCTGTTTTCCTTCTGTTGTTCATCCTGGGTAGCGTCTATTCTGTCTTCCAGCTCACACATTCTTTGTTCTGTCGCCTCCATTTTGCTGTTGATCCCATCCACTGAGATTTATATTTCCACTCTTGTGTTTTTCAACTTAAAATTTTCCATTTGGCCCTTCTTTATATTTTCTGTCTCCGCTTCTCATCACCACTGGCTGGGGGTGGGCAGTCCAGCTCCTCCCTTGGTCTCCACTGACCACGGAGAGAGGCTGTGGCCTCATTGCCAGCGGGCCGGGGGTCCTCTGACAGCACCCCGCCGGCGTCTCAGTGCAGCTTCTCAGGCGGGAGGGGGGCTCCTGCTCCTCGCTCAGCTTGGGCCGTTGTGGGTGGATGTGGCTGAGGAGGAGCAGCTAGCGTCCGGGAGTTCTCTGTCTTGCCAGGTTCTTTTTGCTGGCCCCTTGGCTGCGGAGAGCAGGCTCTTGTTGGTGCCTGTTGGCATCTCTGAGTTGCCGGCTTCTTCAGCTCCAAGTCTGGGGTGTGTGAGGAAAAGAAATCCCAGGGACCGCACCACCGGGAGACCCTCAGGAGGTCCCCGCGTCGATCTGCCTTTTCCTCTCTCCATTTTAGAGTCAGTCCTCTCGTGTTTGTCTAACGGATCATGTCCAGGGTTTTCAGTTGTACTTCATTGGTGATTTCGGAGAAGTACGCCACATCTTCCCCGGATTACTTTTGAACACTTGTCTTCGCCAGCCTTTAGAGATGCAGAGACAAATGAAATTAATTTTTTCCTTTCCAAAAGCCCAAAGGAGAGGCAGATGTGCAAACAAACAAGTCAAACATTCTGGGTATTTTGGCCGCAGATGAGATGCTGCCTGCTGGGGGCTGGAAGGAGGTGGGGCCGCTACCCCACCCCTAGGAGGGGTGGGAGCAGGGCTGGACCTTAGAAGAGGTCGTGGCGCTGGGGCTACACTGTGGCAGATAAGCAGATTCCTGGCCAGACACAGCAGGGAAACAGCGGGCACAGAGGCTTGGAGGCAACTTATCTACACTTGATTGATTCTTTTGAAGCATAAATCAGATCATGTCAGAAAGCTCTAATTCTGAGTAAAAGCCAAAGTCCTTGAAATTGTCCACAGAGCCACGTGTGTCTGCCTGCCCTCCCACTGCCATAATATCTTCTTCTTCATCCCTAACCACTGATCCTCTTGCTTGCTTTGTGCCATGCTGGCCTTTCCATTGTTCCCCAAACACTCCAAGAAAACTTGACCTCAGAGCCTTTGTACTGTAATCCCGGTGGCCTGAAAGTTTCCTTGCCTCATATATGCGTGGCTGCTCCCTCACTGCATCCTTCAGGCTTTTGAGTGTTATCTTATTGAAGACGCTTTCCCCAAACTTCCTCCACCCTCCAACATTCACACTTCCATTTGCGTTGTTTAACTTTTCTCTATTGAATTGTTTACCACCTGACATGTATATGCTTATTTGGTGGTTGTTGACCCACATAGAATGTAAGCTTAGTGAGGGCAGGGACCTCTACTGTTGTAGATCAGGGTTTAGAATAGTACCTGGCTCTGTGGAAAGCTGGTGAATAAGTGAATAAAATCCACAATCTGCAGTCATCAGATGCAGAAAAAGCAGAAGGAAAAAATGGGTCTGTGAATTAGGGTATGCACGTTTGTGTATGTGGAGACATGGGCAGAGAGGAACAGTCATCTTTGTGTCAATGCGAGGGCCTCATAGTCTTAGTATGCTTGAGTGACAAGGATACTGAAAGACATACTTTTCCTTCTCTATTCTCATCTCTGTTATTACCAGTAATCTATTTATGTCTTTGTCAAATGCTTTTTGTGTGTATAATCAGAGTATATCTTTTTGCTTACATTATTTAGAGAAGAGACGAGGGAGTTTATTCCCTCAATATTTTGGGTAATGCCTCCCTGCATCATCTATTAGCAGTGATAACTGTTTATCTGGGCCATCCCTCTTTCTCCTGGCATCTGCATGATTTCTTTTAATCACATTCCCATTACCCTCTAATTATGTAAAATTATGTTATATTAAGTATAATTTCTGCTGGTAGCCACAGGGTGGCATTCATGTTCTTTGCTATCACTTAAATGACTGATAGATTACAAGGTCACTTTGAGTAGATAAATAGCCTATAGATCCTTTTCAATGAGGTTTGCATTCTGATTTTTCATATTAACACTGGTAAATTGCAGAATTTATTATGCTTTTCCACCTGCACCTCATTTTGCTTCCAGCACCTCCAGTTCCTTCCTGCAGGAATCCAGGATGACTCTATCAGATGGCCTTGTTTCAATATTCAACTCAGTCAAAG
Source organism: Cephalophus harveyi (assembly GCA_006410635.1). Classification (NCBI taxonomy): domain Eukaryota; kingdom Metazoa; phylum Chordata; class Mammalia; order Artiodactyla; family Bovidae; genus Cephalophus; species Cephalophus harveyi. The sequence goes on along the minus strand of SJYT01019576.1, from coordinate 227,007 downwards.
AGTATCTAATGAAAGCCAGCCGCTGACATGCCTTGGTATTCATTTCAACTCAGCCATCATGGGAAGATTTGCCAGCAGCCTTTAGCACATGGCTCTGACAGAATGTTTGCTGGTAAATACTAATCTGAATAACAAGTAGGATCATTCACCCCAACAGGTTTGTGCCAATCTAGGTGGATTCTCCAGACTAGTCCTGAAGCTATAAAACCAGCTCTTTAATATTTAAATGTGGCTTTGATTATAAAAGCAAAACACACACACACATCAGATGTGTATAAGAGACAGCAGATGAGATGCTGCCTGCTGGGGGCTGGAAGGAGGTGGGGCCGCTACCCCACCCCTAGGAGGGGTGGGAGCAGGGCTGGACCTTAGAAGAGGTCGTGGCGCTGGGGCTACACTGTGGCAGATAAGCAGATTCCTGGCCAGACACAGCAGGGAAACAGCGGGCACAGAGGCTTGGAGGCATCAGACAGCACCAGGGTTCAGGGAGCTCGCTGTGGGCTGGTGCTGAGCGGGGGCGGGGCTGGGAGGGAGGGGTGTGATGAAACCCAAGAAGCTGGCAGAGAGGGCAGGGGAGGGAGTGGGCTCAGCACCACAGAGGGCACAGTGTGCCAGGCAAGCCCGTGAAGCCTGAAATTACGTGATCAGGTTTGTGTTCTCGGCTGCCGTGCCGAGAGGGACGACACAGGGAGTGCCCAGCCCGCTCAGCAGGGCCATGTTAGGTTCAAGCGAGGGTTGGACGTGGACACTGGCGATGGGGGTGGACTGCAGGGGTGACCTCGGGGGATATTTAGGAGACGAGATTCAAGACTCATAGGGTGGGACAGAGGCAGGAGGAGAGGACGCCCCAGCGCGAAAAACTGAGACCGGGCTTTGAGAAGGGGGGAGGGGAAGGAGGGCTCCAGCTGTGCACGCGCCGGGCCGGGAGTCTCAGCAGCCCCGCGCTGACGGCAGACGCGCCTGAGCAGAGACTTCAGAGCTGGAGAGGTGGACGGGTCAGGATTGTCACACCGAACTGGGCGTGTAAATCGTGTGGGGTTTGAAAATTGCAAAAGAAGATCCAGAACTCTGCTGCCACGTTTGAGAGGAGGGGACAATCAGACCAGGCCCTGGTGAAGTCCGGTGGGTCTCCCCACAACCACGTTCCACATTCACCACAGGAAAGCGTCCACAGGACCCGCCCCTGCCCTCCCCGGAGACTGGGTGCCCCCCCAGCCGGGCGCCCCTCCTCCACAGAGACCCGGCGCCGCCCTCCCCCCGAGACCGGGCGCCCCCCTTCCCCCAAGATCCGGTGGCCCGCCCCCACCTCCCCACGGAGACCGGGCGCCCCTCCGCAGGGACCGGGAACGGCGGGGGTCACTGAGCTCCGTCCAGCCTCCTCTCCACCCGGCCTGCTCGTCTGTGTGCCCGGCCTGGCCCTGCTTCCCCAGCTCACCTGCGTGAGGACAGTGGGCCGGACCCCCGAGCCTGGAGACGAGGCGTTTCCGGGCAAGGCCCCCACCAGGGCCCATCAGACTGGTGCCCAGCTGTGTTAATTGTCCAAGCCGCCAAAATCCCAGCCTGTCCTCAGCTGCGGTTAGAACGCTGTCGTCTCCCGCTGCACTATCCGCCTGCTGGGGGCCTTCTCTGCCGAGCCCGTGGAGGCTGGCATCGTTAGCCGGCCCCCTGCTGTCGCCGGGGCCCTCTGGGGCTGGGAGGGCCGCTCGGGACGCAGCCGGGGCCCACGGGACGGGCTCTGCCAGCTGCGTGGGGTGACCTTGGGCCGATGGGTGCCCTTCTGGGCCTTGGGAATCCTGTCCTCCACGGCCGTCCGCTCGGGAGGCTGTGCCCGCTGTCGGCTCCTGGAGTAACTGCACGCAGCCCGGGGAGCTCCTGCAGCTGAGGCCCGATGCCTCTGGGCAGCGTGCGAGCGTGACGACGGCCGGGACCTGCTGGCCGCGACCTTGAGCGGGCCCCGTGGCCCCGTGGTGAGCGTTGTCCTTCAGCACGTCACTTAGCCCCTCTGCTCCAGTTTCCTCCTCTGAAAAGTGAGGGGATCCGACTGGAGAGCCTCCGAGATCCTTTCCAGCCGAGCGATCCCATTACCCTCGATGATCTCTCGACACAGCAGTCTGAGAAGGAAGGTGGCGCTTACTGACTCCCGAGCACGTGCCAGGACGTCCCCGTGCATGTCATTCCCACAGTAAATGTGAGGAAATGAGGTTTAGGAGGATGGACGAAGTTGTCCACGGCCAAGCACCCGGCAGCGGAGGACTCTGGCTCAACTCCGTTGCCCTTCCCGTGACCCCGTGGTTGAAGGGGGCTGCCCACCTCGGTGGCCCCTCACACGATGGAGCTGAATGCAGGGGGAGAGATGACCTAGCTGGAGACGGAGGGTCTGAGTGCTGACTCCCGACCGTCTCCGGGACCGTTGACTGTTCAGAAAAGCATGAATGAGAAGGAACCACACTCCCTCTGGTCCAGTGTGACTGAGGGATTGCCTGCGATGTGTGTGCAGGCTCTGAAAGTCGAGGAGTAAACAGTCTGAATAATCTCCAGGCGCTGGGCTTGCTGCCGGCTGAGCCCAGAGATGGAGCTCCAGGGCAGGACGAGCTTGTGGGAGGCAGAGCCCCCGGCCACCCGCCGAAACCCCTCCTGGCCGGCCTCTGGACTCGCCCCACGTCCACGGAAGCCGCCTGGGCTTACCCTGGGTTGGCTGACAGCTGGGACTGCTCAGACACCCTTCCAAGCTCGGATCCTGGGCCTTTCACACAGATGGCTGGTCTGCTCCTGAGTCATCAGAGAGACGGGCCTGGGGCATCTGGTGCAGACAGCAATAGAGGGGCCCCAGGAAGCTCTCGGCCACTGGCAGGGAGCCCGGAGCCCCAGGGGTGGGGAGTGGAGCCCTTGCTTCTGCACAGGGAGGAGCTGGAAAGCCTGAGAAACAGGCCCGTCTTCACTCTGAAAGCTCCCCCCGCCCCCAGCCCAGCTGAAGAGATGGCGCTCCCGACCCAGGTCCCCACTGGGGTCGTCGACAAGGCGCCGGTCTTCTGTCCCCACCCCTTGAGGTCTGAGCAGCTTCTCGGCGTGTCGTCCCTGAGCTAGGGCCCTGGGCTGGACCTTCCCGGTGTGAAGATTTAAAATTGGTGACACCTCATCTTTTGCTGAGGGCGTTTCTATGGAACATTGAGAGCCTGGGAGCTGTGCATCTCAGAGGGAGTCTTGGGCTTCCGATCCTGCTCGTGCCTCTGACAGAGGCTCGCGGCTGGGCTCCCGAGGTCAGCTATAGTTTGGAAATGCAGTCGAGCCCATCTGCCTTCTGGAATCTCCATCTGTGTTAATATGGAAAAGGCTCTGAACTGCTCTTCCATCACAGGCTCATTCCATCACAGAAACATCGGTACACTGGACTTGATCAGAATCTAAAACTTTTGTTTCAGAGGACACTCTCCAGAAAGAAAGGACAGCCCACAGGATAGGGGAAAGGTTTGTGAATCATATATCTGATAAGAGCCCAGTATTCAGAATACATAAAGAGCTCTTACACTCAACAATAAAAAAGACAACTATTTTAAAACGGGCAGAAGATTTAAACAGACGATTCTCTGGAGAAGACACGCGAATGAGCAACAAGCGCGTGACAAGAGGCTCCTCGTTCGTCCCCAGCTGCTGCCAGGTGGCGCCGGGCGTGCCCGACTCCGTGCGACCCCATGGACGGCAGGCTCCCCAGTCCCGGGGCCTCTCCAGGCAAGAACACGGGAGCGGGTTGCCATTTCTTCTCCAGTTAGTCATCAGGGAAATGCAAACCAAAACCACGAGCTATTGCTTCACAGCCGTGAGGATGCCTGTTATCAAACAGGCAGAAAGTGACAGGGTTGACGAGAGTGTGGGAAAGTTGGAGCCTCATAAACGGCTGGAGGGAATGTGACGGTGCAGTGACTGGAGAACAGTTTGGCCATTTCTCAAAAAGTTAGGTACGGCGATGCCGTTTGACCTGTCAGTTCTCCTTCTGTGTGCACACTCGAGAGGCTGGGACAGGAAAAGGTTGAGAATTCCCACTTTTCAGTAAGGAGAGAGAAATAGTCATCCGTCAGCTCAGTTCAGTTCAGTCGCTCAGTCGTGTCCGACTCTTTGCTACCCCATGAACCACACCACGCCAGGCCTCCCTGTCCATCACCAGCTCCCGGAGTTCACTCAAACTCATGTCCATTGAGTCGGTGATGCCATCCAGGCATCTCATCCTTTGTCGTCCCCTTATCCTCCCACCTTCAATCTTTCCCAGCATCAGGGTCTTTTCAAATGAGTCAGTCCTTCAAATCAGGTGGCCAAAGGATTGGAGTTTCAGCTTCAACATCAGTCCTTCCAATGAACACCCAGGGGTGATATCTCCTTTAGAATGGACTGGTTGGATCTCCTTGCAGTCCAAGGGACTCTCAAGAGTCTTCTCCAACACCACAGTTCAAAAGCATCAATTCTTCAGCTCTCAGCTTTCTTCACAGTCCAACTCACATCCATACATGACCACAGGAAAAACCATAGCCTTGACTAGATGGACCTTTGTTGGCAAAGTAATGTCTCTGCTTTTTAATATGCTGTCTAGGTTGGTCATAACTTTCCTTACAAGGAGTAAGCGTCTTTTAAT
>SJYT01019576.1:211047-221676 GCA_006410635.1 Cephalophus harveyi | reverse complement strand
CTTGCCATCTCTTGTTTGACCACTTCCAATTTGCCTTGATTCATGGACCTGACATTCCAGTTCCTATGCAATATTGCTCTTTACAGCATTGGACCTTGCTTCTATCACCAGTCACATCCACGACTGGGTATTGTTTTTGCTTTGGCTCCATCCCTTCATTCTTTCTGGAGTTATTTCTCCACTGATCTCCAGTAGTATATTGGGCACCTACTGACCTGGGGAGTTCCTCTTTCAGTATCCTATCTTTTTGTCTTTTCATACTGTTCATGGGGTTCTCAAGGCAAGAATCCTGAAGTGGTTTGCCATTCCCTTCTCCAGTGGACCACATTCTGTCAGACCTCGCCACCATGACCCGCCCATCTTGAGTGGCCTCACACGGCATGGCTTAGTTTCATTGAGTTAGACAAGGCTGTGGGCCATGTGATCAGACTGACCTGCTGTCTGGGATTGTGTCTGTCTGCCCTCTGATGCCCTCTCTCAGCGCCTCCCATCTTAGTGGGGTTTTCTTACCTTGGACATGGGGTATCTCATCGTGGCTGCCGCTCCCGACCTTGGACAGGGGGTGTATCCTCTCTGCTGCTCCTGACCTTGGACATGGGGTATCTCCGCTCCGCTGCTCCTGCACGGCATAGCCGCCATAGAATGTCATCCATAGAATGGGACTAATAATATTTAGAACCTCGGCTTACCTGGTGGCTCAGACAGTAAAGCGTCTGCCTGCAATGCGGGAGACCCAGGTTCGGTCCCTGGGTCGGGAAGATCCCTGGAGTAGGAAATGGCAACCCACTCCAGTACTCTCGCCTGGAAAATTCCATGGACGGCGGAGCCTGGTAGGCTACAGTCCGCGGGGGTCCAAAGAGTCGGACACGAGTGAGCCACTTCACTTCACAGTTGCTGTGATGTTACTGTGTGGAAAGCCCGTAAAACACGGAAGGAAGAATTTGTCGCTGTTACCGGAGCCCCTCCTCTGGGGTCCCCACTAAGGACAGCCTCTTCCTCAGCCGCCCCGTGGGGAGGATGCTCGTGTCTCAGAAGGTGAGGCTGGGGGCCCGGTTAGTCGGTGCGAGGGCAGCAGCACCAGTCCAGGCTGAGGAGGGCCTGCCCCTGGGTGCCCGCCTTCTCGAGTTCCAGCCTGAATCCTCCCCGGCCTGAGGCTCTGCTCACCTGCTGTGTGCGCTGGTTTACTGAGGTACAAGGTGCGTGAAATGAAAACGCAGCGAGCTTTCACAGACGGAAGCAGGCGTCTAAGGGCCGTGACAGGCGTGGTTTGGGACAGTCCCAGCCCTCCAGGAGGTTTCTGCGCATCCCTTGTTTCCTGGTTGTGGAGACCCGGCCGTGTCTCTCTGACACAGCGGTGGTGGCCGCGTGGCGAGCAGGGTGCTNAATGAAAACGCAGCGAGCTTTCACAGACGGAAGCAGGCGTCTAAGGGCCGTGACAGGCGTGGTTTGGGACAGTCCCAGCCCTCCAGGAGGTTTCTGCGCATCCCTTGTTTCCTGGTTGTGGAGACCCGGCCGTGTCTCTCTGACACAGCGGTGGTGGCCGCGTGGCGAGCAGGGTGCTGCCGCGAGTGCGGGTGGCCGTTCCACTTGGGTCGCAGGCAGGTGGCCAGGCCGGAGTGTCAGATCTGCGCCTGCGCCGGGCCTTGGGCTCGTCATCCATCGGCCGGGCCTCTCACCACACTGCAGTCAGCGCACGGCTGGGCTCTGGGTGCCGGGGAGGGCGGTGAGGCGGGCCGGGCCCTCTGGTCCTGGTGCAGCAGGGGGCGGGCCAACGGCCCCTCTGAGCGGGGACCTCTGCAGCCAGGTGGTCACAGGCTGCACCCGTGACCCACAGGGACCGTCTGCATGGCCGCCTGTCACCCACACCTGGCGCCCCTTTCTCCTCCTTCATCACTTCTCATGGGGGTGAACCTGCCCTGAGAGGACAGTGAGGCTGAGCTCCCAGCCTTGAGGACGAGGGCCCTGCCCGCTGTCTCCTTTGCCTCCGTGTGAGTCAGGGTGGCGGCTTCTCCCTGCTCTGCCCTCGGTGTCTCCTCTCGTGCACCGGCAGTTGCCCGGGCGTGAAGCTGGTGGTGTCGCCCTCAGCAGCAAGGGGCAGTGTGCCCCCGAGACCTTTCTCAGGCAGCGAGGAGTGGGGCGCTTGTCTGCATAGCCACCCCCTGAGTGGGGCCCCGCCCCGAGCTCCATCATGGCTGGGTGCCCCCACCAAGGGAGGGGCAGAGCCGGCCTGGCAGAGCAGGGTGGGTGCGGGGAGCAGGTGTTGCTGGGTAAGGTTGCACATGCAGGTGTTTGTGGGTGCGTGCAGGTGTGTGCACGCGTGTGCGGCTGTGTATGGATGTGTGTGCAGGTGTGTGTGGGTGTGTGCACGCATGTGTGGCTGCATGTGGATGTGTGTGCACGTGTGTGTGGTTGCATGTGGATATGTGTGCAGGTGTGTGCTTGTGTGTGCATGCGTGTGCAGCTGCATGCGGATGTGTATGCACACGTGTGTGGCTGCATGCGGATGTGTGTGCACACGTGTGCAGCTGCGTGTGGATGTGTGTGCAGGTGTGTGCTTGTGTGTGCACGTGTGTGCAGCTGCATGTGGGTGTGTGTGCAGGTGTGTTCTTGTGTGTGCACGCATGTGCGGCTGCGTGTGGATGTGTGTGCATGCGTGTGCGGCTGCGTGTGGGTGTGTGTTGGTGTGTGCAGGTGTGTGTATGCGTGTGCGGCTGTGTGTGGATGTGTGTGCACGCGTGTGCAGCTGCGTGTGGATGTGTGTGCGGGTGTGTGCTTGTGTGTGCACGCATGTGCGGCTGCGTGTGGGTGTGTGCACTCGTGTGCAGCTGCATGTGGGTGTGTGCACGCGTGTGCGGCCGCGTGTGGGTGTGTGCACGCGTGTGCGGCCGCGTGTGGGTGTGTGCACGCGTGTGCGGCCGCGTGTGGGTGTGTGCACGTGTGTGCGGCTGCGTGTGGATGTGTGTGCGGGTGTGTGCAGGTGCGTGCAGGTCTCCACAGCTCAGCCCCATGGGGCAGGCCTTTGGGCAGGAGACCCACAGCCTGACCAGGTCTCCCCACGCCCCTCTGGCCGAGAATCCCCTTCCTGCTCGTCGCTCTCAGCACCCACCCCAGCCCCCAGGGGAGTCTGGGCAGTGAGACAGCTGAGTCAGGAGGTAGGGAGTTTGCGATGACCTCACCGTCCCCGAGCTCCTGGCTGTAGCCCCTGCTGGCCCCCTTCCCGAGGGACACGGTCTGCTTGGGTCTGGGGCAAGCTGCAGGCGGGCACGGTGGAGACCCTGGATGCACTGAGCTCCCGCCCCCAGGGGCAGAGGAGGCCTGAGGTGAGGGTGCCGCCCATCCCGTGGGCCTGGAGTGGGTCTGCAGAGCTTCCGGCTCAGCCGCTTGGCTGCTGATGAGATTGATGAAACAGTGGGTAAGGGCCTCCCTGGAGCACACAGCAGGAGCGCTGACCACCGGGCTCTGCAGACCACATCTTGTTTGCTTGTCCCTTTAGTGGCACTGAGGGGTCAACAGTGAGTGAGTGGGCCTCAGGAACGGAATGACGGAGGCCTTCCTGGAGGAGGCGGTGATGGGAGGCCTTCCTGGAGGAGGCAGTGTCACACTCCTGCTCTGAGGGCTGAGTCAGGAAGAGCGGCAGAACAAGGCGGGTGGTTGTGTCCCAAGGATGCGAGGTGGGTTTGAGCCAGACCTTGAGGCCCAGACGGCCAGACGGAGGCTCCCTGCAGACCGGGCAGCGGCCTCAGGGCCCTTCCTCCAGCAGAGCCACACCTGCAGCCCTGGGGCGCATCCTGGGGTGACTGGGTCCTGCTGGTGGCCTGTCACTCCTGGCGGTGGCCCTTCTCAGCTTGGGGCCACGGCCCTCAGCCACCCGCTTCCGATCACCAGGCTTCTCAGTGCACAGACACCTCCGCGAATGCATCTCCAAACCCAAACCGTCCCTCGGAAAGTGGAAATTTGGGTCTCTGGGGCTGAGTAGGGGCTGCAGTCGACGTAGTGGGGCGGGGTCGCTGAGCCTAGCACGGGGTCTCCTCCCCCGTCAGACTGGGGCTCCCACGGGCGCACAGGCTCCCCTCCTCCAACCCTGCCCCTCCTGCCTCTGCTCCCGCCCAGCAGGGCCGGTGGAGGCGCACGGGATGGACAGGAACTATGAGAAGGTGTTCAGGCTAACTCTTGGCCCCGGGGATCAGGGTGGGGAACCACCCCTAGAGCGGATGGGGGAGGAGCCCAGGTGCCCAGGCTCCGGAGAAGCCGCAGCTGAGCGCCCGGGAGCCTGGTCTGCCTGCGAGACAGGACCACGCCTCCCGGCCCCAGCAGTGGCTCTAAAGGCCCTTCCCGGCGCTGGCCACCCCCGGCCCCGTGCTGCGAGGAGGCGTCGTGTCTGCGGGTCTGCCCTGTGCCTCGGGGCCCTGTTTGCAAGGTTGGGGCTCTCAGGATGACCAGGAGAAGGGGAAGGAGGCGGCTGCTGGAACGGAGGGACGTGAGCACACTCAGGCTGCACGGGGTCTGGCAGGCGGTGGGAGGGGCCCCCCCAGCCGGCCGTGGAGAGGTATGTGGTCAGACTCACTGAGGATGACCCGCCTGCCCTCAGAGGATGGCTGGGGCTCTGGGTTCCCACGGGGAGGGGACTGGGTGGGAGGCTGGAAACTGGATCGTGTCTGTGACACCCCGGTGGCGGGAGAGGTGGGAGGATGGGGCAGTGGTGGGCGAGGCGGCCACGCAGGGACCCCACCCCAGCAGGACGCGGCGCCACCCGGGCCGCGGCCTGGGAGCTGTCCAGCACGGAGCCTGCTGAAAGCAGCGGGGCCTGGCCCGCAGGGGCCTCAGGGGAGCTGGGCTCTCCCGGGGGCCCCTGCCCCGTCCCTGCCCCCGGGGTTGAGGCAAGCATAGGGGGTCAGGCCTGGGATGGCAGGTCTCTGCTCCTTCTCCAGGAGACGGCCCGGGTCGTGGAGGGAGCGCTGTGTGTGCCGTCTAAGCACGGCAAGGGCAAGGTCCCTGCTCTGCCTCCCCCAGGGAGGCCCCGGGAGCGGGCGGCCCCCACGCCCCCAGTCTCACCGTGCAACCAGCCTGGGAGTGGCCCCGGGCCTGCCCCACAGCTGGGGACCCAGGTTGCTTCTGCTGTGAAGGGAGGGTGACGGTGTCTGCCTCCCGGGTTGTGTGAAGCCTAGCTGGGCTCATGCAGGTGCTGTGCTGGGAGCTGGGGGCGGGGGCCTTGCTCTTCCTCCTCCGAATGGTGAGCCTAGTCCAGCGGCCCACACCCCCCAGTGCCGGGCTGATGTGAGGGTCCTTTTTCATCATTCCGAGGCTGCAGGTGAGATTGAGGGCAGTGTCCCCTGGGGAAGGGGCCTGTGATGAGAGGAAGGGTGAGGAAGGGGTGATGAGGGGGCAGTGCGGACCCCCACAGCCCGCCTGCTGCCCAGACCCCCGGGGTCGGCCCCATGGCCCACATCCCCCACCACACCCCCCTAGTCCTTAGCCTGGAGCTTCCGGGTGAGTCTCCATGCAGATCACAGCCTCTCACACAACCACCCACGTACCCCAGGGGCCTGCAGTTGAGCGCAAGGGGACAATACTGAGACCCCTCCCCGAAGGGCTTTCCCCTCCCCGCAGCTCGGGAAGCTGTGTCTGCTCCCCACCTACTCCCAGCGCTGTGTGGACGCTTCCGGGCCTGCGTCCTTCACATCTGCCTCTCATTTCCTCCCTCCCACGGCAGCCCCTGCCCGGGGAAGGGCGGCGTCTCCCCTGACCTGGCTTCCTGGGGCCAGGAGACCCCCGCCGCCTGGGCTGGACAAGGAGCCGGACCCAGCCCACCGGGCCCTGGGCATCTCTCTTCCACCAGCACCGGACACCGGAGCGCAGAGCGGGATGGGGCTGCCTTCCCCAGGGGCCACGGGCACCAAGAGCCAGCTGTGGGGCGCTGCCGGGGCCCCCGGGGGCTCCTGGATTGTTCGACGCCCGGGCCGAACAGGAGAGTGTAGAGAAGCTAGCTGGTTCTGTCCTGCGGCACGCCGCCCCTGTCCGACCTCCACACCGGCCGTCCGCCCCCGTCACTCAGTCCCCGAGAGCACCCGGGGCCCCCGAACCAAATTAACGGGCCTCCCCAGCGACAGTCTGGCCCAAGTCGGCCCGAGAGACGGGAGTCACTCCTGTACTACTCACCCGTCGTCACCCCGTCCCCTGGTCCGGAGGTAGGAAGACTATTTGTTCACTGACCTTGACCCCGAGACCGTGCCCCGTGCCCCGGTCCCGTTCGGGCGTCTTTGGTGCCTCGACTGACTCACAGGAACCGGACCTTAGCCCCCAGACTCACGTCGAGAGACTAGGCCCTGGGTTTGGGTTCAAGCGGCTCACAGCCCCCCCGTCTTCGTTTCCGGCGTCCACTCCCGTCCGTGGACGGCAGTCCTCCGGTCGAGGCACGCGAGGGGGCCGAGCCGTTGCCCCCCCGCCCTCCACACCACAGAGACCCCGAGCAGGACCCCGGCCGTCTCGGGGACCTCCACCAGCACGGGTCCCGGAGGACTTACCACCGGCAGCAGTACACCCCGTAGTCTTCGTCCGCCCGAGACGGGCTCTTCTGCCAGACGTGGACGAGAACCGTAGACCCGATGCCACCGGGGGAGCTGGTGCTCCTCTTGCACCCCTAGAGGCGTGGCTGACCGTCAGAGGGTGGACGGGTCCCCGGAGGTCCTCGCCCGAGGGACGTCCCGAAGACTCTTCTGCTCCAGTGTCACGAGAACCCAGGGAGTGCGTCCCAGGGGACTTGCAGCGGAGTGGAAGTGTAGGTCGGGTCAGGGAGACCGGCCTTCCCCCGAGGAAAGGGCTCCGGCACAAGTCACCCTTGTCTCTCGTCTCTACACATACGTCTCGGGCACTCGGTCGGGGGGAGCTGGACGTGCGATCCTGTTCCCCGTGCCTCGTGTCTCGCTCGACGCCCCGGAAGAGAGGGGCTCGGACGCAGCCAGCCTTGCGCCGCGGGAGGGCGCTCGACCCCGGCGCCCGTCCGAGGGACCGAGAGCGGGGATGGCCCCGGTGAGCACACTGGCGAGTCTTTCTCTGCTCCGACTCCCTGTCCCCCTCCTCCCTACACACAGTATTTGTTCCTCTCTCCGAGTCGCGCGAAGGACGTGGCGTCACGTCTCCAGGGAGACCCTGAGGGAAATCGCAACACTGCGTGGAAACGCTCTGCGACGGGCAGGCCCCGCTCTGCTCCCCCTTGGTTCTGCTCATAGCCAAACCTTCTGTGCTCAGAGACAGGCTGAGTTCTGCTTCAGGCCAACCCTGGGCTCCAGACCAGGGGGCAGCTCCTGCCAGGCCGCCTGCCCTGGGGGGAGAGCGTCTGGTCATCTGTGATCGGGGTCCCCTCATCCCGGAGCTCTTGGGGACTGAGGCCCCACAGCCCCCTCTAAAAGCCTGAGCGCCGCGGACGACCTCTGACCCCAGAGAGGAGGGCGGGGGGGCCGTCCCTGCCCCTTTCCGTCGTCATCACTGGGTTTCGCTGCGTGGCAGGCTGCGCCGGCTCCTGCTGTACAGACTCCTCTGTCCGCGCAGAGCGCTGGGCCGAGCCCCCGGCGCCCACAGCGGGGCTCCGTGCTTGCCTGCTTTCTGGGTTGCCATTTCCTTCCCCAGGGGTTCTTCCTGACCCAGGGACCGAACCCACATCTCCTGCACTGGCAGGCGGATTCTTTACCGCTGTGCCACTGGGAAGCATACCTATTTCATGCATGGTATCAATGAGCTATATATGTGTCAGTCCCAGGCTCCCAATCCACCCATCCCACCCCCTCTTTCCCCGCTTGGTGTCTATACGTTTGCTGCCTATGTCTGTCTCTATTTCTGCTTTGCATATAGGTTCATCTGAACCATTTTTCTAGATCCCACACATGCGCATTGATCTAAGACATCTTTCTCTTTCTGACTTGCCTCACTCTGCGTGGCGGTCTCTGCATCCATTCGTGCCTCTGCAGATGGCATCGTTGCGCTCTCTTTTGTGGCTGAGCAATAGCCCATTTTATGTGTGCCCCTGTCTCCTTTACCCACCCCTCTGTCGGTGGACGCCCAGGCCTCCCTGACCTGGCTGTTGTAAACACTGCGTGTCCCTTGCTCTTCCTGCGGCCCGTGACTCCCTCAGGGTCGAGTGGCAGCAGCCCGGATGCCTTCTCCTGGTCCCCTGGAGCACGGTGCAGACAGACCGGCGTTTGCAAAAGGAAATTTAAATTTTAAAAGCTAAGGGAAGCTAAGTGCAGTCGGGCGCCTGGAACACAGAAAAAGACGTGGGTGGAAAGACTGGTGACCTCGGAGAAGAGTCTGTAGCTCACCGAGCAGTAATGACCCAATGTCAAGTTCTTCCCTTTCACAAAGGTGCCTGGTTATCGGAGACTTCGGCACAAGGGCAGCGGGCCAGGGGCATGGAGACTTCCTCCCACCTCTGCAGCTTCCCGGTGAATCTGAAACTACTTCAAAATATGAGCTTTGTTTTATAAACGATGGGGGAGGGACCAAAAAAATGGACAAAGATGAGTCAGGAAATTCAAGAATAGTGAGGCTTAGCAGGCTTCGGAGTCGACCCCTCCTTCCTGGTGGGGGAGCAGAGAGCCCAGCAGAGGTGGGACCCTCAGAGCCGGCGTCGTTAGAAGTCAGGCTGGAAAGCACGGAGGGCTTCAGGGTGTGGGGGCTGGCGAGCTGCAGGCGGAGAGGCGCTGAATGAAGCAGCGTCTGCAGGGTCGCCGTCTGCCCGCCTCTGGTCGGTTCGACGTGCAGCTGGTGAGCCGGTCTGTCCTCGGCTGTCACGTTGCTCTCTGAGGACGGGAGGGACCAGGAGGAGCAGATGGCAGCAGGGGGGTCAGGCTGGTCGCCTGGAGTCTCTAGAACTCTGATGGGCCCACAGGAGTCTTTCGCCGAGGCTCCACTGGCCCAGGTGACCCGCCCCCTTGAGTGCCTCTTCTGAGCCCTGGGGTCGCTGCAGACCGAACTGGGAGTCCTGTCTGAGGGGGAGTCCCACCGGGCCCTCCACCTCACGGTGCGTGTGCAGGGACAGCGGGCTCTGCGCTCCTGTGCTCCCCGGGGCCGGCAGAGGACGCCGGTCATCCCCGGGAACTTGCCGCTTGCTTTGTCTGCCGGGTGCCCGCGCTCGCCCACTCCTGCTGCTCCGGGGCCACCCGGGTGCCAGGGAGGGTGCCCAGCACCCCTGAGCCGCCCTCCTGGAAGGAGGACTGGAACTCCGGGGCCGTGGTCTCCCCTCCGAGGGCAGAGCTGGGCGTGGAGTCGGGAGTGCTGGCTGTTAGGGCATCTGGGGCACCCACTGGGTGCTCAGGATGGGCACAGCGTCTCATGAACCCGCTGGGATCTGTTCCTCCTGCTGGCGCCCCGAGGGACAGACTGTTTCAGGCGTGGACAGCTGGCCCCTAGAGAGGCTGGTGCTCAGACAGTAGGCCCGTGAGTCTGGATGGGAGCGAGCTGGGCTGTCTCCTCTCCACGCCACGCGCTCTCAGTTCTGGTCATGATGCTGGTGGTTAAGACAATGAGGAGCAGCTGGTCATAAAAGGCCCTGCAGAAACCACGTGAGAGACCACTGCCCGCGCGCCGCGCCGCCGGTCAGCGCTCATCAAGCCGGCCCTGGAGGTCAGGCTGCTGTTCCCGTTTCACAGATGAGGAAACTGAAGCTCAGAGGCGTCAGTCTTTTGATGGCGTCGCACGCAGAGGAAGGGGTGGGGTTGAACTTCACATCCAAGTTTTCGACCACAAGCCCTGCCCTTTCTGCTGCACCACAGGGCCTTCCTGCGGCGTTTCCCCGCTCTGGTACTTAGGGCCTTCTCTTTGTCGAAATCCCCATCCATCCCGCCGCAATGTAAATACAGCTATGAAAATACGTTACTGTGTGTGTGTTTTGTCTTGCTCTCACTGAGGGCGTCAGAGCAAGCACACGGCATGGCCCAGCCCCGGCATGTTCCATGTTGGCTCTTCCTCATCACCTGGTCCCTCGTCTGCTCCCCTCCCTGTGCCTGGTGCTCCCCCAGGGTCTTTCTGAACTCCCCCACCTTCCCTCAGCATCCTTGCTGCTCCTTCAGACCGCAGCAGCCAATCCTGTACCTCCAGCATCTCGTTGCCAAGTAGCAAGCTTCCTACATTGCGTTAGAATCTCCATGACAACAAGTATTGCCAAAAGAGAGAGAACAAGTTAGGTGGTGGTTGGAGGAGGTGGTGAGACCTTGTGTTCTGGGACATTCATGCCGCGGTCACTTGCTTGTTCTCAGGGTCCCCAGAGAGGTCACAAATAGCCTGGGCCAGAACCTAGGAGACAAGTCCCGAGGCCGATGTCTGCATGTGCGGCTGGAGGGTCTCCTCGGGGACGAGGTCCCAGGAGGAGGGTCACGGGCATTCGTTTGCGTGGAGTGGGGCGGGGCCCGTGAGCACCTCTCTGTGGGCATCGCAGAAGGCAGCGGATGATGGGAGGTGATTCAGTCGCTGCTCCAGGCAGGGAGCGGTGTGTGGAGAAAGTGAGGCGGCCTGGGCCCCGGGCTGGAGCTCTCCCTGGCTTCCCACCCGCCCGTCCACGGGCCTGACAGGCGGTTATCTTGGGGCTCGGCTCGAAAACCACCTGGATGAGAAGTTGGAGGGCAGCCTCAGAGGGGGGGG
>SJYT01019576.1:175544-188765 GCA_006410635.1 Cephalophus harveyi | reverse complement strand
AGGATGAGTGAGGTCAGGGGGAGGGACCTCCAGCCGCAGAGGCTGGGCCCCAGGGTGGAGCCGGTCCACAGTGCAGGCAGGAGCTGCACCCCAGGAGCTTGCCACATGCTTCCTCCCTGGGAGGCTGGGCCTCCGCGCAGCTGAGGGGGTGGGGGTACAGGGCGGAAGCATCTGGGATGAGATCAGGCTCACGTGGGAGCGCCGAGTCCCTGGCCCCTCTCCTGCGGGTATCCCGGGCACCCGCGGGGCGGTTTGTAAGTGCCAGGGGTCGCACCGTTCATTGAGACAGCAGCCCCACTGCACTCTTCTGAAGTTTACCGCCTCGTTTAAAACCTAACAGAGCTCTGGTAAAGCAGAGAGGTGCCACCTGAGAGGCGTGGGAGGGGAGTGTCCCTCCAGATGGGAGGAGGCGGGCTTGGTGGCTCAGCCGGAGCCTCAGGAACCTCAGGTCGGTGGAGGCTTCTCCTCTCTGTTGGGGCTGGCTTCAGTTTTTTTGGCATCAGTGACCTCTTTCAGAGCCTGATGGACCCCATGATATGTCTTCCAGAGAGATGAACGTGTTCACAGCACAAAACCTGGGCATCTGACGGTTGGTTTGCAGACTTTCTGTGTCCAGTGGGTGAGCACTGACTAACAGGTTCTGCTCTGCCAGCAATGAGGTCGTCACAGGCCCGCCTGGGTTTGGCCTGGTGTTTCCTTCATCTGGCTTTTGGGTTTCGTGGCCCACAGCGAGGTAATAGGGTTCTGTGTAAGCGCGCCAGTTCCGCCCTAAAGCAGAAAACTGAGCAAAGCTGTCTCTGAGGCTCCTCTAAGCGTTGTGGGTCAGTGGCCTTAGAATAGCCAGCCCTGCGCGGACAGGTCACAGAGGACACGCCCACACGTGCAGTTCACGGGTCTCCATCCCACACGACCGCACACAGCCGGCAGGTGCCGCCCGCTTCCTGCCACCAGCGCACCCCCCACCCCTGCAGCCTGCAGTTGCTATGACAACCGATGGCTGGTCCTGGTCTCAGGATGCTGTACCTGGGCCTCATGGAGCTCCTCTGGGGGCCAGTATGCAAGGACATCCCAGCAGGTGTGGGGGCGACGGTTGCCATGGCAACACACAAGCCGAGCCCACGCGGGAGACGTCGCCTTCTTAGCCTGGCCTCTCTGTCAGCTGGGAGCTGGCCTCTGACCTCACCAAGTCCAGTTTCAGACTGAGTCCTGGATCAGGTGCTTCCTCCTGCCCCTCCAGCTAGAAGCCCACCCCCACTCCCAGCTGACCTCTTCCTGACCAGCCAAAGTGCAGAGAAGGTAGACATTCTCTTAAGGCCACGCAGTGACTCCTGAAGAGACCCCAGCCCCCCCGCACTGGAGAATAGGGAAGCCCCCAAGGGTCCTGGATGGTTAGGGCTGCCGGGCCCCCCGGAATTGACCAGGACCGCAGGACCGAGGTCCTGCGTCTGAGCCATGAAGGGACCTTGGTCCTGGGCATGGAGGAGGAGACCTCCACCCCGCCTCACCCCCCGGGGTTCTCTGGGCCAGGGCGAGAGTGACTGCCGGCCTGGATCTGGCAGACCCCCGGCAGGCGGGACAGGCGTCCGGGCCCCAGGGGGCGCCTGGACAGGTAGGAGGGGCGGGCCCCCTTCCCGATGCCCATACCTGCTGCGGGATCCCCCTCCGACCCCACCAGGACCCTGAGTTTCCTGATGTGGGGCTCCACACTTGTTGGAACCACATGCGACTATTCAGTAAGTCCCCACAACAGCAGAACTGGCGGGCAGACGTGAGTGCCCAGCCTGTGCTCCAGTCCTGACCCCGCAGCAGCCTGCAGGGCGGTCCTGCTTAAGCGTGTTTCTCTGTTACACAAAGACAATTTCAGCGCCGGATTTGGAGGGGTTGATGCTAAAGTAGGAAGTCAAGAAACACCTGGAGTAACAGGCAAATTTGGCCCTGGAATGCGGAATGAAGCAGGGCAAAGACTAATAGAGTTTTGCCAAGAAAATGCACTGGTCATAGCAAACACCCTCTTCCAACAACACAAGAGAAGACTCTACACATGGACGTCACCAGATGGTCAACACCGAAATCAGATTGATTATATTCTATGCAGCCAAAGATGGAGAAGCTCTATACAGTCAACAAAAACAAGGCCGGGAGCTGACTGTGGCTCAGATNCAGTACTTTGGCCACCTCATGCGAAGAGTTGACTCATTGGAAAAGACTCTGATGCTGGGAGGGATTGGGGGCAGGAGGAGAAGGGGACGACCCAGGATGAGATGGCTGGATGGCATCATGGACTCGATGGATGTGAGTCTGAGTGAACTCCGAGAGATGGTGATGGACAGGGAGGCCTGGTGTGCTGCGATTCATGGGATCACAAAGAGTCGGACACGACTGAGCGACTGAACTGAACTGAACTGATGGAACACGCCCACCCGGGGTCTCAGGGGTCCCTGGCAACAGCAGGTGCCGAGAGGCAGTGAGACCCCTGGCCCGCGGCTCACAGGCACCCACGGTCCTTGCTGACTGCCACGGAAGAGAGGCACAGTCGCCCAGGCAGCTTCAACAGCAGAAGTGTATTTTCATGGGTCTGGAGGCTGGAAAGTCCAAGGTCAGGGTGCTGGCCGCTTCAGTTTCTGGTGGGAGCTCTCATCCTGGGGACAACTGTCTTCGTGCTGTGTCCACACACAGCTCAGAGGAAGCAAGCACCCTGGTGCCTCTACTTATAAGGCACAAGTGACCTGCCCTTGTGACCTAATGACCTCCCAAACGCACTATCTTCAAGCAGGTCACACTGGGGATCAGTTTCAGTTTGTGAATTTGGGGGGACATCAGCACACAGTCTGTAATGGAGGGCTTACAATTTAGCTGGAGGGAAAGGACTTCTCTGCCTTGGATTTGACTGGACAGGATTTGTCTATCCGCCCCCCTGACTATAACAGGTAGAGAGGAAGGTTCAGGATCAGTGTGGGATGTAGTTAGAGGAGGCGGCCCTGCGGCTGGGCCTTGGAGGGTGAATTGGAGTTGAATTCATAATCGAGAAGGCTTTGGGAAGAAGGGCGGATACGGGTGGGACTCGGCCTGGGCCAGAGGACAGGGAGGAGAGCTCAGAGCCGAGCTCCGAGTCTGCCTGTTGGTTGGCGCTGCCCTCCACGGCGGTCGCTAACCGGGTCGGCAGGGGGGACAGCCCGTCCCTGGGAGGCCGTCGGGCCACCGAGTCAGAGCTGCGCACTTCTGCCCACCGTCGTGAGGCTCTGGCTTTATGGGGGGTCCCGGGCGTCTGCTCAGAGGAGGAGGGGACCCCGCTGTCTGGCTGTGCATGCCAGGCGCCCCCACTGAGGAGCAGAGGGCCCGAGTTCTAGCCCAGGGTCAGGACACGGCGAGCATCCGGGAGACAGAGCCAGAGGCCGCAGCCCAGCGGCAAGTCACCTTCCCTCCCAGGTCAGCAGCCCTCCAGCTACGGTCCCCGTCCTGGAGGCCTGCACACCCTGAGCAGCCAGCCCCCGAGGCGGGGGCCTGCACCTTCCCAGCCCAGGAGAGCCTGGCCCTCCCGGGGGCTCCCACCTCAGCCCCGGGCCCTGGGGCCTCCCTGGCCCGGCCCCCACATCACACGACGGCAGGCTCACCCCCCCATCGGCGTGCCGGCCCAAGACAGGGCGTTACCAGGAGCAGGGGCACCCCACCCTCCAGCAGTCCACCCCGAGACGCCGGGCCAGAGGCACACGGGAACCACGGCCCTGGCTCCACCCCCGGCCTTCCGTTTCCTGGGCCCCATCTTCCAACACAGGCGGACGGCAAACCTCTCTTCTGGGCCCCCACCTGTGACCTTGAGCCCATGAGCAAACCCCCAACCCAAAAGTTTAGGGAGCCTCCAGGCCACGGAGGCTGAGCCAGGGCCCTGCAGAGTCCACAGAAATGTCTCAAGCCCTGGAAAGCTGAGGCTGGGAGGAAGTGAGTGGGTCAGTCTGGGAGGGCTTCCTGCAGGAGGTGTGAGCCAGCTGGGGCTCCCACGCTGGATCACTGTGTCCACCGGCTGCTCTTCTCCTCTAGTAGGAAGCAGTCCACCCACCCTGGAGGGCGGGACTGCCGGGTGCGGCAGGAGACGTGAGGACTTCTTGCCCCCTTGTGCCAGAAGCCCCCGAGGTATGCAGCGCAGAGACGGGGAAGGAGAAGGTCTCAGCTGTGACTCGTCCCGAGGTCATAAGGACGGGAGCTTCCCGTAGGGGCAGGGAGAGGGACTGCTGGCCCCCCAGGCCCAGGGCTGCAGGGACCGGAGGGAAGGTGTGGCTGGGAGCTGTCCCGGGGCCTGGCTGCCGTTCCGGCCCAGCTGCGCTGTCTCTCACCACGGGCACCAGAGGTCACCGCTATTGACAGCCGCGCACATCTGCTCTGAGTCACGCACCCGTTCACTCCGCCGCTCGTCATTCTCCAAGTATTCCCGAGAGCACGCTGTGCGCAAAGGGCGGTGGTGGGTTCTGGGAAAAGCTTATGGTCGGTAGACCAGCCGAGGGTGGATCCTCGGGAATCACAGATCGGTGGATGAAGCCTGCTGACGGGATGCCAGGAAATTATCACATCGGCTGCAGAAAAGCGCGTAGGGAGTCAGGCGTGCAGAGGAGGGCCGGTGGCCACAGGAAGGGCTGGGGAGCGGAGGGCCTAGTCGTCTCTCCCAAGGGCTTCCCGACCTTGACTCATGGCAGCCCCGAGCCCAGAGCTGTTCAGGCCGCCGTGTCCGGAGTGGTCTAGGCCCCCTCTCTCTCACAGGCCCACTTCTGCGCCAGCGGCAAATCCCTACGGCTTCAGCACATGCCCAGAGTCAGCCACTCCTCCCCGCCGCCGAGGCACTCGCCCTCCCCTCAATTTTTGCAGCCCTGTCTGCCAGGAGCCCGGCCCAGAAGCCACGGGACCCTCCCCAGGGGAGCTGCCCATGCCGGTCCTCTGCCCCAAGACAGCCGGGGCCCCCACCTCGCTGAGCCAAGGCCGAGCGGTGACCAGCACGGCTTCCGTCGCGTCCCGACCTTGACCCTGTCCTCTCCAGCAGATGTGTATCTGATCCCGCGATTCTCCAGACACACCAGGCACACCCTGCCCCCGGGCCTTTGGACAGGCGATAGCCACTGCCTGGAAGAGTCTTCCCCAGACACCCCGAGACGGAGCCCTCTTCGGAGCTCTCCGCAAACGTGCCTCCTCCGCTTCCTCCCTGGGTCACCCAGCCGAGCTCGGCCCGCCCTCAGCTGCTTCACGCCCCCATCCCGGGCTGTTCCTTCTCAGCGCTTCGCTTCTCGTTAGCTAGCCTCCTGCCTGTCGCCTGTTCCTCCTGTTTAACTGGACGTCTCAGGAGAATCCGTTTCCATCTGCGTGTCCCTGGCGCGTCCCAGCGCCTGTCGGGGCGGGCTTCAGAGGCGCTGGGTGGGCGTGAGGGGCAGGGGTGGGCTGTACGTCCGAAGAGGAGACTCCGCTGCGCCGCCCGCCGCCCGCGCGGCCTGCAGCCTGCCCACGGGTGTGCTCTGGACGCCCAGAAAGTCCCTGCTGAAGGGGAGAGACACAGGGCGTGGTGACGCGGCGGAGACAGGGCAGAACAAGGGCTCAGTGGCTGCAGGGCTTTCCACAGAGGCGGGGAGTGGGGAGGGGATGAGCTCAGCACAGGGGCCGGCAGGGGCCCCTAAAAGGCAGGGCGGGCCCCCGGGTCCCGACAGAGGGCGCAGGGGTTGAGAGGACGGCCCCTCTGCTCGGCCCTCGGCCCTCGAGCAGCCGGTGTGCACTCACCTGCCCACTCCCTACCTGAGTCCCTCTTCTCCCAAGGTCACCCTTCAAGGTCAGCCGGGTGGGGGCACCCTAGCCCCCTTCCCAACAGAGACCCTCTCTCAGACGGAGGGGCAGGGCAGGTGGTTTCCGGTCACCGGTGGGGGCCGGAGCGTCACACCATGAGCCTGTCCCTGGCCGCGGGCCTGTGTCTCCGTTCTTCAGATTGCTCTACGGCATCGGTCAGCAGATGCGGTCAGCCCACGGACCCCACCCCTGCCGGAGAGGCTGCCGTGCCTGGGCAGAGGGCAGGGTGAGGATGAGCGGTCTGGGGGCCGGGAGACGGGGGCCATCATGATTGCAAATCAGCCTCCTTCCCAGGTCCCCTCTGGGGCCTGCACAGGGCCCAGTCCCCTCCACAGGCCACCACGCCCTCCGCACCCACTCCCCGCCCAGCCGGGCCTCTGCCTCCCCGCACAGCCCCTCGCGTGGCCCCTCCGTGGCCCCGCCCGGCGTTCGGCCTGTCGAGTGGGGCGAGGCTGAGAGGGCCCCGGGCTGGCGCTGGCGGGCATGACGGGCAGGAGCCTCTCTTTAGGAACCTCTCTGCATGTATTGGCTTTATCGACTGAGGCTGGAATGGCTGTTGCCACGGCAGCGAGCGCCCCCACCGCAGTGGAGGCTGGTGGGAAACTCAGGAGCCGTGAAAGGAATGGAGAGAGCGGAGGGGGGAGCGAATGCGAGTCCCAGGATGATGCGTTAAAGGGACCTCCCCACGGCCACGTCGAGCCCCTTCAGAGAGGGACGGGGAAGGGGGTGGGCGGACAGCCGGGGACCAGCCCGCGGACTCGGCACTGAACTGGCCCAGGAGACGACACAGGAGAGCCTCCCATCCTGCGGACTGGCAGGTGGTGCTTCACGCAGAGGGAGGGGGAGGCGGGCTCGCGTGTCCTTTCTGGAAAACACTCTCTTCTGGAAGAAGGTGAGAGGTCAGGAGCCGATTATTGTGGGAAGGGAACAGACTTGGGGTCCGGGGCATATGATGCCCCTTGAGAGGAGACAAGGGAATAAAGAGGGGCCGGGACCAGGTGGAAACATAGGAGCCAGTGAGCGAGTGAGGTCAGCCGCGAGGAAGGGGCTCAGGCCTGGGCAGGGGGCACCAAGACCAGGAGGGCACAGGCAGAACCACAGCCGGAGCACGGCCAGACCAGGCGGGCAGGAGGGGGCCCGCAGACAGGGTGCGGAGATGCTGGCCGAACCGCCTGGAGCGCAGGAGGGCCTCTGTCCACAGTGGCACCCAGGCTGGGACGGGCCACAGCGCCAGCCCGGCAGCGGGGCGGCTAGGCCGCCCCCGTCCGCCTCGGAGGAGATGGAGTCTGTGTGCGCAGACACAGCCACCTGGGGCAGCAGGGCGCAGTGTCCCCAGACTCCCGAGCTGCTGGTCTCAGGGACGATGAGGTCCCTCAGGACTGAACTCGCTGTGTGTGTGCAGGCTGGAGAAGACCTCTGGGTGAGGCGGGGGACTTGGGAGGCTGTTGGGATTTCAGGAAAAGTGGCTTGTGTTGGGGAAGGGCGGGCTTGTCACCCAGACCTTTGGCGCCGACGGTGGCAACCGCCTGGAGCGCAGGAGGGCCTCTGTCCACAGTGGCACCCAGGCTGGGACGGGCCACAGCGCCAGCCCGGCAGCGGGGCGGCTAGGCCGCCCCCGTCCGCCTCGGAGGAGATGGAGTCTGTGTGCGCAGACACAGCCACCTGGGGCAGCAGGGCGCAGTGTCCCCAGACTCCCGAGCTGCTGGTCTCAGGGACGATGAGGTCCCTCAGGACTGAACTCGCTGTGTGTGTGCAGGCTGGAGAAGACCTCTGGGTGAGGCGGGGGACTTGGGAGGCTGTTGGGATTTCAGGAAAAGTGGCTTGTGTTGGGGAAGGGCGGGCTTGTCACCCAGACCTTTGGCGCCGACGGTGGCACTGAGTCCCATCCTCCAGCTGGAAGGGTCTGGGCTTGAGCACACGTGTCTCCCGTGTGCCCCGGGGGAAAGACCTTCCGACCAGCCTCCTCCTCTGCGCAGGCCTGGAGGCCTGTCTGCGCGGTGCCCTCTGCCACGGGACCATCGAGTGAACTCGCACCCGCTCTGCCCCCCACCCCGCTGCTGGGCACCCCCACCTCCGGCTCCCTGCCCCCCTGGTCTGAACCCTTCCCTACTTATGCTGATCCTACTCCAGGAAGCTTCCGAGAGTTCCTTCACGCATCCTCCCACCTGCCACACCTGCTCACATGTACTGGGGACTGCCCAAGTACATGCTGGAGTTTGGGTGGGGTCACAGCAGCAGGGTGAAGGGGGCCTGGCCCCGGGTTCAGAGCCCCCTCCGTCCTGGAAAGAGCACTGCGCGCCTCTGTCCGCCTGCACGGGACACGCCGCGGGCCTGGGTGCTGTTTCCCAGGAACGGGCGGCCTAGTCCAAGTCGCGTTCGTTCTTCTGCGGGTTCTGCCGGACGCTGAGCTCCCAGGCCGGCGCTGCCACCCTTCTCTGCTTCCCCAAGGTCCAGTCGAGCGTCCTTGTCTCTCAGCAAACGCCCTTCTGCCTGAGCCATCTGTGGCCAGCGCGTCCACGCCGCCACAGGCCTTGGACCTGCAGGCTTTACGTGTCTGGGTCAGGCCCCGGGACCCTGCCAGCACCCAGGAGCCATGCAGGGAGCAGGCCCGGAGCCCCAGACTCGGGCCTCCAAACCCACGGCACCCCCTGCGCCAGCAAGGTGCTGGGAGACGAGCTCCATCTGAGCATGGGAGCCGGCCGGGGCCGGGGGCGGGGGGCGACAAACAGGAGCACAAGTGCCTCTGGCACAGGCAGGCTGAGCCTCCAGCGAGCGAGCGGGGGCCAGGAGTGGGCAACAGGGGCCTCAGGGTCTGGGGTGCCTGGGGCTGCACAGATGGAGGGCAGGGATGGGGATGGGGTGGCTTCCAGGGCCCCCCTTTCTCCCGTCCCTCTCTCTCCTGCCTGAGGACTGTTTGCTCAGGCAACTTGGTCCTGACCGGGGAGGCCAGGGAGGGTGGGCGGTGTCGGGTCTCCCGAGGGCCAGGACAGCCTTCAGCCTCTGTCCGGGCACACCGCCCTCTTCCTGCGGTGGTGGTGGGGGGGGGGCGGCTAGGAAAACATCTTTTTATTGGCTCCGCAGCCCCCACCACTCTTTGGGCAGGTGAGAGAGAGGCCAGGGCCGACTGGTCCTGATGCCCTGGGTTTGATGGCGCTCTTCCCAGGTCCGGTCCCTTTAACTCTGAGGCCGGTACTAGAGTCCCGGGAGGGAAGCCAGAGACCCAGGGGCTGCAATGACTTTGACAAGGTCACGCAGTCAGACCCAGACACCAACCAAGATCAGCCCCCTTCTCCAGCGCCCGGAGGCCCCTCCCCAGTCCGCGAGACCAGTCTCTGCAAGCCGCCCCCGGCCCCGTCCTCCGGAGGCGCCCCCACCTCAGGAGGGCAGCCTTGAGCCTCGCAGAGGGCGGGAGTGGGGCGGGGAGCCGGCGCCCCGACAGGGCTTCCCCTGGGGGGGAGCCTCATTCCGCTGCCCCCTCCCCGCTGCGGGGCTCTGCGGACCCCAGGCGGGCTGTGCCGGGACACTGCGCCCAGATGTGCCCGACTGGCCCATCCCCAGGTGCATGTGGCCGAAGTGCGCCTCGGTAGGTATGGATGTCCCCGAGCCGGAGCCCCGGCTCGCCGCTGGCCTGTCAGAGGTGAGGTTGGACAATGAGGTGCCGGCCTTAGCTTCTCAGAGATAGGGCCCATCAGCTTCCTGGAATCTTAAAGCCTAGCGTCCTCATCTGGCAAAATCTGGGGGCTGGTGGAGACCACAGCCGCGTCGTGGTCTGTTCTGGGCAGGAGCACATCGCAGGGGGAGCGCCGGGCGGGAGCTGGGGTAGAGGCCAGATGTTGGGGGGACAGAGGTGAGCGCTGTTCCGCCGCGGAGCAGTGTTGAGGCTCCGCTTCCTCTCTGGATCCCCGGCGGGGGCGCGCGTCGGATTTCCCGGGTGTGGGTGTTTTGGCCGGGAGACGCTCCTGGGGCCTGGGGGCCGGCGGGCAGCCAGCTGCGCGCATCTGGACGCGCGTCCTGTACCTCGGCCCGGCTGTGGCCCGCACCCCACCCCACCCCCGGTATTCAGCGCGTGGGGAGAGGTCTGGGGATCACGCGGAGACTCCCCGCTGACCGGGAGGCCTTATTCTTTCCGCTAACGGGGGCCGGCCGGGCGGGGAGGAGGAACAAAGCTCGCTGGCGGAGGAGGCGCGGAGAGCTGCTCCATTGTTCTCCGACCTGAGGCGCCTGAGCGGCACACCCGGCGCAGGCCCGGGGCTGCGCCCGCTCTCCCGGGACGCGGCGCCCTGGGGGGGAGGCAGCCGCGAGGCGCGGGGCAAGGTGGTGCCCCGGGGGGCCGGCAGGGCCGTGCCGGGAGCACAGCGGCGAGGCCCGGGGCTGGAGGCCGCCCGCGCTCCGCGGACTCGCTGCGGTGGCGGCGGGGATGTGGTCCCCCGGGCCGAGGGACCCGGCTTCCTGGGTCCCCACGAGCGGCCGCCCCGCCGGGGGCTGCGGAGGGGCGTGTCCGTGCGCGCGCGGGGGCGGGGCCGGCCGGCTGCGGCCCTCGTGACGGACAGGCCGCGGTCCTGTCTCTTATACACATCTGGCCGGGGGAGGCCGCGCTGCAAGGACTGGTTGGCCGCGACCTTCCCGGGACCCCGAGGGCCTGCTGGGCCGGGGTGACGGACCCCGGCAGGGCGGGCTTGGATTCGGGGGCTTGCGGAGGAGGCCGCATACGGGCTCTGCAGTGGGTGGGGGCTGCTGCTGCTGCTGCTGCTACCTCGCTCCAGTCGTGTCCGATTCTGTGCGACCCCATAGACAGCAGCCCACCAGGCTCCCCCGTCCCTGGGAGTCTCTAGGCAAGAACACTGGAGAGGGCTGCCAGGCTGGACACCCGCAAAGCGGGAGGCGCGGGGGCCTTGAAGGCCTGGCCTCTACAGGGACCCTCGGGGCGCGGACCGGGCGAAAGTCGAGGGGCCACCTCATCCCCCACCCCGTGCCGAGCGCTGCCGGCAAAGAGCTTACAGTCTAAAGGGGCGACACGGATGATCAAGGAGAAAAGCAAGTAATTCCAGACCAAAAGGAGGTCTGTGGAGAAAATGGCAGGAGAGGGCCTGGGAGGTGAAGACCTGCCTCGGCCCCTCGGAAAAGGGGCTCTTGAGTTGTGACAGAGGCAGAGGAGGCGCTGGGCTGAGGGGTGTCGGGCTGGGGGGGTGGGACGGAGCAGGGGAAGGTTAGCCTGTCTGGAGGAGGGAAGGGACAGACGATCAAAGGGCAAGGCCCCCTTTCAAGGTCAGGGCTCCCCAGGCCTGCGAGTCCCCAAACTGCCCAGGACCGGGCTGCCTGGCCGAGGCCCTTCTCACTAGACAGTGACCCCACAGAGACCCCGACACAGTCCTGAAACTGGTGGGGGAGGGGCGCGTGCAGAGAGAGCGGGGCTCCCGCCTGCCTCAGAGAGGAGGGCGGTCGGGAGATGGCGGGTCAGAGCCTGGCCCGGGACGTGGGAGCCTCTTGGAGTCACCCTGAGCCCATGGTGGGAGGCGGAATCTGCGGATCCCTGAGTCACAGGTCTGCGTAGGGGGCCTGATGGAAGGAAGGGTGTCTGCAGGTGAAGAGGGGCCTGGCCAAACTCTATATGCTGGGCACAGGCCCCCAGACCGGTCACGGCAGAGCTGGTGGGGGAGAGTGGACGGTGCGGCAGACGTCCTGAACGGTGGGGCTGATGGGTGGACTGCCCCAGGAGGGCAGGGCATTGAAGAGGGGCTGGGGGCGTGGGAGGAGCAGGGGATGCCAGGCACAGCCGCTGTTGCGAGTGGGGTGGGGGGACCCCAGAGCCCACGGAGGTGCCTGTCAGGCACCTCCAGGTGGTGGTGAGACACAGGTTCCACACCTGTGAGCTCAGCGTCCGGACACGCCCACCCTGGGGCCATCCCAGACCCCGGGAGCTGCCCAGCCAGTTCCTGGGGAGGCAGGGAGGCAGCCCCACAGGAGAGCCTTTCTGGAACGAAAGGGAATGAAAGCTGATCGTGGCTTCCCAGAAGTCAGCTGGGGCCCAGATGGTCCAGGCGGGCGCCCTGCCCTTCCCTTGCTCTGGGAGCTGCCAAAGAACGAGGGTCCCACTGGGAAGGCTTGGAAACTTGGAAGGCTGGGGGGTGAGCGTCCAGAGGAAAGGGGCCCGTCGTAGGGCTCAGATGCCGTTGGGCCCTGGTGGGCAGTCCACCACAGGCTCCTCCAGGGTCCCCACCTCCCAGGCCAGGGTCGGAGCCGGCCTGGGGCGGGGCAGCTGGGAGTCTGCAGTCTGCCGCCCTGTGCAGAAGTCCTGAGCTCCGGGGCCGCCTCTGCAGCTCAGGTTCCCTACTTCGGAAGGGTGCTCCCCTAAGGGTCAAGGGCGGGGCGCAGATTGAGGCCAGCAGACCTTGACGCCGCCCCCCCCAGCCTGAGAGCCGGTGCTAACGGAGTGCAGTGCACACTCAGCCCCATCCCGACCTCCGGTCGGCCAACAGTTGACTCCCTTGGAGGCACCCCCTCCTCAGCCCTCCAGGTGCTGAGGAACCCCAGACAGTTGGAGTCCGGCTCCCACCTCCTCGGAAGGCGTCTGGACCCACGTGAGGGGTTGCCATGACAACAGCTAGGCCCTTGGAGGCGCTGGCCGAGCAGAGCAGGGGAAGGAAGTCAGGAAATTGTGTCTCTAAGCCAGTGGGTTGACATGGGGTGTTTCAGGGGGCGGGGCTTACTCTAGAGCCTGCCTTCAGGGATGCGTGAATGGGGAGAGGGAGCCGCCTTCTCCAGCGGAGCTTCGGAAGGGTGCTCCCCTAAGGGTCAAGGGCGGGGCGCAGATTGAGGCCAGCAGACCTTGACGCCGCCCCCCCGAGCCTGAGAGCCGGTGCTAACGGAGTTCAGTGCACACTCAGCCCCATCCCGACCTCCGGTCGGCCAACAGTTGACTCCCTTGGAGGCAGCCCCTCCTCAGCCCTCCAGGTGCTGAGGAACCCCAGACAGTTGGAGTCCGGCTCCCACCTCCTCGGAAGGCGTCTGGACCCACGTGAGGGGTTGCCATGACAACAGCTAGGCCCTTGGAGGCGCTGGCCGAGCAGAGCAGGGGAAGGAAGTCAGGAAATTGTGTCTCTAAGCCAGTGGGTTGACATGGGGTGTTTCAGGGGGCGGGGCTTACTCTAGAGCCTGCCTTCAGGGATGCGTGAATGGGGAGAGGGAGCCGCCTTCTCCAGCGGAGCTTTCCCTTTTCGTTCATCACTCTGGGCGGGTGGAGAGTTCTGGGGAGTCCTCCCAGGTCCGGGCAGACGGCTGTGTGTGCGAGTTCGTCCCCGCACTCCACACACAGGGCTGCGGTGCCGGAGCCTCCCGGGGCGGGGGCTGTCTCTTATACACATCTAGATGTGTATAAGAGACAGGCGCCGGGCATCCCGAGCGCCGGCG
>SJYT01019576.1:161150-175399 GCA_006410635.1 Cephalophus harveyi | reverse complement strand
TGGTGGGACCCCTCCTCCAGGTCCACCCCTCCTGGGCCCTGCCCCTGCCCTTTGGGCCTCCCTGCTCTTTGGCTGAGGCGAGCGGATGGGCCAAGGAGGGCTCCCAGCCGCTGCTCCGCCCTGAGGACAAGCACCAGTGGAGGGAGGTGCTCGGAGCCCCTGGCAGCGTGGTGATCAGAGTCTCCACCCCAGGCCCAGGCTCCCCGGGGGCGCGTCTAAGGTGGTGTGGGATCAGGTCGCCCGCAGTCACGGGCTGCTTTCTTGCTGCTGGTCCGTGTCCCCTCCCCCGCTGCCCTGTCCCCCCACCCCCGCCACCAGCCCCAGGGGCTCTCTCTTCTGCAGACCTCCAGCCTCACCCCGGCCGGTGCTCCCTCCGCGCACATGCCTGCGGCTCACAGCCTCTGCTGGGGGCTGGGGGTGCGTGTGCGAGGGGCTCCAGGGAGAGCCAGTCCTGGGTTGGCCAGGCTCACCCCTGCTGCTCTGCCACCCCTCCCCTCACGGCGGGAGGAAGGAGCCCCTGCCTCCCTCCCTGGGACTCAGAACACGCAGTGAGGGCTGTGTGGTGGAGCCACCCACCTGAAGCCGAAATTACTTCCTCGTCGCATCGTAGGCAGGTGGGTGTTCTGTTTACACACTCCGGGTGACAGAGGGCTCACTATTTCATTTTCCTGGAAAGCACTCGTCGGAAAGGGCGCGGAGCCGATTTTCTGTCTCCGGAGAATCTCCACTGGCGTGGGGGCACAGACGGGCCCCTGGGTCCTCACAGGCCAGCCCGGCCGCCTCTCGGATGCCTGAGCGCGACTCCTCCCGTCTTTCTCCCTTCCCTGTCTTGTCTTTTGGACTGAGACTCGCGGAGGAGGGGCCGAGCTGTCCCCTCCGATTCCTGGGCCCCAGGGAGCCCAGCCCCTGCCTGGACCCCCACCTCTTGGTAACATCTGCACCCCAGCACCCGGCCGACCTGGGGTCCATCCCACAGCGTGCCCCTCGGCCTGGAGGCCTGTGCCGGCCGGCCAGGGGCAGATGGATGCCATGGGCTTCCCACGTGGGCTGGCCGACCTCCTCCCCCCGCGTCTGCATTACCCGGGTGGTTCGATGTCCCCAGGGCCTGCCCTCTCCCCCACGGGAAGGCGGGGTCCAGGCACAGCTCCCTGGCCCCAGCGGGCAGGCCTTGCTCCGTCAAAGAAACCCCTGGAAGGCTGGGTCAGCCCTCTGAGGACTCCCACACGTTCCCTCACTGTGGCTCCTGGGGACCTGGCCCTCAGGGAGAGGGAGCCAGAGCCCCCGGCCCAGCTCCGCCTCTGAGCAGCGGGCACAGGGCCAGGCCAGGAGGACGCCCCGGGGGTGGCGTCTGTGCCCAGGCTGTGTCCGGGGCGGCCGCAGCCTACACGCCTGGAGGACCGGTGGGCCCGGCTCTGCCTCTGATGGGCACCTGCGCGTCTGCCAGGAGAAGGGGGAGGTTGGGTGGGGTAGGGAGAGCACGTGCAGGGTCCCCTCCGGCCGAGGCAGGAGGGCCCGGGCTCTGTGGCGGGCGGGCTCCGGGCTCCCCCGGGGGCTCTGGCTCCTGCAGTGTCCAGGCTCGCGCTGCCTGCACCGCCTGTTGGCCACACAGCTCTTCTCCAGCGCAGCCCGGCGGGAGCTCTGCGGGGCGCGGCTCGAGCCCTCCTCTGATCTATTTTCAACATCCTGATGATAGGTTCAGGGCTGCGTGGGCGGTACCGCACAGCCTTCTAATCTCAGCCTGGACTGGCTGCCCGGCGCTCGCCCCGTGCCCCGGGTGCGCAGGCCTGGGGTGTGCGGCTGGGCACCTAGGTTGTCCGCAGGGGGTCCAGTAGGGGTGCTGCCTTTGGGGGTGATCAGCTGAAAAGTGCTGGTGTTTTCTGGGAGAGCCAGACTGTCAGCTGTGACCCTGGTGGCTTGCAAGGGGAGGTGGTGAGGGTTGAGAGTGCAAGCCAGGCAAGTGTGGGGAGGAACCAGTGTCTGGACATGAGCCCCAGGGCGTAGGTGGGGCTGGGAAGCTGGGGTGCAGAGGGTGGCGGGTCATGTGGGATGGTGCACACAAACGCCTGCACACTCAGCCTCCAGCAGCAGCACACAGGCCGAAGGCGTGTGTATGCACACCCGCCCACAGACTGGCCAGGCTTGAGAGGGTCTGAAACACGGCCGCACTGGGGCTCACCGGTTCCTCTCCCAGAAAAGCCCCGTGAGGCTGCTCCTCCAGGACCCCGGCTTCTGCTGCCCTTGGTGGCCTGCTGAGCAGGCCTTCCCTCCGGGGACGCTGGCAGCCCCTTGGGAAGCCCGGCTTCTCTGGGCAGGACTCCTCACCTGACGTGGGGCACGGACTCCGACATCTTGGGCTGGGATCTGACCTGCCACGGGAGTCAGCAGGCCCAGAGAAGGCGATGGCCTACTGATGATCGGCCCCCATGGACCACATGGGGTGAGAGGTTCTTATTCCTTAGGGTTAATAGGTCACTCCGTGCCCAGTGACCCTGTGCTTAAAACTGGGCGAACGCCGACCCTGGACAGTGGGACGTCCTCCTGAGTGCAGGACCAGGGCCTGACCGTGACCTCTGCGGCGCCGGCTGCCAGGAGCCTCAGGAAGCTCCCTTCCCTGCAGGGTGGGCGCGACTCCACTGAGCCCAGGGCTGCTGTCGGGCAACTGCCGGGACGGAGCAGCGTCCTGTGGTTGTGGCCTGTCCGCTCTCCCCTGCCCGTGTGTGGGTGAGCCGACAGGAGGCCCCTCTCACCCCTGCAGGGAGCAGGCGGGCAGGGCAGCCTGGAGCCCATCAGCGTGTGGGGCAGGTGTGGTGTCCCGGGTGCGAGGGGACACCGTGGACAAGCGACCTTGGAAAGAAGGTCGGATCCTGGCAGCAGAGACAAGAGGGACTGGGCTCAGGAGGAGGAGGGGATGGGGGCTTCCTTGGGACTCCATCCAGCCAGGGGAGGTGGAAAAGGATGTGGGTGGGCAGGTGGGGGTGCCCTGCGGTGACCACAACAGGCAGACCCTTGGAGGGGGGCAGTTGGGGCTCGCCCCCCACAGGCCCCTGGCGGTGTCCTGAGCCTGGCGTCAGTCAGGGAGAGATTGCTGAGTGGGGACTAGGTGGCCCAGAGCTTCCTGGCTTCCATGTCTGTGTGCCAAGTGAAGGTGTCCTTTGCAGCCCGTGCCGTGTCCAGGGAGGAGGCGGAGCAGCAGCAGCTCTGGGAAGGCCCGAGGGGTCCGTGCTGCCCCCCAGCCCCGGGAGAGCCTCGACCCACAGCCCCCAGCAATGCTGAGCGGGCCTGCACGGGGCAGGGCCAGCACGTGGCCGGAGGGGACCACAGAGGCGCCCTGACGCAGAGCCCCGCGGCGGGAAGAGACGCGTGCGCAGGGCTGTAGGGCGGGCCGCCTGCACGGGGCAGGGCCAGCACGTGGCCGGAGGGGACCACAGAGGTGCCCTGACGCAGAGCCCCGCGGCGGGAAGAGACGCGTGCGCAGGGCTGTAGGGCGGGCCGCCTGCACGGGGCAGGGCCAGCACGTGCGCCGGAGGGGACCACAGAGGCGCCCTGACGCAGAGCCCCGCGGCGGGAAGAGACGCGTGCGCAGGGGTGTAGGGCGGGCCGCCCGTCTCGGGTGCAGCCTACCTGCTGCATCCTGAAGACCTCCTGAAGGAGCCGGAAGTTGGGATAAAGGAATCCGTGGACACTGGGCTTGAGGGGCCAAGGTGTTCCAACCACCCAGCTCTGCTTGGGTGGGGTGGGAGGGCTGGATCTGGGTTCCCTGGCTGGGGGCCCTCGGAGCAGACAGTCCTCAAGGGCCCCCGCCTGCTCGAGGCCCTGATGCGGCCGGGGTCGCGGGGATGCTGAGGGGTCTCGTCTCCACTGCAGCTCCTCCCCACCCTCTGCCATTTGGGGGCCGCCCAGCTGGTCTGCGCCTGTGCCTCGCGTGCTGCCGTGGGCCCCGCCTTCCCGGGAGCTGGGTGTCTGGCTTTGTCCTGGGGCTCGGACTGCGCAGGAAGCCTAGGGTCCAGGGTCACTCGGCAAGTTTAAGCAGAGCTGGACGCGGCCGAGCGCGACTCAGGCCATCGCGGCCCTCCAGCCTCCAGCATGGGAGCCGCATCTGCCCCGCGGCTGCAGACAGCCTGGATTGCAGGCTGCGGGCCCCGAGCCCCTGTCGTGGGAATCCATTCTCTCCAGCTCCTGCAGGTGCCCCCGCCTCCTGTCGCTGTCCTGCCCGAGGAGCAGGCAGAGGGGTGGTCACAGGGCAGCCGCGGCTGCCACAGCCAGAGCTGCCGGTAGGCTCCTGGGGAGGGCGCTCCTCCGTGGACTGGAAGCTCGTGGCCGTGAGGGGGAGGAGCGGGCCAGCCGGGAGGAAGCGGGCAGGGCCCCACAGTCAGCTTGGGGTCAGCTGTCCCCCCGGGCCCTGCGCCCGTGGGCCCTGGGCCCATCCGCGGTAGCTGTGGAGCAGGAACACACCCCGTCAGCCTCAGCCTCCCTGGTGGCCAGAGCGGGGTCAGACCTGCCCAGCCACCGCTCCGCAGGGAAGGGCGGGCTCCGGGCTGGTCTGCAGGAACAGCCCCGCCTGCCTCTTGGGGCCCAACTCCCTCTCTGTCCCTGCATCACTCCCCCTCGGCGAGTATCCCTGATTTTAGATCACTGTGTCTGCAGGACGCGGGAGAGGGGCTGAGGGAGCGTTAGCTCCATGGAGGATCTGTGGGGGACGTTGGCTTCATGGAGGATCTGGGGGGGACGTTGGCTTCATGGAGGATCTGAGGATGTCAGCTTCATGGAGGATCTGGGGGAGCATTTGCTTCATGGAGGATCTGGGGGGGACGTTGGCTTCATGGAGGATCCGGGGGAGCGTTAGCTTCATGGAGGATCTGGGGGTGACGTCGGCTTTGTGGAGGATCTGAGGGTTGTTAGCTTCATAGAAAGTCCAGGGTTGTAGTAACACCTGTCAGTCATCGTGTGGCACGTAGCAGGCACCGTGCTGAGCACTGTGTTGTCACGTAACTGTCAGCCTGGTGAGCTCGGTGCTGCTTTTATCTTCATCTCACTGATGAGGAAGCTGAGAGGCTCAGTAACTTCCCCAGAGCCGCCCAACCAGGAGAGGAGCAGCCTGGGTGCCCTGCTCGGCAGAGGGGCTCAAGCAGCCTCCATGCCCGCGATGCTCCCAGGCCTCCGGCAGGCCCTCCGGGCGGCCACCATGCCCTGACTCAGCGGCGTGGCCCGCTCCCGGGCCTCCAGCAGGCCCTCCGGGTGGCCCCCGCACCCTGACTCTGAGCGGCGTGGCCCACTCCGAGATCTCCCGCGGGAGCCAGGTGGTACAGGCCGCCGAGCACAGCCCCTGGGGTCCCCGGTCCCGCTGCCAGGATGAGGACAGCGTGCGGGGCCCGTGTCCATGCCGCCTCCCCGCGCACCGGTCCTGGCCGAGCTGCAGGGGCCGTCCTCAGCTGGAGCCTCGTGTCTGGGGCGCAGGCTGCCTGGGGAAACGGAAGAGCATGAGCCTGGGCTCCTGCGGAGGGGGCCAGGCGGGGTCCTTACTTGCTGGCCGCACCTTGCCCTCCTGCGTGTGCAGGTGGGGTGAGGGCCGGCATTAAAGAGCGGTGTGAGCTCAGGGCCTCTGGCCTCCCCGGCGCCCACAGAGTCAGCCTGCTGCTGCCTCCCCCGCAGGCCCCCACCCTGGCCCCTCGTCCTGGCCCCTGATGGTGGCTCCCAGGGTGGTCGGCGGGGCGGCAGCATCACTCGCGGGGCGGCGTCCGTTCAGCCCAGGAAGTCTAGTTCAGACTCTGGCTTCTGGAGCCGGCCTGCGGGAGGGGGCTCAGCACTCAGGTCTTTTGGGGCTGGGGGCCGCTGGTGGGGTTTCCACGGGGAGGGGCGTCTCCGGCAGTGGCCTGCCGCACACACCTGGCTCCTCACCTCCTGAGGGCGGCCCTGCCCTTGTGCCCTGGTCCACCTGGCAGGACGCCGCGGTGCCCAGGCTCGGGGCTCCTCTTTCCCAGGCTCAGCCCGTCTCTCCGGGGGTGGGGGCCTGAGCCTCATGGGACAGAAGGGATGCACAGTCTCCAGAAGTCAGCTTCACCGTTTTTAAGGTCATTTATCAGCCAAGCGGCTGTTAGACTTTGATAGAAAGAAAATAGCAGAGCTCGGCGGGGCAGGGGCAGAGCGGGCGCCTTGTGCTCAGGTTCGTCCCCTTGCCTAGACTTCGGCTCTGGCCTGGGGCTTGTCCAGATCGGGGAGGAGCTGGCAGCGCCCTCATTTCCGGGAGGGTCGGGACTCAGGCCTGACCCCGAGCTTTGTTCTGCTCTGGTGCCTCTGCCCCCCAGGTCCTCTGGGACAGTCCTGCCCGGTTCCCAGCCCCTCCTTTGGCCAACGACCCCTCTGGTGGTCCTTGAAATGTCCCGCAGGGCTGGAGTCCACCCCACTGGCTGGTTATCACTCAGCTGGGAGCGCGTCTGGGCAGGAACGAGGCCGAGAGGTCCTGGCTCGTCCCTCATCTCAGAGGACGGGTGACGGGCTGATGCTGACCCAGCACGGGCTGCACGCACCAGCCTGGGGCCCCGGTGTGGGGGCCAGCGGTGGGGAGCCACTGGCCTGGTGTTGGGCGTGATGTCCAGTGGGGGACGGGAAGGGGTTTGCCTGATGACACAGCCTGCCTCTGAGCCAGGGCAGCCCCGGCTGGGCAGGGACTGGATTCCGGCCACTTTCTCACACTCACACAGAGATTGGGTTTCCTGCGGAAACCGAGTCTCTGAATCAGAGTTCCCAGCTTCTCAGGGCAAGCCGTCTGCAGCAGCTCTGTGCGTCCCCACTCTTGGCAGGTCCTGGGAGGAAGCACGCAGAGCGCCGTGGTCAGACCCACAGGCTGCGGGGCAGGCGCCCCAGGGTCAGGTCCTGCCTCTGGGTTGATCGGCCTTGAGGCCAGCCGGCCCTCCTGAGCTTTGGCTTCCTCAGCTGTTCAGCTCGTTAGATCGCCTGCGGGCCGCCGCCAGGATTAAAGAGGCCTTTACTCATCTGAGGCTGCCTCGCTGGTGCCCGTCTACCCGCCCTCCCCGCAGCTGGGTGGGTCTTGGGGAAGGAAGCCCTGTCCTCGGGGAGCCCCAGGCAGACCTGGCCAGGCCCTTTGTCCTCAGACCCCTGTGTTCTGGGCCCTTCCTCCTGGGCCTTCGAGAGCCCCCAGCCTCCCCCCACCAGAGCGCCCCTTCTCTCCTTGGTGTGTCCTTGGAGCCTGCCTCCGCTGCCCCATCTCACCCTGGCCGTGCCCCGAGGTGGCCCGGTCCTGTCCGTGAGCTCTGGGGGTTTCTCCCCAGGGCGCCCCCTCTCCAGACACCACCAGCTGCAGAGAGGCAGGTTCCTGCTGCCTTTCCTTCACCGCAGCGCCCTCCCAGCGGTATTTCTTCCTTCCCTGCGTGCTCCCAGCCTCCCGCTTTGCTGAGCTCAGGGCGGCCCTGGCTCGGCCTCCTGGGTGCCGCCCCCGGCTCCCTGCGCCTCCGGCACGCTCCCTTCTGCAGCTGGTGGGGTCCCCCGCTGGACCGAGGCCTGTGCTGGGGGCTCTTGCGGTAGCCCGTCCGCACCCGTCACAGCGCCGGCCCAGCACCCCTCTCAGAGGCCTCGTGTCCTCC
This sequence comes from Cephalophus harveyi, assembly GCA_006410635.1. Classification (NCBI taxonomy): domain Eukaryota; kingdom Metazoa; phylum Chordata; class Mammalia; order Artiodactyla; family Bovidae; genus Cephalophus; species Cephalophus harveyi. Next base: position 167,801 of record SJYT01019576.1, on the reverse strand, counting down.
AACCCCGCTCTGCGAAGGAAAGGGGGGGCCGCCTCCCAGGCTGACAGGTGAGGGGGCCGGAGGAGCAGCCTGCTCGGTGCGGGATCGTCCAGAACCGGCCGCCTCCTGCTCCCGCGCCGGAAGCCCCGCCCCCAGCAGGCCTGGACTTTCCGCTTCTCCTCTCGTCCCAGATGACCCGCGCCGGGCTGACCGTTCCCCGGAGCCCTTCCGTCCACCAAGTGCAGCTTTCCTGGAGGCCTGCGGAGAGCAGAGTTACTAGCCCGCTGTCAGGTCACTTTGCATCTGGGGTCTACCACCTACCCGGAGCTCTCCTGGGAGGCCACCTATCAGAGAGCCCGGTTTGGGTGGGGTCTGAGGCTGGAGCCGAGGAAGGGGCTCCGGATCCCACCGTCTTCTCGCTCCCACGCCTTCCGCGCCTGTCGGTGCCGCCCCCGGGCTCCACTGCCTGCCTCCTCCATCCCTGCATCCACCCGCACCCAGCAGAGCTGGAAGGGGACCTGTCCCCACACCCGCTCTCATCTTGCTTCCCTCCTTACCAAAAAAAAAAAAAAATCCCATGTTATCTCGAGCAGCTCTGGGCGTAGAAACATGAGTCTGGAAGAGAAGACAGATGGGGTGGGGTGTGGTGAGGGCAGCCCAGAGTGGTCCTCGGGCTCCAGGGCTGACCGAGGGCTGCCTCCGTGGGGCCTGAGCCTAGGAGGGGCGGGGGAGCAGGGCTGATGTCCCGTCCAGGCCCGGCCCGGGGCCCCAGCAGTGCACGAAGCAGACCCCCCTTGCTCTTCACAGACGTGAGACCGAGGGGGAGGCCACTTGAACACACGGTCACAGAAGGGTGCCGTCGCGCCACACTGGTCAGTGCTGGGCGGGAGGAGGACGGGGCCTCGGCTGGTCCTGGGGGAAGGGCCCCGGGCCAGGCCCGCAAGAATCGGCCTGGCTGGGGCGGCGTGTGCAGTCCGAGGTGGAGCGCGTTCGGGTGTGCGTGGAAGAGAAGCTCATGGGGAACGGAGGGGGCTGGCACGAGGCTGGGCCCGGCAGGCCTGGTTAGGGTTGGGATTCCGAATTTCATCCCCGCGTCCAGTGGGAAGCCGGGGCAAGTGGGGGGACTGACGCCAGGTTTGTGTTCAGAAGGGGCTGCAGCTGCTGTGGGCGTCAGCCAGAGAAGGCAGGTGCCCCCGCGTGAGGTTCCCGCCAGAGCCTCCGGGCAACCCTGCGGCAGGCTGGGGCTGGGGGAGGGGGTGGGGGCAGCGAGTAGGACCCCCGAGCCCCACAGATGGACACTGAGGACGCCGGGGTGTCGTTTTGCCTGGACACTGAGTTTCTTAAATGCAAAACAGGTGCACCCTGAGAATAACGTCTTGTTGTTTATAATGACGGCTTTTTTAAGATGGTGACCTTGTCTCAACTGAACTTACGTCTGTGATTCATACAAACCGGCCTCCGGAGGGGGGTGAGTGGGTGTCCTGAGCTGGGGACGTGTGGCCCTGGCAGGGGAGGTGTGGTCGTGGTGACCAGGGTGCAGATGTTGCTGGTCGTGCTTCTGGTGGAGACTCAGGGGATGGGAGCACCCAGCCTCCCCGTGCACGCGAGCCCGGCCCTCATGGTGCTGGTGGTCTCTGCCCCGAGAGGGGCCAGGTTACTTGGGCTGAAGGTGACCTGCAGAGCCTCCCCGCTCCCTTAGGCAGTGCATGTCCCTGAGCACAGGGCCCAGCCGTGCGATGGGGGTGCTCCCTGGCCTTGGGGACTTGGCCATCTCTCCGATGTAACCAGGCGCTCAGTCTTCTTGTCCCCTCACTCTGCCCATCTCGCCCCCTGTCCATACCCTCCTCTAAGGCCCTGAACGGGGGCACACCACACGTGCCCTGGGGAACTGTCTTCAAAGCTGACACCCCCCGCCACCCCCTCCCCTGCCCCGTCCGCGTCTGTCACTGAACAAACCTGGGCAGCTTTGGCTGGACCCTGGGCCCAGCTGTTACTCTGAGCCTGATCAAGGCCTGCGACCTCCTGGGTCCTGAGTTTTCTCATCTCTTGTAAATAGAGGGTCATGTTTTCCCTTTTTAGCTCAGACTGCTGTTGGGGGACGCAGACAAGACCTCACCGAGGAAGGAGGGGGTGTGGGCTCAGGCCCCATGTGAACCCACCGTGGGGCAGCAGGCCTGCCCCCACAGGGGCCCTTGTCTGCCAGTTCCCCGCAGGACCCCGGCCGTCAGCTCTGGTGATAGCCTCGGACGGTCTTGAGGGAGTAATTCTCAAAGGCGGGTTTCTCTGCTCCACCGGGAGCAGGCCGGCTCCGGGTGTGAAGCCGGAGGAGCAGGCTGTCCCTGAAGTCTGGGTTCTCCCCTCCCTGCCCCCTCTCACCCCACTTGCTCCCAGACGGAACCAAGGACTCGTTCACACAGAGGTTGTCGCTAACTGACAGCGCCCCAGAGCAGGGGATTTTCAAGTTATTTCTTCCTGTCTTGACCCCATTGGGAACACGTCTTCTAGCAAATGCGCTGTGTGATTTGCTACATTATGTGTGTTTGCTAGTCAAGAGGTGTTTGAAACAAGTCAAGAGGTTTTTGAAACAATACTGGGTCCAGTGCACTTAATCTTCTGTCATGTCAAGTGTGCGTGTGTGTGTTTCTTTCATTCGGGGTTGCACTAAACTGATTTCACGACCCGCAGGTAAGTGGTAGCTGCGGTTTGAGAGCCCTGCCCTTAAACCGCGCAGAGGCTGAGAAGGGGTGTCAGGCGGGACTTAACCCCGACTTGGGGAGCAGCATCTCCCTGCGCCGCTCCAGGCGCTGTGTGAAAACAGAGCGGCTCATCCCCACACCCACTCGCTGAGGTGGGTGTTGTGAGTGTCGTCGTCCTGCCCTGGGTTCAGGCCAGGACATGCTAGTCACACACGCTCAACACTTGGGCTGCGCCGGCTGCCAAGATGCCTTGGAAACGAGGGGGTCCCAGCCAGGGGGGCCCGCTGCCCACACCCTGGCTGTCAGAGCCAGGCCGGGGGCTTCTGGAGGGCAGGCCCGAGGACCCAGAGCAGACAGGGTGGCACCCACTGCTGGACTGCCCCCCCACCCCGGGCTGTGCGCGGAGCGCTGGGGTCCACGTTAGGCCCGGAGCAGAGCTCTGCCCGCTGGACGACAGGCAAGCAGGACCTCCCTGCGTGGAAAGAAAAGCCGACTCCAGCCTTTAAAAATAATACTGCTGTTAATTTTAAACATAATGCTCTTGCAGGCTAAAAAAAAAATGAGCTTAACCACACACTTTCACTGTTTTTTAATGAGTGTATTGTTGTAGGCTCTGTGAGGATGCAACAGATGTCTTGAGAATTTATTTCAGGGCACAGTACGTGTGTCACCGTGTTCCGTGGGCTGCCTTTAAGATCTGAGCCCCGCGCTCCTGGCGTGTGGGCAGCAGGCCCGCAGATGGGCCTCTGCAGACGAGCAGGAAGCGGGTGTTGCGGGAAGCGCACGCTTGTCAGATGGATCCCTGGGGAGGAGCTGGGGCAGAGCGGAGGGGGCCCTGCCCAGAAAGCGTGAGGCCCCCACGGCCCCGCCTCCCTTTTCCAGCTGGAGCATCAAGCCTGCTGCCTGCCCCTACACCCATCCCTGCCTCCTCAGAGTTCAAAGCCAGGAAACGGGCCTCTGGCCGCGCAGGCGGAAGGTCCCAGAGGAGAAACCTGTTAACAGGGCACAGCTGTGCCCCGTGCAGGGCGCCCAGGGGCCGCGCACTCAGAGGCTGCAGCCCGAGGGAAGGCTGAGGAGTCTGCCTCTGAAGCCAGGCGGGCTGGGGAGGATCCCTGAAGGGGAGCGGCAGGGCCTGGGAGGAGCGCATCGCGGCTGGGAGACGCCCGCGGGGCGGCCGCCCTTCGCTGGGTTTCCTGTGAGCCTTGCTTGACAGATAAGCGTGAGGGCCCTTCTCAGCTGTGGACGCAGCCAAGTTCAGTCGCCATGGTAACCCTCTGGTTGCTATGGAAACTTGTCGAAAACCAAAAAGTACTTTGGGGGAGGGGTCTCAGCCGCCAGCAGGGCCTCCGTTCGGAGGATGCAGGTCCCTCCTCGGGGTCCTCCTTCAGGGGCGCTTCTCTGGACGCGGACCAGGGCGCAGGGACCGTGGGGGTGGTGCCCGGGGGCACTGGGGCTCTGCGGCCAGACAGCCCCGTGTCTGGGGCACGCCTCGCAGCCTCCTCCAGGGCCAGCCCTGACTGTGGACACAGCCCTGGAGCTGCGCACTCCATGCCCGTCCGCGGCCCCGCCCCGCCCGTGCTCACAGCTGACCGGTCACCGGGCGGGTGGGTGGCCTGGCTCCGCGGTGCCACGCTGCCACCACCGTCTCGTTCCTCGGGCAGTCGGGAGCCACGGGCGGCCCGCTCCGAGGACGGCCCCCAGACCCTGCTGCTGCTACCGAGTCTGGTCCCTGGTCGGCACCTCCGTGTTGCCCGGGCACTTGTGTGTGCGGCCATCTCAGAGCAGGATGAGGCTGAAAGCAAAGCGGGGGAATCCGAGGTGCCTTCAGGCCCCCCGAGACCCCCACGCTGCGGCCTGCGCCTGCCGCCCCTGCCCCCCAGCCTCTGGGGCTGGAGCTCTCCTGGCGTCTTCGCTGCCCCCTCGCCTCCTGGTCCACCCTAAGTCCGTCTGGTCTAAAGCTGGGCCGCAGGAGGATGAGGGGAGAAGCCGCCCTCGGGCCTGGCCCGTAAGCTGTCCTTTGTGGTTTGAGGTATTTCTTCCCGAGTGGCCAGCTCGGGCTTCAGGCGCAGCGTGCGCCCCAGGAGGAGGCGATGGCAGCCCCCTTGGAGCCAGGGCTGAGGCCAGCCCGGGAGGCCCGAGGCCTCGCTCTGCACACCGTAGTGTCCCCGCAGCCGCCGCCCCGAAACTGCACCTCCCGCAGCAAGCAGCGCCCACAGCGCAGAGGGGCTTCCCGGGCGCGGGCACCTCGAGGGCAGGGAGGATAGGAGACCAGAGGCCAAGGGGAGCAGCTGCCAGGCCTGTGCGCGGCGCCCTGCGCGCAGCAGCTTCGTCTCCCTGTCAGTCCCTGGGGTGCACGCCCCCTGCCCCATGGCACAGGCGAGGAGCCTGAGGCCAGAGAGGGGGTCGCTCTGCTTCAGGGTAGCGGTGTGGCCAGAACTGTCTCCTGCGGGGGCTTCCCAGTGACGTCAGCCTCCCCAAGACGAAGGAGACCAGGAGTGTGAGAGGCTGTCTGCAGAGCCCAGGCCCCATTTCCCCTGTGACTCCCCCTCGCCACGTGGGGGCTTCCCTCCCAACCCAGGAGGAGGCCGGCCCTGCCTGGAGCCCCTCCCCTCCATCTGCTCCCTGCCTTCAGGGGTGGGGGGTCGCCAGCAGGGCCTCCGTTCGGAGGATGCAGGTCCCTCCTCGGGGTCCTCCTTCAGGGGCGCTTCTCTGGACGCGGACCAGGGCGCAGGGACCGTGGGGGTGGTGCCCGGGGGCACTGGGGCTCTGCGGCCAGACAGCCCCGTGTCTGGGGCACGCCTCGCAGCCTCCTCCAGGGCCAGCCCTGACTGTGGACACAGCCCTGGAGCTGCGCACTCCATGCCCGTCCGCGGCCCCGCCCCGCCCGTGCTCACAGCTGACCGGTCACCGGGCGGGTGGGTGGCCTGGCTCCGCGGTGCCACGCTGCCACCACCGTCTCGTTCCTCGGGCAGTCGGGAGCCACGGGCGGCCCGCTCCGAGGACGGCCCCCAGACCCTGCTGCTGCTACCGAGTCTGGTCCCTGGTCGGCACCTCCGTGTTGCCCGGGCACTTGTGTGTGCGGCCATCTCAGAGCAGGATGAGGCTGAAAGCAAAGCGGGGGAATCCGAGGTGCCTTCAGGCCCCCCGAGACCCCCACGCTGCGGCCTGCGCCTGCCGCCCCTGCCCCCCAGCCTCTGGGGCTGGAGCTCTCCTGGCGTCTTCGCTGCCCCCTCGCCTCCTGGTCCACCCTAAGTCCGTCTGGTCTAAAGCTGGGCCGCAGGAGGATGAGGGGAGAAGCCGCCCTCGGGCCTGGCCCGTAAGCTGTCCTTTGTGGTTTGAGGTATTTCTTCCCGAGTGGCCAGCTCGGGCTTCAGGCGCAGCGTGCGCCCCAGGAGGAGGCGATGGCAGCCCCCTTGGAGCCAGGGCTGAGGCCAGCCCGGGAGGCCCGAGGCCTCGCTCTGCACACCGTAGTGTCCCCGCAGCCGCCGCCCCGAAACTGCACCTCCCGCAGCAAGCAGCGCCCACAGCGCAGAGGGGCTTCCCGGGCGCGGGCACCTCGAGGGCAGGGAGGATAGGAGACCAGAGGCCAAGGGGAGCAGCTGCCAGGCCTGTGCGCGGCGCCCTGCGCGCAGCAGCTTCGTCTCCCTGTCAGTCCCTGGGGTGCACGCCCCCTGCCCCATGGCACAGGCGAGGAGCCTGAGGCCAGAGAGGGGGTCGCTCTGCTTCAGGGTAGCGGTGTGGCCAGAACTGTCTCCTGCGGGGGCTTCCCAGTGACGTCAGCCTCCCCAAGACGAAGGAGACCAGGAGTGTGAGAGGCTGTCTGCAGAGCCCAGGCCCCATTTCCCCTGTGACTCCCCCTCGCCACGTGGGGGCTTCCCTCCCAACCCAGGAGGAGGCCGGCCCTGCCTGGAGCCCCTCCCCTCCATCTGCTCCCTGCCTTCAGGGGTGGGGGGGCGGGCTGCTGGGGAGACGCTGA
>SJYT01019576.1:112794-160915 GCA_006410635.1 Cephalophus harveyi | reverse complement strand
GAGAGAGAGAGAGAGAGCCCACCCCGGAAGGGGCAGGAAGCCCTGTCCTCCCTGGACCCGGGAGCAGCGTCCTCAGCCCCTTCACCCTGGACTGCCGCTGGTGCTAATGTGGAACAGCCCAGGCACCAGATCCCACTCTAAGCCCCTGACACAGATGAACTCTTCATAATAGACTCCAAGCTGGGACAGTTTTGTTCCGCTTTTGCCACTGAGGGGACTGAGACAGAGAGGTTGGCTGCCTTGCCTGGAGCTGGGAAGCGGTGGAACAGGGTTTCTAACTGGGACCTGGGGCTGGGGCAGCGGGGGCCCAGGCTCTGTGCTGTCCTATGGACCGTAACCTGCCCACAGGATTGGGAATTCTGTATGGAGACCGGGCTTTCCTGCCTCTTGTACTTGTTTCTCCATCACTCGCTAGTTAATTTTCAGAATAGTTATTTACGTGGTTGCGTGGGATCTTATTGCGGCGTGTGGGACCTAGGTCCCTGCTTTCAGTTCAGTCCAGTCAGTCAGTCAGTCGTGTCCCACTCTCTGTGACCCTGTGGACTGCAGCACGCCAGGCCTCCCTGTCCATCACCAACTCCCAGAGCTTGCTAAAACCCACGTCCATCGAGTCGGTGATGCCATCCAACCATCTCATCCTCTGTCATCCTCTTCTCCTCCCGCCTTCAATCCCTCCCAGCATCAGGGTCTTTTCCAGTGAGTCACTTCTTTGCATCAGGCCAAAGTATTGGAGTTTCAGCTTCAGCATCAGTCCTTCCAATGAACACTCAGGACTGATTTCCTTTAGGATGGACTGGTTAGATCTCCTTGCAGTCCAAGGGACTCAAGAGTCTTCTCCAACACCACAGTTCAAAAGCATCAATTCTTCAGCGCTCAGCCTTCTTCACAGTCCAACTCTCACATCCATACATGACCACAGGAAAAACCATAGCCTTGACTAGACGGACCTTAGTCGGCAAAGTAATGTCTCTGCTTTTCAATATGCTATCCAGGTTGGTCATAACTTTCTTTCCAAGGAGTAAGTGTCTTTTAATTTCATGGCTGCAGTCACCATCTGCAATGATTTTGGAACCCCCAAAAATAAAGTCTGACACTGTTTCCACTGTTTCCCTATCTATTTCCCATAAAGTGATGGGACCAGATGCCATGATCTTCGTTTTCTGAATGTTGAGTTTTAAGCCAACTTTTTCACTTTTCCTCTTTCACTTTCATCAAGAGGCTCTTTAGTTCTTCTTTGCTTTCTGTCATAAGGGTGATGTCATCTGTGTATCTGAGGTTATTGATATTTCTCCCAACAATTTTGATTCCAGCTTGTGCTTCTTCCAGCCCAGCGTGGCAAAGTAATGTCTCTGCTTTTCAATATGCTATCCAGGTTGGTCATAACTTTCTTTCCAAGGAGTAAGTGTCTTTTAATTTCATGGCTGCAGTCACCATCTGCAATGATTTTGGAACCCCCAAAAATAAAGTCTGACACTGTTTCCACTGTTTCCCTATCTATTTCCCATAAAGTGATGGGACCAGATGCCATGATCTTCGTTTTCTGAATGTTGAGTTTTAAGCCAACTTTTTCACTTTTCCTCTTTCACTTTCATCAAGAGGCTCTTTAGTTCTTCTCTTTCTGCCATAAGGGTGGTGTCATCTGCGTATCTGAGGTTATTGATATTTCTCCTGGCAATCTTGATTCCAGCTTGTACTTCTTCCAGCCCAGCGTTTCTCATGATGTTCTCTGCATATAAGTTAAATAAGCAGGGTGACAATATACAGCCTTGACGTACTCCTTTCCCGATTTGGAACCAGTCTGTTGTTCCATGTCCAGTTCTAACTGTTGCTTCCTGACCTGCATACAGATTTCTCAGGAGGCAGGTCAGGTGGTCTGGTATTCCCATCTCCTGAAGAATGTTCCACAGTTTGTTGTGATCCACACAGTCAAAGGCTTCGGCGTAGTCAATAAAGCAAAAGTAGATGTTTTTCTGGAACTCTCTTGCTTTCTCAATGATCCAGCAGATGTTGGCAATTTGATCTCTGGTTCCTCTGCCTTTTCTAAATCCAGCTTGAACATCTGGAAGTTCATGGTTCACGTACTGTTGAAGCCTGAGAATGCTGACCAGGGATCAGAGCCAGGCCCCCTGCGTCTGATGTCGGTCTCAGGCTCCAGACCAGCAGGGAGGCCCCTCTCCCTCCCTGGCCCGTGTTGCATGCGCTCTCGCTGTCTGGGCTCTGAGTTATGGCCCAGGTCTGCCCCTCTGTTCTGTTGCTCGAATGGAGCGTATCCTGCGGCGCCCCTTGCCTAGCGAGGTTTGGAGGTGCCACGTCTGTCTTGGTCTTTGGGAACAGAGAAGGGAGGTGCGTGGGGGGCGGTGTGTAGACTGGTGGCGGCCCAGCCTTGGGGCTCCACGCCTCCTCCATCCCCACTCCCTGGCTCTGACCCCACCTGGGCTCAGCCACTCAGCAGTCTGGTTGCTTCTACCTGGGAAATGCCCCCCGTTGTCTTAACTCACACCGTCAGCCCCTCATGGAAGCTTCCTGGGTCCCCGTCTCTGGTTCGCCCCCAGCCCTGCTCTGAGGGTGTCCTCCTGGGGCACAGCTGGGGCTGCGTTGCCCCGCATGGGTGGTCCCCAAGGCTGCTCAGGACAGCGTTCTCATTTCTTGCCCGAGGCCTCCTGGGGCACACGTCCCTGCCCTCCTGGCTTCCCCTTTGTCTTCTCTGCCCAAGCCATCTGCCAGCATCTCCCTGAGGAAGTCGGGTGAGACTTGTATATTGACTCTGCTGAAAAATGCCAGGCGCTTGGTTTCGTGCATCTCGGAAGTCCCGGCTGAACAGGGCTAGACGGGGCTCTCCATCGCAGGGCTTCTCAGAGCCTGTGCAGACTCACTGCCGCTCAGTGACTGCCCAGGAACTGGTGAGCGGGTGCAGAATCCCCGTGTGACCTGCGACCCTCTTCGCGTGGGGCTTTCTGGAGGACGATGGACCGTGGGCCCCTGGGAGATGCTGCCCTGTCTGTGCTTACGCTGGGCTCTGCGGTTCCCACACCTGCCCCAGTTTTCCCGTCTCTGGGTCTTGGATTGAGCCATGCCCTCGCCTAAAACACCCGCTGCCTCCAGCATCCTCCTAGAAAGCCTTGCCCATCCTTTTCAGATATTTCTTGACGCCCCCCCCCACCAAAGGGTGAGCCTCTGCGGGGTCTCTTGACCCTCCAGGCAGCCCTCCTCTGACGGTGCCTGTCGGGGGACGCTGTTGGTTTTCACTCCTCGGCCTCTTGCCTGGCAGCTGCCCCGTCCTCCCTGGTCAGACTCCAAGCCCCTCACTGGCGGGGCGGGGTCCTCGTCATCGCGCGTCATGTGGTGCGTCCCCCCGCCGTGCTTCGGAATCCCGTGCAGCTTTTTGTCTTTTAATAAGCTTGAGCATTTCAGAATAGCTTCAGGTTCACGGAGCGTTGCGAGGGTGCTGCCGGGAGCTGTTGCGGGCCCCCGCGCAGTCCCGCGTGGCCGTGCCGTCGCCATGGCCCGCTTGTCCCAGCCAGCGAGCCGGGACTGCAGCTCACCGCTGGCTGAGGTCCACGCTTTGTTTGGATTGCCTTGGTTTTCACCTCGTGCCCTTCTGTGTCAGGATCCCATCCAAGGACCTCAGTCCCTGTGTCCTCCTGCACCCTCAGGCTGCTTTGGGCCGTGCCTGATTCTCAGCCTTTCCTGGGGGGATGACCCTGAAGAGGACTGCCAGGCAGCTTGTAGGGTGTCCCTCAGCACGGATCTGCTGGTTGGCAGAGGCTTGATGACCACGGAGGCAAAGCGTCGCTCTTACGACCTCTGATGAAGGGTGTTTACTCCCAACACGATCTGCCGTTGTTCACCATGATCGTCCGGCTGACAGCGTCGTTGTGCTTCCCCAGCGAAGTCCCCCTCCCCTCTTCTCCAGGGCGCCCCCCGGAAGGTGGTTACCCTGCGCAGCCTCATTCAGGGAGCAGTTGGGGTCCACCTCCCGCCAGGAGAGTGTCCACGTAAATCCTCCTGTGCAGGAGATTTCACTGCTCTCCATCTCTCTAGTTAGGTCAATGTGCACTCGTGATTGTTTATTTCATTCTTTGAGTTACGCTCTGATCCTGTGTTTTTTATTTTGATCAAACTGTTTCAGCTTTGGCTGTTAGTAGAGAGCTTTTAGTTGGTACCTGTGACCCTTTGACATACCTGATTTTCTTTACTTTCCTCCCTTCTGGCCCTACAAGGTGCTCCAGATTCATGCTGCGTATTCCCTGTTCAAGAACCACCCATTTCTCGAAGGGGTCCTGTCCTTTCATTGGAGGACGGTGTTAGAAGCCAGGATCTGGTGCTGGTGGTCTCACTGGTCCTGGGGCATCACTGCTCCTGGGCCCCTTCAGTGGACAGAGTGAGGACATGTATGTGTATGCCAAGCTGTGTACACACGCGCGCGTGTGCATGCGTGCTGAGTTGCTTCAGTCATGTCTGACTCTTGCAACCCTATGGACTGTAGCCCACCAGGCTCCTCTGTCCTGCGGATTCTCCAGGCAAGAATCCTGGAGTGGGTTGCCTTTTCCTCCTCCAGGGGCTCTTCCCCACCCAGGGATCGAACCCAGGCCTCAGGCATCTCCTGCAGTGACAGCCAGGTTCTTCAGCACCAACACGCCCTGGGAAGCCTGCACACACACACACCCCCCTCGTATTTAATATAATGGAAGTAACAGGCACTAGCTCGCATCCCTGTGCCCAGCCAGCGTGGCACCACACGGCCCGTCGTAACGCCCCTTCTTCCGTGTGTGTCCGGTCGCTGAGTTGCATCGGCCTCTCGGCGGCCGTGGGCGGCAGCCAGGCTGCCGTGTCCTCACTGTCTCCTGGAGTTCGCTCAGATGCGCGTCCGCTGAGTTGGTGACGCCCCCCACCCGTCGCGCCCTCTGCCTCCTCTCACACAGCTTTGAAAGCCCTGCTTCTTCTGGGTCGCGGTCTGTTCATGGACACTGCGCTCTGGAGGCGCTCCAGCAGGCATGCAGGTGTGTCTGAGACTGACTTGCCTTTAAAGAAAGTCACGGGCGTGCAGGCCTCTCCCCCCCGGGGCGGTGGGTGCACCAGCTCTGGGTGCCGTTCTGCGGGAAGCCGCCTGCAGCCCTCGCCAGGGTGTCTGTTACCCCGTGTTTGGGTGTTGCTGCTCATTTCCTGCTGTATCTGGTTCCCAGGGTACCTGATACTTCCAGGTTTGAGGCCAGACGGTAGATCTGTTGCCACCCGCAGCAGAGCCCTCAGCTCAGCAGCCAGCACTCCCCACCCTGCGGCCACGCTCACGGCTCGCGCGTCTGAACAGAGCCCGCAAACTGAATGCTTTCTAGATGATTTTCCGAATGAGGGCCTGGCCCAGGGACACAGGCAGCTGGTGGCGGGCAGGCAGCAGACCCCAGCGCCTCCCCTCTTCAGGCCCACTGCCCACGGCCTGCCCGCCAAGTGCCCCGCGCTGGAACCGCAGGGCGCCCGGTGGACCCAGGCTTCGTGGGGAACCGTGCCGGTCTGACCTGAGCTGCGCTTGCCCGGGGCTCACTTCCTGCAGGCTGTCCCTGCGAGGCGCTTCTGCGGGGCGGCAGGACAGGCTGTCCTCAGCTCACTGAGCTTGGGTTCACGGCCTCCTGAGGCTGCTGACCCAGGAAGGAGGGTGGGAAGGCCCGCGCCTGACCAGAGGCAGGCGCTGCTGCCGTGCGCTCTGGTGGACGGGTCGTGCTGGCCCCGGCCGCCTCCCCGCCCCCAGCCCCGGCTGCTTGTCCAGATCCTCCATTCCCCAAGGCTCCCATCAAAACACTCATTTCTTTAGTCTGGATGCTTGGAACACAGACTGATTAAACTGTGGGACCAGGGAGCTCCCGGGAGGCCTAGTGATGAGGGCCGGCGCTGTCTCCGCGGAGGCCCGGGCTCCCTCCCACGTGCTGTGTGCATGGCATGGACAAAAACCACACTGACGGAGAAACTGTAAGACAAGACGCCTTCAGGCTTCAGAGAACTGTTACTGCGTCCGGAGTGTTGGGGTGCAGGCCTGGCCGCCGGATGCCCTCTCGTTAACTGCACTTGGTCTTGGGGGGCCCCAGGCGCTTCTGAACACATTTCTTTATACGGAACTGACAGCCTTGTGACTTTGTTGCGAGGTTGCTGCCGCTTGCGTCTCCATCGCTCCCCACCCCCCGAGTCCACTTGCGGGTTTCAGGGGCTCCTGGACGGAGCTTTCCTGTGGCTCTTGTCTGGCTGTCTTTGCCCCTAAAGGGCCCCGAGGCTCCTCCTGGTCACGATCTGCCCCAGCCCTTTTGGGGAACGGCGACCCCTGCAGCGGCCTCCCGCGCCTCCCGCCCCGCCCTCGCCCTGCCCTCCTCAGGGTGGCAGAGGCTCGGGTTGGCTGAGGAAGCTCCGAAGGCAGCTGCTTTGCCACTCAATTCAGAGGCTCCTTCCCGGGTGGAAGGGGCTCTGCAATCATGCATGGTTACCCACTAACAGAAACCTTTCAGCTCCCGCAGCCTTCATCCTAGCTTCATCCCTTTCTCCCCTGGGAGAAAACCATGCTGTTTTAGGAAGGTCTTCTTTGCCAGTATGTACAGGATTGTACAAATTACTGCACAAATTAACCAGTGACCCTCACACTCTTTCGCCATCAATATATAACCGAATACATTTCACCGGTTGACACTGGCAGCTACTACAGGACAGGTTCATAGATTGCTTTAAAAAAAAAAAAAAACAGGGATGTAGGGTGGAGCAGGAATGTCTTCCCTGAAACCACATCACCAGTCCGCCTGACAGACATCCCTCCAGCTCCAGGTGCGGGAGGGGAGGGCGTCGTGTCCGCAGCTGGGATTGGGGGTTGTTGAGAGCTGAGGCCAGAGTGGCCCCAGATGAGAGGAACACTCGTGACTGCTGCTCTTGAGTCCTTCCCCTGCGCCGGGACTTAATAGATGTTCTCTAAGGTAACCATCTCAATAACCCTAAGAAGTGGACGTTTCCTTGTTGCTGACTTTTCTACCCCAGGCGCTGCAGCACTCCAGGCCTCCCTGTCCTTCACCAACTCCCAGAGCTTGCTCAGACTCACGTCCATGGAGTTGGTGATGCCATCCAACCATCCATCCTCTGCCGTCCCCTTCTCCTCCTGCCTTCAATCTTTCCCAGCATCAGGGTCTTTTCTAAAGAGTTGGCTCTTCACATCAGGGGGCCAAAATGTTGGATCTTCTGCTTCAGCATCAGTCCTTCCAATGAATATTCAGGGCTGATCTCCTTTAGGATGGACTGGTCTCCTTTAGGATGGACTGATCTCCTTTAGGATGGACTGGTTTGATCTGCTTGCAGTCCAAGGGACTCTCGAGAGTCTTCTCTAACACCACAGTTCAAAAGCGTCACTTCTTCAGTGCTCAGCTTTCTTTATAGTCCAACTCTCACACCCATACATGACTACTGGAAAAACCATAGCTTTAACTATATGGAGCTTTGTCAGCAAAGTAATGTCTCTGCTTTTTAATATGCCGTCTAGGTTGGTCATAGCTTTTCTTCCAAGGAGCAGCGTCTTAATTTCATGGCTGCAGTCACCATCTGCAGTGATTTTGGAGCCCAAGAAAATAAAGTCTCTCACTGTTTCCACTGTTTCCCCATCTATTTCCCATGTAGTGATGGGACCAGATGCCATGATCTTTGTTTTTTGAATGTTGAGTTTTAAGCCAACTTTTTCACTCTCCTCTTTCACTTTCATCAAGAGGCTTTTTAGTTCCTCTTCACTTTCTGCCATAAGGGTGGTGTCATCTGCATATCTGAGGTTATTGATATTTCTCCCAGCAATCTTGATTCCAGCTTGTGCTTCATCCAAACCAGCATTTCACATGGTGTACTCTGCATATAAGTTAAATGAGCAGGGTGACAATATACAGCCTTGACGTACTCCTTTTCCTATCTGGAACCAGTCTGTTGTTCCGTGTCGGATTCTAACTGTTGCTTCTTGATTTGCATACACGTTTCTCAGGAAGCAGGAAAGGTGTTTTGGTATTTCCATGTCTTTAAGAATTTTCCAGTTTCTTGTGGTCCACACAGTCAAAGGTTTTAGCATAGTCAATGAAGCGGAATTCTCTTGCTTTATCTATGATCCAGTGGACATTGGCAATTTGATCTCTGGTTCCTCTGCCTTTTCTAAATCCAGCTTGAACATCTAGATGTTTAATTACTTCCATTTTTCAGGTGAAATAAAAATGAGATCTCTGAACATTAAGACTCTTGGCTTACATACCTCAGCAGAGTCCGTGGTTCTGAAACTTCCATCTACCTGTCCTGGACATGGGTTCAAAATAGACTGGAGCCCTACAGCTAATGTGATCCCCGCTGTCTCCGGAAACTAACTTAGTTTGTAGAGGCTGTCAGGGAGAAGGAGGGGAAGCCCGTTCCTCCAGAGCCCTGCCGGGGTGGGAGAAGGCGGGAGCCAGGCAGTGTGCCACGCCCTCTGACTCCGCCGTCCTAAACGTCCCCATTTGCCCGCGCGGTTAGGAGAATGACCGCCTGGGCATCTTGTGTCTAATCACCACAGAACAGGATGGTGACAGGGCGGGCCATCACACGTGTCAGGTTAACCTGGTCGTGTTATTGAAACACTAAATTCTTTTGCTGTGTGCTCAGCGTCTGTCGACTCTTAATTTAAAGAGGGAGAGAAGGCAGAGGTGCCAGACTCGAGCCGCTTGTCCTCGTGTGTGCGGATCTGGGGGCGGCGGGGCCAGGGTGGCCCTGGGGGAGGGCCTGGCAGGCTCGTGGGCAGGTGCGGGAGTCCCCCAGCGTGAGGGCGGGCCACTCAGCTCCTGGGCTCCCTGACCCCACAGCATCGAGGAGAAGGGATGTCCCGGGACGGGCAGGATGTCCTGAAGAGCGTGCTGAGGGAGGGTGGAGGAAGGTCGTGAGGCGTGATGGCACCTCCCTCATAAAGGGCTTCCCCGTGAAATACGGGCCTCTTCTAAGCAGGCCAGACCCAACGTGGAGCCATCCTGCCCACCCTTCGGAGCCGGAGATCCCTTTCTGCGGGCCTTTCACTGGGGGAAGAGGCTCAGATACCACGCAATTATCCCTGACACCCACCCCAGAGAAAGTCATTATTCAGGGGATTCTGAAAGCCAACATAATTAGTCCAATTAATCTCTAGCGATGAATTATTCTGTCCGATAATCGTCTTCGGAAGCAAAGGATTCATTAGGGTCTCTGGCTGACAGTGGGAAGTCTTTTTATCCTCCTCCCTGTCCCCTGCTCGATAGAACGCGTCTTCTCGCTTTGATAAATTCCGTCTCCATTAAGGAGGGGCTGGTCGGGGGCCGCAGGGCTGGACCTGGGCTCCGAGGCGCACAGCCCGCTCCCCGACCTTGTGGCTCAGGCCTGCGTGTGTCTAGTGGGAGCGTGGGGGCACCTGAGTGCGAGCTGGGTGACCAGCCAGCGTGGTAACCAGGGGTCTTCATGGACTTCCTGCTACTACGGAGCCGCTGAGTCGTGTCTAGCTCTGCGACGCCACAGGCTGTAGCTCGCCACGCTCCTTTGTCCACGGGATTTCCCAGGTGAGAATACTGGAGTGGGTTGCCATTTCCTTCTCCAGGGGATCTTCCCAACCCAGGGATCGAACGCACATCTCCTGCTTGGCAGGTGAATTCTTCACCACTGAAAGCAGTTAATCTCAGCACATCTGCTGACTGGGGATTCTCCAGGAGTTCTAAGGCCAAGGTCCACGTTTCTGTTGGAACTTACTTTGCATAATTTAGCAGTTGTAGCTCCAAGTGGAGGCAGATGGTGGAACCCAGGGAGGCGTGGTCTGAAAGCAGTTAATCTCAGCACATCTGCTGACTGGGGATTCTCCAGGAGTTCTAAGGCCAAGGTCCACGTTTCTGTTGGAACTTACTTTGCATAATTTAGCAGTTGTAGCTCCAAGTGGAGGCAGATGGTGGAACCCAGGGAGGCGTGGGCCCCAGTAGTTGGGATGGGCTGCCTGGGGGAGACAGCGCCTGGGGAGCTCAAGCAGCCTCTGAAAAGCTGCCAGACCAGGCGTTGGGCAGACTGGTCGGGACCCTTGCTGGTCGGGATCCCTGGGGTCCCAGCTCCATGAGTCTGGGATGGAGAATTTTATTGTAGCTTTTTTCACTGCATGTTAAAGAGCCGTCAGTCCAGTAAAGTATACGTGGCGCTGCTGGCGGGGGCGGGGCGGGGGGGAGGGTGCGGTGGTGAAAGTCTCCTTGAGGGAGAGCCAGAAGGTGGGCGGCGGTCCCTCAAGGCGGGACGGGTGGACGTCTGTGCTCCTTGGAGCAGGCGCCGGGCCCTTGGGGACGAGAGCTTGGCCTCTGCCCTGGAGGCAGACAGGGTGAGGAGGTGAGGGGTGGACAGAGATGCAGTGTGCAGGCTGTGGGCAAGCCTGCCACGGGCTCCAGCAGGGACCCCAGGGCAGTCCGAGTGGTGTCTCTCCAGGCTAGGAGCTCTGCGTTCAGGTCGCGTTCCTGGGCTGCTGGGGTGGAGGTGCGGTCACACAGCAATGTTGTGTGGGCAGGGGGGCTGAGGCCAGCAGGTGCTAGGAGTGGTTCCTGCAAAAGTCGGGTGTGCTGCTGGCCCAGGGTGACGCAGGCACCGGGTGTTCCATCGTTTGCGGAAGTGATCACGGAGGTGGCCAGGAGGGCTTCCTGGAGGAGGTGTGGCTGGGCACTGAAGCACAGGGAGGAGTCACCCAGCGGGGAAGGCCCTTTAGAGAGCAGCAGGGGATGGAGCATGAGGGGTGGTGGCACCGGGGAAGTGGCGCGAGGTCAGGCCAGTTCTCCTGGGGCGCGAGGTCAGGCCAGTTCTCCTGGAGGCCTTGAAAGTCAGCCGGGAGACGCAGAGCTCTCACCCTGCAGAAGCCCAGGGTGTTNGCAGGGGATGGAGCATGAGGGGTGGTGGCACCGGGGAAGTGGCGCGAGGTCAGGCCAGTTCTCCTGGGGCGCGAGGTCAGGCCAGTTCTCCTGGAGGCCTTGAAAGTCAGCCGGGAGACGCAGAGCTCTCACCCTGCAGAAGCCCAGGGTGTTGCGGATGGCGTGGCCTCCCCGTCCTTGGGCTGTGGGTGGGAGAAGGGTCTGTCTGAAGTGGCTCCACCTGAGCCACTCCACAGCCTCTGGCTTGGGCTTGGCACGTCTGTGGTAAATTCTCTCTGTGGAGGAGAGGAGACGCATAGACATCCGTTCAGTTCAGTCCTCTTCACCCTGGTCCCCAGGAGCCCAGTCTACTGTTCCCATGGCAACTGTCAGCAGTGGGTGGGGGCAGGGAGGAGGGCAGAGCCCCAAGTCATCACCCGGCTACCCCACCGCGAGAAGTGGGGGCAGATGGGAGCTGCTGACTATGATGGGAGGTGGGGGCGCCAGGCAGGAAACCTGAGGGCCTGGCCCCCTTAGTCCTTGAAGCAGACAGCGTGAGTGCTGACTGGAGCCGGACCTGGTGCGGGCCGACCCCCGTCTCTCCTCCTGCCCCCGCCCCGAGCGTCTGCAGTCTCACTGATGGTGGATGGCCCTGGGCCGGGAGGGCAGGGCTCACGGCTGCGGGGACCTCCTACTGCCAGGGGCTGGGGTCATTTGCAAGGAGACCGTGGCCTGAATTGCCAGCGAGCTGAGCTGGACCACGGACAGGCCCCGGGATGTGGCTTTGGTGGGCGGTCAGCACCACACTCCTGAGAAGAGGGCTGTCTGCTGACGGATGCTGGAGCCCCTGGCGGCCGGGGAGGGGGTGTTCCCTGGGCCCAGTGTGCTGTTGAAGTGCTTTTTCACTGAAGATCCCTGACGTGCAGGAGGCAGTCCCAGAGAGGCGCTGGGCTCGGAGGAGCAGGGTCCTCCCCTCCCCGCCCCACGCACCCCCCAACCCCGAGCTGCAGGGCCCACCCCCCTGGTGTCGCGAATGTGAAGGGCTTTGGCACAGGTGCGAGCTAAGGCACTTCAGTCGTTCTGACTCTGCGAACCTTTCGACTGCAGCCGCCCGGCTCCTCTGTCCTGGGACTCCCAGGCAAGAACACTGAGTGGGTCGCCACACCTTCCTCCAGGGCCTCTTCCCCACCCAGGGATCCAGCCCGCTGGCAGGGGGTCTTTACCACTAGCGCCACCTCCTGGCACACAGGAGGCGCTTAATACCTGACACTTCGCCTCTTGGCTTCCAAGGTGGGGGGGCAGGTGGGCTCAGTTCTGCCAAGGGCCTGCACATTTCTCAGAGGCAGGCGGCCAGCCCCAGCTGCTGGTTTTCCGGTCCGCGGTCTCCTCTGGAGGTCGCCTCAGGCCTCAGTCCGTCCCAGCCTCTCGGCTCCGCGTCCTGCTCCGACGGTCCCTTGCACCAGGGAGGAGGATGAACACAGAGAACACTGGCTTCTCCGTGTCCACTCGGGGGCACGTGGCGGCCCAGTCCTCTGAAGGCCCCTCTCTGCCCAGCCCCGGGCTCCCCGGCCGCCCCCTGAGCCCTGTGTGTCCCTGGTCCCAGGATGTCCTTGGCGCGCAGCGGGGACTTGCCGTTCGGACATCTCTGCCCTTGAGGAGGCTCCGGCAGGAGGACCTGTGGGTTCTGGACCTGGTCCATGGGGGCGTGGGTGTGCGGGAGAGGCTGGGCTCCCCGGGAGGGTGAGCTCTCCAGGGGCTTTTCCTTGGGGATTTGGTTCCATTCAAATGGCAACCAGTCATCAGCTGCTAGGCCCGGTTAGTGAGGGGTCGGGAGAGGGAGGTTGGGCAAAGACCAGAGAAGGCCCGAGGTCCCCGGCTCCCTCTCCCTGCTCCTCCCTGGCCAAGCGCTAAGTGGGTCTTAGGCTCCTCCACCGCATCCCCGGCCTCACCCCCGCCCCGCAGGGGACCAGGCTGGAGCTGAGGCTGGTCCCCTGGAGGAGGGGTCCTGGCACGCGGGTGCCCCTGCCCACCCCTGCCTGGCCCTCTCTGCCTTGCCCAGACGTGGGGACCGGCTGACCAAGCCCCAGAAGAGGCCGACCTGGAGGCCGCCCCGTCCCGGCCTGTGGGCCCAGCCTCCAGGGGCGAGGCCGGGGGTGGGGGCAGGGAGGACGGCCTGGAGCCTCTCGGGCCCAGTGGGTTCCCGGACTCCAGGCGGGGGTGGCCGGCCCGCCTGGTCTTGGCATGTGGGCTGTGCAGTCTGGCGGGCGGCGCTCTAGGAAGGTTCCTCCCAGGCCAGGGCACCCGCAGGCTCCAGAACTGGGACAAAGGCCGGCGGGGCAGCGCTCCCGCAAGGAAGTGCCAGGCAGGCCCGCGCCTGCCAGCAGTCCCGGAGGTGGGGACGCCGGCTGGCCTGCCGCCCAGTCCCGCGGCCTCCTGGCAGCCCTGTCCCCATTCATCCCGCGGGCAGAGCAGGACAGGCCGCCTCCTGTGGCCTGGAAGGCCGTGCTGGACGCCAGCCTGTCCATCAGGAAGGGCCTCCAGGCGCCTGGTTCTGCTGTCCTCCTTGCCAGTTGTAATTTATTCTGAAAAATGGTGGGCGTCAGTCAGACCTGGACTCGAGATTCCTACTGTGGCACGTGCACCGGCGGGGTGGCCTTCGGGAGCTGGTGGCCTCCCTGCGCCGGGCCTGTGGAGTCACGGTAACGACGCTCGGCGTTGAGCAGACACCTGCTCGTCTCCCTTCCTGCCTCGGAGCACGCTGCCTGCCCCGCGGCCCCAGCCAGCCTGGCAGGCTCACTCAGGGTTGTCCTGCCCCCCTCCCCCGCCAGCTGGAAGGGCTTCCCGGGTGGCACTAGCAGTGAAGAGCCTGCCTGCCGGTGCAGGAGAGTCACGTGATGCGGGGTCGACCCCTGGGTCGGGAAGATCCCCTGGAGGAGGGCATGCAACCCCTCCAGCATCCTTGCCTGGAGCATCCCATGGACAGAGGAGCCTGGGGGCCACAGTCCACGGGGTCGCAGAGTCAGGCACAACTGAAGCGACGCAGCAGACAGGCAGACCCCTCGCCGGAGCCTTCTTGAGACTCAGCTCCCCGCCTTGCAGCTCTTGGGCCCAGCCCGGCTGAGTGGGGGGAGTCTTGGCCTTTGTTAGCCGGGTTCATTGGGTGGGTGTTGGGGCTGCCCTGGAGGTGTCGCTGGCAGATGGGCTGAGCCTGAGGGCCCCCGGGGTGGGGGGAGCAGAGGGTTGAGGGGATCAGTGACACAGAAGGCTTTTTCAGAAATGGAGCCCCCAGGGGCGGCTGGGTGAGGCGGGCGGCAGCTCTGCTGTGGAGCAGATGGGCTCCTGGGCGAGAGGTGGGGCCTCCTAGGAGAGGGCTCCCCCTCGGGGCGGCCCCGCACAGCCAGGCCCTGCCCCCAGCCGTCCCCCCGAGCCCTCCGTGGGGCCTGGCCGCCTCCACTGCACGCTCGCCTGGCTCTGTCGTCTTGCCCAGGTCTCTGCCACTCCATCCGGCCTCAGTCTCTCCCCTCAAATGGCCTCGAAGGCTCCCGCCAGCCCTTTGACACCCACCCTCCTCCAGGCTGGCGGCGGGGGCGTCCAGGCTGGCACTCGGCCTGCTGACCTTGTACCCACAGCCCAGTCCCCATGTCCCAGGGCTGGCATCTCATCTTACAGGTGAGAGGGTGGGGGTCGCAGAGCATGTTCCTGTGGACGGTCCCGAGGCCATGCTGGCTGCAGGCCAGCATGGAGGGTAGGGGGGCAAGGTGCGGCCCCTCCCCAGGAGCCAGGGAGGGGGTTCTGCAGAGGAGGCTGAAAGCGGGGGAGTCTGCAGCCAGGGGTGTTAACGCCGGAAGCGCCCACCCCCAGCAAGGCCGCCCCTTCAGAGACGGTGTATCTTGGTACTTGGCCCCTGGGAGGCCCGGGTAAGGCAGTGACGGGGGGGGGACCAGGGCGGACGGGGCCTGAGAGTGGGCAGAGCAGGGCATCACCCCGGTGGCCACTGACTCGGGCGCTGTGCGCTGGCGGCTTTCTGCCCAGCCCACCCTGGGCCCCGTGCACCTCCAGACGGGCCCTGTTTATAAAGTCGATCGCTGCACTTGCAGGGCACCGAAGGGGCACACCTGTGGGAGGGCCGGGACACTGGTGCCGACCACGCTGGGGGGCTCTGGTGACCCAGCTGTCCTCTGTCTGCTGTGCTGTCACCGGCCAGCGTGGGGCTGAGGCCCCTCAGCAGTTCAGGCGTGGCTGATACAGCTGTGCTTAAACATAGTAAGTTTCACTATGAAAGATGCTCGACTGCATAAATCATTAGGTAAATGGAAATTACATCTCTGGTGAGACACCCACTAGGGTGGCTGTGAGCAAAAGGACAGACGGTAACAAGTGTTGGCAAGCACGTGGCGAGGTCGGCACCCTCACGCTCTGCTGGTGGAGACAATCGGTGAGGCCGCTCCACGACGCAGCCTGGAAGTTGCTCAGACGCAGCACAGACACCGTACGTCCGCGTGTTGTGTTCCAAGCATTTATCCAGGAGAACGGAAAGCGCGTGTCCATGAAGCTCGGGTACAAATGGTTGTAGCAGCTTCAGTCATAAAACAGGCGGAAAAGGGAAGTGACCCGAATGCCCGTCGAATGATGAGCAGAAACATAAAGGACAGCGCGCGCGCGCAGTGGGACGCCGTGTGCGCGGCGTGGCGTGCGCGCGCAGTGGGACGCCGTGTGCGCGGCGTGCAAGTGCAGTGGGACGCCGTGTGCGCGGCGTGCGTGTGCATTGGGGAGCCATGTGTACAGTGTGCGTGTATACCTTCGGCCATGGAAAGGCGTGAAGTACGGACACAGGATACGTGAATGAGCCTTGAAGGTGAGAAGCCAGGTAGGAAAGGCAGTGTGTTTGAGATTCATTTCTGTGGGGCGCCCAGGACAGGCAGATCCACAGACACAGTAAGGAGCCCTGGGCTGCCAGGGGCTGGGGCGAGGGGTGATGCAGACGTTCTGGAATCAGACAGTGGCGGTGGTTGTACAGCTTTGCTGTGCAGTCCAGAGTTTGTGGCCCCGTGGGGCACAGCGCGCCGGGCTCCTGCCATTCACTGTTGCCCGGAACTTATTCAGACTCGTGTCCGTTGAGTTGATGGTGCCACCCGTCACTTTGCACCTTTGCAGGTGTGCTAAACCCGCTGAACTGTGCGCTTTAGGGGGTGACTGTCACGCTCTGAGCTCGCGCTCTAGACAGTGCGTACACACGTGCATCTGTGGGTCGAGGCCACGATAACACTAGGTGGTGAGATTCCCAGAGTCAGACCGTCTGGGCGGGATCTTGGCTTTATTGTCCTCAGCAGCTTACTCGCCCTCTCTGGGCTGCAGGCTTCTCAGCTGTAAAATGGGGATGATAATCAGACCACCTCAAAGGGTTGTCCTGACAGTTACACGGGCTACAATCTGAAAGTCCAGAGAAGTGTGCCTGGCAGGTTGCAGAAGACTTGGCCGAGTCAGCTGATACCAACCTTACTAGCGTCACAACCAGAAATCCCCCAGGGCCCCTTCCGATTGTCGCCACACCTGGGCCCAGCCCCAGCCCGCCCCCACCCTCTTGCTTCCCCTCCCCCTCTGCCTGCAGATGGTCCTCACTAATGTGAGAACGGTTGCCATAACAACCGCTCTGCCCCCAGCAGCAGCGACTCCATTGGAGCCGGTGTCACGTGACAGCTCTGGGCGGCGTCACCGTGACACTGCCAGTGAGCCAGGCTCGTCAGGGGGCGGGACCGACCCCCAGGCGGCAGGCAGGCCACCGTCTGCAGGAGGCCATCCCTCGAGGCCCAGGGGGATGGGGTGGACAGGAGACCTCGAGAATTGGCTCTCTGACCCTGTAGCCCTGTAACCATCAGAGGAAGATGGAGCAGACGAGAGGGAGCCGGAGGCGGGCGCCCCCCGGGTCCCACAGCCCTCTGCGTAGCCGCCCTGGACCAGCAGGTCTTTCCCGAGGCAGACTGTGCCGGACGTCAGGGCGTAGCTGCGCTGGGCTGGCTGGCGGGCCTGAGGGCTGTCTGCTGCAGAGAGTGGCCGCCAGTGCCCCCAGAAAGGGCCGGGCTGGGCACGGTGCAGGGGCTGGAGCGATGACCCTGCTCCCTCTTGCCCAGGCACGCGTCTGCCCTGGAGCCCTGCAGAGCAGAGGGCGGCCAGGGCAGGGCTGTGAAGCCTGACCCACTCTGCAGAGGCGGCACTCCGCGCGCAGCTGCTGGGGCGGAAAGCAAAGGTCTCCATGCTCTGGCCCCGCATCCGAGCTTGCCGCCTGGAGCCCACGGATGCTCGGAGGCCAGGCACTGCCCCTCTGTTCTAGTCGGCGGCTCCCACTGGAGGTGCCAAGCCCCTGGCTGGGGAGGATGGCAGCCCTGGCATGCCCGGCGCCCAAGGGGGCTGTGCTAACGCCGGGAGCCGCCTGCCCGCAGCACTGCGGCAGCGCGCGGCGGCGCCCCCTGGTGGCCTGCCCGGGACAGGCACACCCCCGGGATCAGCGCAGAGAGACCCCTGGGGGGTGAGGCCTGGGAACGCTGGAGTGGGCTTTCCCAGGGAGGGGACGGTGCTGTTTGCGCCCAGGGAGCATACTTGGGCTGAGGGCCCAGGACACACTGCCCCGAGGCCTGGCCTCTGGAAGTCAGAGCCTGGTGCCGATGGGCAGACTGTTCTGGAGGCCGCAGCAAGGTGTCTGGGCTCTCAGACGGGACCCCTGGTCCACGTTGCCCACAGTGGGGCTTGGACGGTGCCGTTTCTGGGCCCCGGCTCCAGCCCAGGCATCCCTAGGGTGATACCGGCACCTGCACTTTCAGCCCTCTCCAGGAGGAGAAGAGAGGTTTACTCAGGCTTCACCAGCTGCGGAGCTCCACAGCCAGACGGTCAGAGTCGGCTCGAGCCTTGAGTGGCCCCAGCCCCAGCTCCCTTATTCTGTCCATAAGGCAACTGAAGCCCAGAAAGGGGGAGTAATTTACCCGAGGCCCCACAGCCAGCTGGCCCGCACCCTGCGGAAACCACACGCCCAGCCCCCTAGGCCGCCTCTGTCCCTCGCCCCCAGCCTCACGGCTCCTCTTGGCCAGGTGCCCCCCGGAGACATGTTACTGAGGGTCCCTGAGCCAAGTCTTCTCGTTCAATCAAAATCGAAACTGCTGGTGGCCTGCAGACACCCCTGCCTCGCAGTTCTGGGCCCGGGGAGTCCTTCCTGCCCGCCTCTGGCCCCTGCCGGCTCCTCGCCTCGCCTCGCCTCGCCCAGCCTCGCGGCCGGCACCCTGCTTTGTCGTCCTGGTTCTGCCTAGCTGCTCCGCCTGCTCAGCAGCAGCGGGAGGATCGCTTGCTGGTCGAGAAGGTTCAGGCTTCTCCCGGGCAAAGGTGGGGACCGGAGAGCCTCCGCGGCAGGAAGCATGGACAGCCACGCCGCAGGGCTCCGGAACAGCTGCCTCCAACAGTGCTGTGACTTAAGGCCGGGGATGACTGAATTAGTAACAGAATAAATTGTCCCACACCGCATGCTGGTAGAGGGGGAGGCTCTGGCACGGAGGCCCACCCCAGGCTCTTGCTGGGGCCTCTGGGCTCGGGGGCGGGGGCCGGGGGGGAGTTGGAGGAGGGCCGCTCGGCTCTGCCCGACGGCGGGCGGTCTGTGTGTAGCGTGCTCTGTCCTCTGTCGGTTTCAGCCCCTCACCAAGCCTCACACGGGATAGAGCCTTCAGAGGCCACGGCCCCTGGGAGTCCATCGAGGGCAGGGTCACTGGCTGCCAGTGTCCACAGAACCTGCCCGCATGACCTCCGAGCAGTGAGGCTCTGTGAGGTGGGCCTGCGGTGCCTGCCCCGGCCAGACCTTCAAGGTCATGTCCTTGAGCAGAGGAGACGGACGGAAATGCGTCAGACTCCCAAAGACGTGGGACTCGGTGTCCACAGAGTGGTCATCTATAGACACTGGGGGTCGTGTGGTGGCACAGATGCCCAAGGACCTTCTGGTTAGGGGTCATGTTGTCAGAGAGATGTGTGTTTGTAACTGGCTCTTAGTCAAAACTATGGTTTTACCAGTAGTCATGTATAAATCTGAGAGTTGGACTATAAAGAAAGCTGAGCGCCAAAGAATTGATGCTTTTGAACTGTGATGTTGGAGAAGACTTTTGAGAATCCCTTGGGCAGGAAGGAGATCCAACCAGTCCATCCTAAAGGAGATCAGTCCTGAATTTTCACTGGAAGGACTGATGCTGAAGCTGAAACTCCAATACTTTGGCCACCTGATGTGAGGAGCTGACTCATTTGAAAAGACCCTGATGCTGGGAAAGATTGAAGGCGGGAGGAGAAGGGGACGACAGAGGATGAGATGGCTGGATGGCATCACCGACTTGATGGACATGAGTTTGAGTGAACTCCGGGAGTTGGTGACGGACAGGGAGGCCTGGCGTGCTGCAGTCCATGGGGTCGCAGAGAGTCGAACACGACTGAGCGACTGACCTGCAACTTATTATACTGATATTTCACCTGTGTGTATTAGGGGCCTAAACTGTGACAAATTTTAGGATTTAGAGAAGGCTTAGGTGCCGCCCTTGGGACGATAGGGTCAGAAGAGATTTTCTTTTTCTTTTTGGAAGTTGCTGAGAGAGGGTGTGTGTGAGAGCGAGAGATGCCTCTCTCAGGTCCTCTAGCCTGTGTTTCTAGGTGGATGTATCTTGTGCTGTCTCAGACAGGCCCTTTACACAGTGGTCACCCCCACTGGTGACATCTGAGTGCCTCTCCACCCCAGGGCAACACGGGGCAGCCAGGCCAAGGCCTCCAGTGCCGGAGCCTCGGGCCCGCCCCTCCCCACCTGGTGGTGCTCACAAGCCTAACCCTCTCCGGCTGGAGTGACTGCTGTTTCTTTTGAGCTCGAAATGCTGGGGCTTGAGGATCTTCCTCTTGAGGCACTTCCATTCCTCTTGCTGGCTCCCGCCTGGTCGTCCACTCGGGAGGCGGGAGGCCGTCTAGAGGCTGGGCCCCGCCCCAGGTGGAACGGCATGGGTTGCAGGTAAGTCTCAAGTGTTCACCTGGCAGCCTCTGAAGTTCCCGTCATTGTCAGCTGGTAAGTCAAGCTGTGCAGAGCTTGGGGAAATGGGCCTGCTGGGTGAGGGGCCCTGAGTCCCCCTCCTTCCTGCATGCCCCTAGATCTCTTGGGGTCCTTGTCCTCTCACCTACTACATCAGGTTTCAGATCCAAGGCGAAGAGCTGGGCAAGGCAGGTAGCTCCAGCCAGTCCAGGTCACCCCCGGACCCTACCCCACTCGCGTGGAGAGCTTACTGTGCGCGCAGCACCCACGTCAGCTCCTTAATCCCCCTGACCGCGGAGTGGGCACCACTATCCTCCCCTCTTCGTAGAGCATACAGCTCAGCGGGGCGGTGAAATGCCTCGCCCCAGGTCAGAAGGAATGGGGTGGGGGTTGCCGCCAGCACCTGTCCTTGGCAGTGCGGACTGGACCTGCGGTACCACTCGGCAGCCCTTCCTTCGGGACTCAGATTCATCGTCTTGCTGTCCGGGGAAGCCTGCTGCCCGGGTCAGGCTTCAGGCAGAAAGCACCCTGCTTGCCATCATCTTCCCAGGGCGCTGCCCCATCTCCAGCCCCAGGGACCCCTGTGCTCTACTTCCAGCTTCTCCCTCTGCACTTGTGGTGGGAGACACATCCACACAACTCTCCTTGTGCACGTCTGTGGGGTGGCAGAGTGGGGCGCCTGTGATCCTGACGTGACGGCCCCCACGGGCTGCCGGCCAGACCGCGGAGGGGTGCGTCTGAGGCGTGTGTGCGTGCAGGAGGCCCTCCGTGGTCATGGAAAGAACAGCCCTGCAGTCTCACATGGGGGAAGCGCCTGGTTTTGAGCCCACCTCGATGGGACTCCGTGTGCATCTGGGTGGGTGTGCCTGCCCCTCCCCCAAGTGTGCGCACCGGGTGCCGAATGGACTTCTCACAGAGACAGCAGTCTGTCTGTGGTTGCCTATGAGAAACTCCACCCCGGTGCATGCTGGGAGGATGCTGTGATCTTCTATGAGAAACTCCGCCCAGGTGCTTGCTAGGAGGATGCTGTGATCTGATATGAGAAACTTCACCCCGGTGCATGCTGGGAGGAGCTGTGGTCTCTTATGAGAAACTCCACCCCGTTGCTTGCCGGGAGGGTGCTGTGGTCTGATAGGAGAAGCTTCACCCCAGTTCATACTGGGAGGATGCTGTGGTCTCCTGTGAGAAACTCCACCCCGGTGCATGCTGGGAGGATGCTGTGGTCTCCTGTGAGAAACTCCACCCCGGTGCATGCTGGGAGAATGCTGTGGCCTCCTATGAGAAACTCCACCCCTGTGGTTGCTGGGAGGGTGCTGTGGTCTGATATGAGAAGCTTCACCCCAGTGCATGCTGGGAGAATGCTGTGGCCTCCTATGAGAAACTCCGCTCGGTGCATACTGGGAGGATGCTGTGGCCTCCTATGAGACTCCACCCCAGTGCATGCTGGGAGGATGCTGTGGTCTCCTATGAGACACTCCACCCCGGTGCCTGCTGGGAGATGCTGTTTGTGGCGACTGTATATTACCATGGTGATGGCTGGTTGGAAGGAGACTGTCGCCACCTTCTGAGCCTGGGAAGCACACACATCCAGACACCAGCCGACAAAACCTGTCATTGTTAGTCATGGGGTACCGGGCTAACACTCCACCCCAGTGAGCCTCGCGAAGACGGTGGAAAAGGGGGGAGAGGGGTGACGGCTGTTACCGGTTGGGGGTCAGAGAAGGGTAGGGGTGTGGGGCGAGTCCTTTTACAGATGCAGCTTATTCGTGAGTCAGAGCTGAGAATGTGGAGTGCAGACAGCCGGACTCTGGGGCGCCCTCACCGCCCCTCGCCCGAGCTGGGCCTTCGGGGAGCAGGGCGGTGTGCCCCAGCATGGCCCCCAGGGGACGCTGCTGGGGCGTGGCGGGGTTGCTGGGGTGGCGCTTCTGCGACTGTCCTCTGCCCTGCTCAGTCCCAGCCCTGCCCCCTGTGCCCACCTGCTCCTGGGGTGGCACCCTGGCGCCACATGTTCCTCCTTATTACATTTCTGCACCTCCAGCCAGTCGCCCCATCCCCCCCAAGAGCCACGGACCCGCTTGGCCTGGTCGCTTCCGCGGACTTCCGCGGCTCCGATTTGGATGCCTTGGGGTAGCTCTGCCCCACTCTGCTGGCGTGTTACGAGGAGGATGCTGTGCGAGTTAAACATTTTCCTTTTTTTTTTTTTTTTTAAAACAGACGTCTTCCTAACGGGACACACATCCATCCCTTCTTCCTGATGTCTGTGTATTGTGGTCGAGCCCGTCCATTCCTGTGACGGCCCCGAGGTGCCCTGTGAGGTGCCGGCCCCGTCTCTGGGCTCAGTGTCTCCTCCGTGAAATGGGGCAGCTGCCCTGAGCTCCCCCACGTGCCGTGCACCTCCACTCACTGAGGCCTGCGGGGGGTTGGCACGCGTGGTCTCCGGGTTGCCCTTGGTCCCCTCCTCTCCGGACCACTCACCCCTCAGGGCTTTGCGCGCCTTTTCCCTCGTCTCTGCCAAATCCATGGAAAGCATCTCGCTGGCCCAGAAACCCGTGTCTCAGCAGCATATTCTTGGTCCTCATATAGGCGTCTTAGGGCCAAGCTTTAAATATACGTGTACACTTTCTGACCCTGCCTGTTTTCCATGCCAAACCATCATGACAACTACGAAGCTGCGCCAGGTGACCCTTGCCAGGATAAACAGTCACAGCCAGCAGAGGAGCGATGTGAGGAGGCCCGCCCTCATCGCCGCCAGCTGCCCGCCTTCCTCCGCCCCGGAGGCGGGGAGGAGAGGAGAGGACTGGGCTGGCCTGGGTGTGGAGCTGCTGCTCAGGAAAGGTGCCCCTGAGGCTCTGGGAGGGCCGTGCACCTGGCTCCCTGCCCCCTCCCCGCCCCCGCCTCGCTGACAAGGCAGGCCAGGCAGCCGCCAGCCCAGCTCAGTCTTGGGAGAAGTGCCTCCTGGATTCAGAGGTGTCCCCTGCGGCGGCTTTGAGAGCCGCGCGCTCCTGCTGGGTCTGGGTGGGTGGGGGACTCATGGGCTCTAGGGTGAGACCCCGGGGGTCTGTTGCCTGGGGGTCAGAGCTGTTGGGTTTTCTCTGTCGCTTTGCCATCATCTCTGTGGACCCCTGACTCTCCCAGGTCGCCTTTCAGGAGGCACTGAGGGATCTGCCTACATTCAATGACTGGTCCAGGGTCCAAGAGGAGCCGTGGGTCGGGCGGACCGTGTGTCCGCTTCACAGAGGCTTCCTGGCTGGAGTGCGGGAGTGAAGGGGACCTTCTGGAGTGTCTCCACGCTCGGCGCCCTCGGCCTTCCGGGCGCTTCTCCCCTGGGAAGGCAGTGGGGTCTGCTTCTGTTCGCTGTGGTCACCTCTCTGTATGTGGTGACGTCCTGCCTGCAAACCACGGCTGGTTCCGCAGCCCTGGTCTTTCAGGAGTCTGCACTGGGGCTGTGCCCACACACGCTCGCCCGGACATGCACCTCTGGCCTGGGGTCTGCATGCCCGGCCTTCCCGCGGCTGCTCACCGCCCCTCCCCACCAGCATCTCCGGGGCCCTGCACAAACTGCCCTGCACGCCGACGGCCCCTGCAGGCGCTCCCAGCCAGGGCCTGACGCCGGCTCCCACCAGCTCCCAGCGCCGACCCCTAGCACCACTCCCGGTCTCTGGGCTCAGTGACATCACAGCACCCTTGCAGAGTGTTTCTGCCCCGGAGACTGGCCAACACCACACATCCGGGCACCCCCGCCTCCAAGAGCCAGGGTGCAACACCAGTCCCTGCACCACGGCAGGCTGGGCGTCGGGCAGATGCTCCGGCTGACCCCAACCACGGGCGCCTGGTCTGGAATCTCTGCTAGGAGAAGCAGGGCCCCCCCAAAGTGATGCGGGCAAGGGTGGTCCCGTGGGTGTCTGGGAGGACACTGAAGGCTGGAGCCCTGTCCCTTCCAGGGCCGGGACCTCAGGGGCTCAAGGGTGTGTTCGCCCCTCCCCACCAGCATCTCCGGGGCCCTGCACAAACTGCCCTGCACGCCGACGGCCCCTGCAGGCGCTCCCAGCCAGGGCCTGACGCCGGCTCCCACCAGCTCCCAGCGCCGACCCCCAGCACCACTCCCGGTCTCTGGGCTCAGTGACATCACAGCACCCTTGCAGAGTGTTTCTGCCCCGGAGACTGGCCAACACCACACATCCGGGCACCCCCGCCTCCAAGAGCCAGGGTGCAACACCAGTCCCTGCACCACGGCAGGCTGGGCGTCGGGCAGATGCTCCGGCTGACCCCAACCACGGGCGCCTGGTCTGGAATCTCTGCTAGGAGAAGCAGGGCCCCCCCAAAGTGATGCGGGCAAGGGTGGTCCCGTGGGTGTCTGGGAGGACACTGAAGGCTGGAGCCCTGTCCCTTCCAGGGCCGGGACCTCAGGGGCTCAAGGGAGGGTGTGTCCCAGGCCCTTAGGAAGGCCTGAGAGGCAGAGGCATGTCCCAGGACCCGTCCAGGGATGCAGCCTCCGGCCGCCTCCGGCCACCTCCAACTCAGCAGTAAGTCCTCCCCACTCACCCAGCTCCTCTCCTGCCTCCAGACCCTGAGTCCCAGAGAAAGAGGACCGTGCAGAATGTCCTGGATCTGCGCCAGAACCTGGAGGAGACCATGTCCAGCCTGCGAGGGTCCCAGGTGACGCACAGGTAAGAGCCTGCAGCCCCTCCTTCCCTCTGTGGAGGGAGGGCGGGCCCCCCCCTGGGCCGGGGCAGCGTGCACGGAGTCCACGGGGGGGCGCACCCTTGCCTGGCGTCGGCTCCTGCTGGACACTTGGACTCCATCTCATCAGGCTGGAGCCTCACTGGACGGGTGGAAGGAGGAGCCAGCACGCGGCTCAGACCGTGACTGCCCTCCGCCACACCCTCCTGGGTGTCCACTTCCCCGTGTCTCGAGGGCTTGCTCACTCCCTTCCTCTCCCTGCTCTGAAGCTTCCACATGCCCTTCCTGACACGCAGCAGCCTTCTTGCCCCCTCAGCCGGCAAGCAGCCCAGCCTCCGCGCCGTGCGGACACCCTTCTCCTGCCCCTTACGAGCCTTGCAGCCCCCGCCGTGCGGGGCGCCCCCCTCCCGCCGCGCCTCTCTCTGCCCTGGTGTCCTGGCCCCGGCTCGGCGTGACTCAGAATTTCCTGCACTGGCTCCTGGGGCTGCCCAGATGAGCTCACGCTGTCGGCTCCAGGGGGACAGAGGGCCGGGCTGCACCCTGGGGGTCGGGGGCAAGCTGCCAGGATTGAGAAATCCTCGGGGTGTGGAGCAGGAAGGTAGAGAAGCGTCGGTTCCTCCCCACCTCCTGGGATTGGAAAATGAGAGCAAACGGGCAGTGGGAGGACTTCTCCTGACCCGCGTGTGTGGCCAAGTTATATGCAAACCAAACTTACATGCCTCCAGCGACAGAGGGCTCATTGCCTCCCAGCCATCCCGTCCTCGTGGGGTGGTGGTGACTCTGAAGTGGAGCTGACTCTGGCCTCAGCGGCTCCCAGCTCCCTTGCTGAGATCCCCTTGGCCCTCCACCCATGCTCCTCCCAGCCCCACCTCACCCCCTGCCCGGGACGCTCCGCACGTTGCTCCCAGACGCCTGAAATATTCCCGTGATGAGCAGAGCCCGCTGTCGCGGTGGCTGCCTCTGCCCAAGCCAGCAGGATTCTAACTGCTGAAGGCACGTGATGGGGAGGGCTGAGAAGAAAGTGGATGTGGTCTCCGGGAGGCTATGGGACCCTGTCCATCCGTCTCCAGCCCTCCCAGCCCCAAGCAGGAGCCCACGTGGGACGGTTCTGGCTCGACTCCGCTCACCGTTTTGAGGACCCAGTGGATTCAGTCTTGGATGCCCTCCTTCCCCAGCCAGGGAGGTTGTTGGGACAGCTCGGCCCCACCTTGCCTGCCAGCCCCATGCCAAAGAAGGCCCACGCGCTCTGCTCCGTGGGGGTCACACCCAGGTGACTCACCCGCAGGGCAAGGACAGCAGCCCTGTCTCCTGTCTCCACCCCTGACCCCCGCATGAATACAGCTGGACCCTGGGCAGGCCCTGCTGCTTTCTGCAGGGGAACAGGGAGGCCGCGTGTGTGACGCTGGCCGGTTAGTGGGCGGCGCCTGGGCGGCTGGCTTGTCTCCCTCTGTGGGAGAAGAACCGAGAGCCCTGCAGCGGCCTTCCTGTTTACTGCGGCCCCAGAGCCACTTCCTCCCTCAGCCTTTGGTCTGTGCTGTTCCTGGTGCACACTTAGACAGCAAAGCAGCGACTCCCTCAGCTCTGAGGGCTCTCGCACTGGATGCCTTACATCGATCAGCCCTCCCTCGGCCCTGGGAGCGGACAGGATGTGCACGCAGGGCCCCGGGTTAGAGCAGGAGCAGCGAGAGGCCGTCTATGGGTCGCACAGTCGGACCCGACTGAAGTGACTTCGCAGCAGCAGCAGTAGCAGCGAGAGGCTGGGGAGAAGGGGCCACATGCCAGACTCGCCCAGGCTGGTCAGGGTGCTTCTGCGTCCAGCGAGCCAGGGGCACAGCTCCCAGGACAGACGCAGGCTGTGTCCTGGAGGAGCTCGTGGCCCGGTGAGCACGCCCAGCAAGGCGATTTTCACCCTGGGGTCACAGGCTGCCTGCGGTTTGGTTCCTTTTCAGAAACCTTTGCTCCCGTGCTACTTCCCTATTTCTCTGGCTCGATGCCCCCGCAAGGAGAGGGTCTGAGTCAGGGGGCTGGGCTGCAGAGGAAGTGAGACCGCCCCCCTGCCTGCTCCGGCCCATCACGCCGTCCACCCCACACACGTCCTCCCCAGAGAGGAGCAAGACTGGAAGGTGGGATCTGGGACTGGAAATCAGGGACCTCGGTTTGAGCTAGAATTTCGGCCACCGACTCAGAGGTGTCTGGAGGTGTGTTTGGAATAAAGATGAGCGGTGAGGTCAGGGCTGCCCCCTCACCGCACTGCCTGGAGAACAGAAACGTGGGCACAGCTGCTCTTGGTGCCAAGTTTGCCCTGAAAACAGGCTTCCCTAGAGCGCCCGTCCCGCCCAGGCCCGTCACGCCCTCTTCCGCCTCTCCTCGCCTCCTCGTCAGGGCAGCTTGTTTTTATTAAGCCCGTCCTGCGTGAGGCCCAGTCCCGAGTCTCGGGCAGAGAACCCCTCCGAGCAGCAGGAGCGAGGCCGGCCACCCCCCAGGCCCATCCGTGCTCCCCAGGCTCCGCGTCGTTAGGGAGAGCAAGTGCGCAAGGCGTGACAGGGCCGGCAGGAGGGCCCAAGGGGAGACGCTGGGCAGCAGCCCGCCCGGGAAGCCTGCTCACCGGCCGCCCTGCCGTCTCGGTCCCTGCGCACCCACTGGGCTTCTCCAGGGCCCACCATCCGGCTCACCCTGAGCTCAACAAGAAAGAGGTGCTGGACGCCCTGAGCAAAGTGGGTGACCCAGGCATTCTCCTCTCGGGTGACCCCTCCCACCTGCCGCACGGGTTTACTGAGCACCTTCTGTATACGAGGCACTTGCATGTGGTCCTTCTGAATCTATATATGATGAAGTAGCTGTTATAGTTTCATCTCTATTTGACAGATGAGATGGAGACTCAGGAAAGTTGATGAGGAATCTGGCTCACTGTCTAATACGCAGAGAAGGAGTCACGGGTCATATTACAAAATCTGTGCCCTTGGCAGTGGACAGGATCCCTTCCCTTCTGCCCACCAGCCTCTTCCTTTGACACCTGCGCTGACGTGCAGCGGGGCCTACACCCTGAGAGGCCGCCTGGAGGCCGGGGGGAGCTGGGGCGGAGGGTGGAGGGAGGCACCGCAGGGTGCCTGAGGACGGCGCTACGGGCTCCCAGCAGGGCCAGAGGGTAACCGGTGCCTTCCTGCCTGCCCAGCTCCCTGGAGATGGCGTGCTACGACAGTGACGACGCCAACCCCCGCAGCGTGTCCAGCCTCTCCAACCGCTCGTCACCCCTCTCCTGGCGCTACGGCCAGTCCAGCCCACGGCTGCAGGCCGGCGACGCACCGTCGGTGGGCGGCAGCTGCCGCTCGGAGGGGCCGCCCGCCTGGTACATGCACGGGGAGCGTGCGCACTACGCGCACACCATGCCCATGCGCTCCCCGAGCAAGCTCGGCCACATCTCGCGCCTGGAGCTGGTCGAGTCCCTGGACTCGGAAGACGTGGACCTCAAGTCCGGCTACATGAGCGACAGCGACCTCATGGGCAAGACCATGACCGAGGACGACGACATCACCACTGGGTAGGAGTGGCCTGCGGGCCGCTGGGAGGTGGGCCATCCGGCGATCAGACGTGGGGAGGACGGGTGGACCCCGGGGCGGGGGTGCGGGGGACGGTTCACGGGGACCGCGGAGGAGCGAATAGCCCAGGGAGGCCGAGGGGACAGCCCGGCGCACGGACGCCCGTAGGACGGATGAACCTCGGCCCAAGGCGGGGGCTGCGCTGTTACCCGGGGCGAGGACCGCGTTTGGTCCCGGGCACCCGAGGGGCGACGACGGGGCTGGCGTCTGGGGGAGCTGATTGGTCAGCGAGGGCGCCGCGTCACTCGTCCCCGCAGCTGCCACTGTGCCTCGCCCCGCCCTCCTGGTCTCCGCCGGCGCCGGCCAGTGGCTCCGGCTGCGTGTGGGCCTGGAGAGTCGGGGTGACCGTGACCCGTCTCCCGAAAGGCCGCTGGCAGAGAGGCTAGCGCGTTTGTTGGCAACCCTGGCCCTGGGCACAGCACCAGCTCCGCTCCCTCCGCCGGGCCCGGCCCCGGCGCCCTCTCTCCCCTGGTTTCCCCTGCAAACCTCTGCCCAAGCTCTTCTTTCCCGCCTTCTTCCTCTTGTTTTTCTGCCCCGGTAAAGCGGTGTGGGTTTGTGGGGCAACTTGGACAGAGGGCCGGGGGAGCAGTCTGGAACGCAAGGGGAGAGGGCAGGAGGAGAAGGGTACTGGGGTCCCGGTGTTCAAGCTGGGGGCGCCCAGAGCCCGGGGCACGCCTGGAGGCTCTCCGGCACCCCCCTCTACACCCTGCATTGGGCACCCCGTCCGCGCACCTGCCACCCCCTTCCCTACCTGGCTCCGCCCCCACTTGCCCCTCACACAGGAGGCCGCAGAGCCCCTCCCTGACCCCTCGGGACCCCCTCTCCCCAGTAAACAGCTTGAACTGGAGGAGAGCGGGAAGTAGCTGAGGTCCAGGCCTTCCACCGCTCCCCGCCCTGGAGCTGCACTGGGAGGGCCTGGGAGGGCCGGTGGGGCTGACAGGCTGCTCTGAAACAAAACAGCTGACTCGCCAACGGGGCTCTTTACTCCCTGTAAGTCCCAGGGGCCAGCCGACCTCACGCTCGGATCGGCCAGCCCGGGACTGGGACCGGAGACAGCTGTCCAGCTCCTCCTGGGCACGGAGGGTGTGCGGGGCCACCGGGAGCCTGGTCCCTGCCCCAGGAAGCCCTTCTCCTTCCCTGAGAAGATGTCCAGTCCTGCCCCTGACAGCGCCCCGCTGGACAGGCCAAAAGCACGAGCCTTGGGGCTGAGGGCTCTGAAGGCCCTGCTGTGTGGGAAGGACCAGGGCCTCACCTGCAGGGGCCCCCGCACCAGACAGAGGCGGGAGAGCCGGCCCCCCAGGCACAGGGGCCCCGCAGAGCGCTCCCCAGCCCGGCCCCTGCCCTGGGAGAGAGCCGCCCCCCAGGCACACAGGGGCCCCGCAGAGCGCTCCCCAGCCCGGCCCCCTCCCTGGGAGAGAGCCGGCCCCCCAGTCACACAGGGGCCCTGCAGAGCGCTCCCCAGCCCGGCCCCTGCCCTGGGAGAGAGCCCAGTCTGAGGCTGGCGGTGGCACCTCCGGCAGCTGACTGGCTGTGTGAACTTGGACAAGTCCCTTAAGCTCTCTAGGCTGCAGTTCGTCTCTCTGCTCAGTGCAGCTGACTGTAGAGCCCGCGCCAGGGTGACGAGGAAGCCTAAGTGCTTTCATCACGGGGGGGGGGTTTGGAATAGCTCCTGGCTCTTCATAAACGCTCAATACTCGCTGAAGTGAACTGAAGTGAAGTCGCTCAGTCGTGTCCAACTCTGCAACCCCATGGACGGCTCCGTGGTCCATGGGATTTTCCAGCCAAGAGTACTGGAGTGGGTTGCCATTTCCTTCTCCAGGGGATCTTCCCGACCCAGGGATGGAACCCAGATCTGCATTGTAGGCAGACACTTTACTGTCTGAGCTACCGGGGAAGCCCCAATACACGTTAGCTCGTATTTATTGCCATTATTCCTATTATTGTTACTATCATCTCTATCATTGTTAAAATGCCCTCTCCGAAGGTTGGTAGGGACTCCTGCCCTCTGCGGGACCCAGACTCGCCCCCCGGGTACTGGGCGGTCCCACAGAGCCCCGCCGGGGTTGGCAGCAAGGACAGAGGTGTCAGCAGCCGGCCATTCCTGGGGACAGAGATGGGGGTGGGGGCCGGGAAGACGCCCTCACCCACCCTCGAGCACCCTGTCTTTGTTCTCTGCCCCTGGACGGCCTGTGTGCCCGGAATCCATGCACGGGACCGTCCCTCCCTGGGTTCACTCTCCCCACAGTCCAGGGACGCCTGCGGTTCCCAGGGGGGCAGAGTGTCCGGGGCGATTCCGCCAGGCGGCCCTCACTGTGCCCTGCAGCGGTGGGCCAGGGTAGCTTCACGTGGGCTGTTGCGGTCAGCCTGCAGTCAGCAGCCACGCTCAAAGCCAGCTTCAGGGCGTTTCAGTGCGCGCTGCCCCAGCACCGCGAGCACAGCGGGCCTTCCGTGCCCTGCGCAGTCCGAGCTGAAGCGAGTCCGTTTACTGTTCTCAGTAATTTTAAT
This sequence comes from Cephalophus harveyi, assembly GCA_006410635.1. NCBI lineage: Eukaryota > Metazoa > Chordata > Mammalia > Artiodactyla > Bovidae > Cephalophus > Cephalophus harveyi. Next base: position 130,247 of record SJYT01019576.1, on the reverse strand, counting down.
GTAAGCGGTTGCTCCTCAGTTACGTGTTTTCACAGTTAAGGGTTGTTTTTGTCTAAAAAGCTAGAAGCAAGGTGTCCTGGGTTCCAGCAAACCTGAGCCGCGCTTGCCAGCCTCTCCCTGGGCCTCCCTCCGCCACTGCAGTTCCCATCCAGGTTTGGTAACTTACCAAGCACCCTGCTTCTGAGGAAACTGCTTTTCCTACGCGTAAAACGGGCAGAACTGTTCTCCGCTCCCAACGGTGACGCCTCATCTCCCCATCGGCCCCTGCCCACGGTCACTCACTTCCTGCCTCTCTGAAGCCCCAGCGCAGGGCCAGCGGGACAGGCAAGGCCACCCCTCCCGCCAGCCTATAGCTGCCGCGAGCCGTCCGGGAGAGCTGCGGACGGCAGGGATCCCCAGGCTTTCCCTGTGCCCGCAGTCACCTGCGGGGGCCGTCCACCTGGAGCTCTTGCCAAGATCCCATTCAGCCCTGAGTCAGACCCCACCCCCCCTCCATCCAAACGCCCGGGCCTTTCCTGGGTTGTGCATCCAGCTGAGCTCAGGGAAGGCAGATTCTTCAAACTGAAGCTCAGCAAACCAGGATGGCAAACCACGGTGTACTTAAAGTTGAGCATTTGAATGATTGTGGTAAAGTGTGTCTTTATATTTGGCCAACGTCTTAACCGTGTTTGAGTTCAGTGGCATCAGTTCCATTCGGATCCATCACCAGTGTTCATCCCTGGGACTTTTTTCATCTTCCCAAGCTGAAGCTCTGCATGTGTGAGACGCTCACTCCCTCGCCCCCCAGCCCCTGCCCCTCCACTCTCTGTCTCTGTGAGCCTGACTCCTCTAGGAACCTCACAGCCGTGGGCTCACACAGTATTTGTCTTTTTTTGATTGGCTTATGTCACTCAGCAGTAAGTCCTCAAGGTTCATCCACAGCAGGCGTCAGAATTTCGTTCCTTTTCGGGGCCAAATAATGTTCCACTGTGTACACGCACCGCATTTAGCTTATCCATTTACCCGTCGATGTGCATTTGGGTTGCTTCCACTTTTGGCTATTATAAATAGCTTGCTACAGACAAAGGTGTACAAATATCTGCCTGAGAATCTACTTTCAATTCTGTGGGGTATACGCGCAGTGGTGGTATTGCTGGAAAGTTCTATGTTTAATTTTTTGAGGAATTACCGTACTGTTTTCCACAGCAGCTGCACCATTTGACATCCCCACCAGCAATGTGCAAGGTTATAATTACTCCACTTCCTTGCCCCACAGTTGTTATTTTCTCTATGTTTGTTTTTTAGTAACAGTCATCCTGATGGGTGGGAAGCAGGGCTCACTTTGGCTTTAGTCTCTGTTTCCCTAATGACTAAAGATGCTGAACGTCTTCTCTCGTGTTTCTTAGCCATTTACACGTCGTCTTCGGAGAAGTGTTTGTTCAGGCCCTCTGTCCATTTTTCAGTTAGGCCGTTTGGTTGTTCTGGTTGAGTTGTAGGAGTCCTTTATATGTTCTGGATATTGATCTCTCGTCAGACACATGATGTGATTTGCACGCATTTCTCCCACTTTGTGGGTTGCTTTTTCTTTCTCCTGACTGTGTTCTTTAATGTGTGAAGTCTTCATGTTGATCAAGTCCAGTTTATCTACTGTTTCTCTTGTGGCCTGCATGTGGATGCCATAGCCAAGAAATTACTGCCAAATCCGCTGGCGGGAACCCTTTCCCCAGTGTTTCTCTCCAAGAGTATTATCACCACTGAGGCTTTTAAAAAACTAGACTCCATGTCTCCCGCCCCGCCTACCATAGCAGATTCTCTGCTACCTCAGGAAGCCGTATTTTTCAGACTCTTCTCAGTGATTTGGGGCTAGTCCGTCTTCCCTTTAAGTTAAGAAATCGTCTGCATAGTAACCTCAACAGCTTCTCTCAGCCTTGATTTGCTGGGCACAGTGACGGGGGGCTTGTGCGTCCGTCTGTTACTTCAGTTGTGTCCAACTCTTTGTGACCCTGTGGACTGTAGCCCACCGGGCTCCTCTGTCCATGGGCCTCTCCAGGCGAAAATACTGGAGTGGGTTGCCGTGACCTCCTCCAGGCATCTTCCCCACTGACGATCAAACTCGCGTCTTCTGAGTTGGCAGGCAGGTTCTTTACCACTAGGAAGCCTGATGGGGGGCTTATTCACCTGCAAATAGCGTAAGATGACAAAAAAGGGTCTCAGCATTCCCCTGCAGTCTGCTTCACTTCTGCCGAGTGACTCGGATGCTGTCGTCTGAGAAAGACCGAGTGGAAGCCTCCATCCAGACGTTTTGTCGTGTTCTCAATGCCAGCTCAGAGTCTCTCCTCCAGACAAAGACAAGCGCGTTCATTTCAGTGCTTCCTGAAATGACCCAGATTTCCAGCTCCCTGTTGTTCTCAGCACCCCCCTGTGCAAGCCGGTCGCCAACAGCGCTTTAACACCGGGCACCTGGACTCACCCGCTTCCGTGGTCCTGCTGGGATGCTGCCCAGAGCCCAGCGCCGTGGACGCGGCGGCCTGGCCCTGTCCTCGGTGATGGTGGGGCACATTTCTGCCCCTGAGAAGAGAAAAGGAACTTCTTTTTCTGAAAATAGGAAGGTCTAGGATTTCATCTAAAGAAGGGATGAACTCCACAGCCATCCATGGCCCCAGGGTTGGAGCTGGAGAAGGAGCGGAGGGGAGAGCAGGCTCCGGGCACAGGGTGTGCGTGTGTGTGTGTGCATGTGTGTATGGTCTGTGTGTGTGTGTGTGTGTTGTGTATGGGCTGTGTGTGTGTGTGTGTGTGTTGTGTATGGGCTGTGTGTGTGTGTGTGAGTGTTGTGTATGGGCTGTGTGTGTGTGTTTGTGTGTGTGTGTGCGTGTTGCGTATGGGCTCTGTGTGTGTGTGTGCGTGTTGTGTATGGGCTGTGTGTGTGTGCATGTTGTGTATGGGCTGTGTGTGTGTGTGTGCGTGTTGTATATGGGCTGTGTGTGTGTGTGTGTGCGTGTTGTGTATGGGCTCTGTGTGTGTGTGCGTGCATGTGTGTATGGGCTGTGTGTACATGTGTGTATGGGGCGTCTGTGTGCAAACGTGTATATGGGCCATGTGTGCATGCCTGTGTGTGCGTGTGCACAGGCCGTGTGTGCCCTCCTTCCTTGGACGTGGACGCCTCTCGCTGTCTCCATGTCCGTCTGTGTGAACGCTGGTCTTGTGGGGCAGACGGGAGACCCAGCTGGTCAACAGCGGCGCTGCCTCTCACACCCTCTCAGGAGCCCTTCGCGTGCTGTAGAGCGTGGTCTCAGCAGCCCTGCAAGACCCCCCTCCAGAGACCCAGGCCGCAGAGCCTTAGAGTGAGCCCTGCGGTGTGCCAGGGACAGCGTGTCTCTGGGGCAGGGTGGTCCCCGCCCCGGTCCCTCCTCACACCCCCGGCTTGTCCTCTTGAGCGGTGCTCGGAGCCTGGGGACAGATCGCCTTCGTGTTCTTGGCACTAAACTGCCTGACTTTGAAAAACGTCACATAACATAAACCGTGGGCCCTGGCCTGCTCTAGGCTGGCTCTTGGCTTCCAGATGCAGGCGCCCAAGCCTCAAAGGAGCCCTCCTGCCTTGCTGAGCGGCCTGGGCCTCAGTGGCCCCCTCCCAGGAAGGGGCGTCTCTTGCTGGGCTCCAGATCCCAAGACACCCTGCCCAGTGACCGCACCCTCCTGCAGGCACCGTGTCTGCCGGGTTTGTTGGGAAGGAGGCGGACCTGCCGTGTGACCGGCCGGGAGCAGGCTTGTCCTGCTCGGCCTGCCTCCTGTTTCTCGGCGGGCATCCCGCCCGTGGGCCGGGGCCCGCAGCCCGGCCTGTGCCTGTGGAACCCAGGATCGGGGCAGAGGCTGAGGCTGTCCTGGGGAGGACCCAGCACTCAGGTTCAGGAGGGAAGCCGGTTCTGCCCTTGCAGGGCATCACACCTGGAAGGGAGGGGCTGCCTGCTGTGTCCCCAGCAGGAGAAGAAATGAGATGTGGACGGGGCTGCATCTCTTCAAGGTGACACCTGGCAGGACGGTGTTGCCTGCAGACTGTGCACGTGGCCTCGGCTGGCAGCCTCTGGGTGCAGGGAGAGAGGCCTCTGGGCCTCTGGACTCCATCCTGAGCCCCCTAGCTTGCTCTGCTGCCCCAAGCAAGCCGCCAGCCCCTCTGAGTCTCAGTTCGTTCATGTGTAAGAGGGTCATCATTTGTGTCTTGGGAGGGTCAAGTGGGAAAGAGAAAAGTGTTCTTTAAAAAGTGTAAAGAACTGTTGGATTGAAATATATTTATTCTAGTCCCAACGTTCTGTTCTGTTCATCTGACTGGTAGTCTCTGTCTTTATGAGGAGCTGCGAGTGTATCTGGCTAAGCTTTCTTAAACCTCCCCCCTGAGTTCGAGTTTGGGCTTAGACTGTTCGGGGTAACCTTGTTTTGCTTTTTGACAGTGTCTTGATGTTCTTTTCGTCCTGTGGTGTGTAGTTAGATAAGCCAGCCTTTGTAAGCAGGCTTGCCAGCTCAGGCCAGCTCAGGCCCGTGGCAGCTGGCGGAGTTGCCGAGCCGTGTGGAGCCGGCTCAGGGCTGGACGGGGCTCAGCGCTTGTCTTGAGCTGCGGGCCCGCTCTCCGTCTGTCTGAGTTCCCTCGGCTGGAAAAGGCAGCAAGGGTCACGCCTGGTCTGTAAGGCTCACGCCTGGTCTGTAAGGGTCACGCCTGGTCTGTAAGGCTCACGCCTGGTCTGTAAGGCTCACGCCTGGTCTGTAAGGCTCACGCGAGGACTGAGCTAGAGAGTGCGCTTACTTCATATATAATGAGTGTTAGATGATAGCCGCTTGGTGACTGACGGTAGCAAGCTGGTGGCCGTCAGCGGTCACAGACACCTTCTGAAATATAGGACAGTTTTTGGAAAAGCGTGTGCTGACCCTCACGCTTGAACATGATGTTTCTGAGCCTCAGAGGGAACGTGACTAACTGAGTGGGCGGGACGACTGCGTCCTGAGCGCTCCTGCCTGTTCACGCAGTGCCCGCGTGAGGCCTGGAAACCCTGGCCGCCGGTCCAGCGCGCGGCGAGCACCACACGTGGCCATGGCCCCTTCCTGCACCACAGGGCTGCCCGTGCCTCGAGCGCGCATGTGTGTACATGAAACGTGTCCTGGGCGGGGTCCCCAGAAACAGAGCTGGAGATGAGGTTGGAGCACGAGTGGCTTATTTTGGAGACGGTTCCAGAAGCCCTGACACGGTGGGGAAGTGGGTTGGGGAGAAAAGGAAGCCCGTGCAGGGCTCATCCTGTGGGGGTCGCGTGGTGGTAGCTGGACCCAGGGGTCCTGGGGGTGTGCGTGCCCACCCAGAGGGCCAGGAGGCGGGGCATCCGGTGTTTCCTGCTGCTCCACAAAGGCCGAGCGTCACGGTGCCTGCGGGGGGCTCTGTCTGTGTTCCCCGGAGCAGCCACTGCAGGGCGGGTGCCGGGCAGCTCCGGCAGCATCAGTGATGAGGAGGGAAGACGGGAAGAGAGGCGGCTGTGGAGTCAGATCTCTGTCTGCTTGGAAGGAGGGGTGGCTTCAGGGAGCTGCTGGCTTTCAAAGCACCCACAATTCCTGAGAGACGACAGCGAAAGCACTGCTGAGCCTGCGTGGGGTTCATCGGGGTCACCGGGCCTGTGCAGACCCAACAGGGTCACTGGAAGGCTGGAGTGAGCCGGGCACTCCAGAGGGGCAGCTGGATGTGCGCGGGTTGCTAGGGCAACGGATGCAGGCTGAGGAGGGCCCCTCAGCGTGTCCTGTGACCTGCAGTTGAGCTGCTGGGCTTTCCCTGAGTTTGCAGGCATGCAAGCTCATGGACAGTCAGGATGGACAAGGGCTGCCGCAGCTGTTGAGAGGGGTGGGCTCATCCCACCAGCCTGCCTGTCTGCCTGTCTCTCCTCTTGCATCCTCAGCCTCCCCCTTCCGCTGACACCTCCTGCTCTGGGATGAGCTCGCTGGGCTCGCGGAGTGCCTGGCCAGGCCCTGCCGCGGTATTAAAGAAGGGGCCCAAGTTAGGAGGAGGTTCAGACCCCGTCTCTGAGGCTTTGGGAAGGCTGCCATCCATTTAATTCCTGAGAGACGACAGCGAAAGCACTGCTGAGCCTGCGTGGGGTTCATCGGGGTCACCGGGCCTGTGCAGACCCAACAGGGTCACTGGAAGGCTGGAGTGAGCCGGGCACTCCAGAGGGGCAGCTGGATGTGCGCGGGTTGCTAGGGCAACGGATGCAGGCTGAGGAGGGCCCCTCAGCGTGTCCTGTGACCTGCAGTTGAGCTGCTGGGCTTTCCCTGAGTTTGCAGGCATGCAAGCTCATGGACAGTCAGGATGGACAAGGGCTGCCGCAGCTGTTGAGAGGGGTGGGCTCATCCCACCAGCCTGCCTGTCTGCCTGTCTCTCCTCTTGCATCCTCAGCCTCCCCCTTCCGCTGACACCTCCTGCTCTGGGATGAGCTCGCTGGGCTCGCGGAGTGCCTGGCCAGGCCCTGCCGCGGTATTAAAGAAGGGGCCCAAGTTAGGAGGAGGTTCAGACCCCGTCTCTGAGGCTTTGGGAAGGCTGCATCCATTCTAGTGGGGATGGTCAAACAGGAATAGAGTTGCGGTGAGGATGTTATGGAATATGTTGTAATAACGTGCTTGGTAAACAGCAGGCGCGCAGCAAATGTCACCTCCCTCCCTCCGCTTGGTCGGCCACTCGAAACCAGAAGCCGTGAAGGTCTGAAAGCCGTCTGCAGAGGGATTTCTGCTTCCTGAGGGGGTGATGCCTGGTCACTCACTGTCTTTGCCGGGCACACCTCTCACCTGAAGCCTCCCCAGATTCACCCCATTGCGCCATGATGCTGTTCGACTCTGGGTCTTCCTGGAACTTGTGTGTATAATTTTTAACTGAAGTAACTTGTGCTCTTTTATAATTCTTTTAACAGTTGCATAGCACGGCTGAGGAGGGCCGTGCATAGCACGGGTGTGCAGTTTACAGAACGCTGCCTTATTTAATCTTAATGACTCTGCGAGTTAGGCATTCTTTTTCCTAATTTTAGGCTCCCCGGTGGCTCAGACGGTAGAGAAAATCTGGCTGCAGAAGACCTGGGCTCAATCCCTGAGTCGGGAAGATCCCCTGAGGAAGGGAATGGCAACCCACTCCAGTATTCTTGCCTGGAGAATCCCACGGACAGATGAGCTGGGGGCGGCTAGAGTCCATGGGGTCTCAGAGTCAGACACGACTGAGTAACTAACTAACTTCCCAGGACGAAGAGAGGGAACTGGGACTCGGCCTCGCCGGCTGGCCAGGACCTCACAGCTTGAAAGTGGGGGAACCAGAGCAGAACCAGGCCTCTTACCCACACACCCCGCTCCCCACCTCTCGGTCCCCTGCCAGTTCCGGCTCACCTACCTCCTCCCTCTGCCCCTGGGGACCTCTCCCCTCCGTGCGCCGTGCTGGGGCCCTAAGCTCGGCAGCGGCGACCACAGGCCTTCCTGCCGCTGCAGTCACAGCTCCCCGGGCACCAGCAGGCGTGCCATTGGCTGGCCAGGGGGTCCCTGTGGGAGGCTTCCTCGATGCCCCTGAGCGACCGCTCCGTCTGCAAGGATGGGGTTGCACTTTGCAGACCACAGAGCAGCCGCCGCGGGGAGCTCAGGGCAGAGACGTGCCCACCCTGGGAGCCCAGCTCTGCTGATGGGCTCAGAGGCTGTGCTGTCCCAGGATGCTCGAGACGGGCCCCTCTAGTCTCTGGGCTATCAAATGTCTGGCCAGGCAGCAAAATACCATTCATGGTGGCTGAAGGAGGGCCAGCCCGCCAGGCCGGGCACTCACCCGCCCAGCTGTGAATGAGCTGCCCCTGGAGGCTCTCCACCGCATGTCAGGATGATGGACCAGCGCAGGCGGATGCGTGAAGGTCTGGGTTTGAAAGACAGGCAGAACGAGCCGGGTCCAGAGACGGCAGGCAGGTGGCTGTGCAGCCTGGACTGGCACCGTGGACGCACAGGACAGGACTCGGAGAGACGGGCGGGCAGGCCGATGCCGGGACTGGCGCCTGTGTGGCGGCAGCCGGGGATGCAGGTGAGAGCCGTCCAGCCATGGCGTGCGGGGCTGGATACAAAGAGGCTGTGTGCACACAGGGCCCGCTGGCCGGGGAAGGGGGCGGCTCCCAGACAGGCCAGGGAGTCTCAGAGAGGTGTGGGGGCCTGCCCAGCGCAGAGAGCAGGAGGGACAGGGTCTTATGCCTGCCGCCCTGCCCGCCTTGGCCGGCTCGCGTGAAGAGGGCCTGCCGCGCGCCCTGCGCCGTCTTCCCGGCGCGGCCTCTCCTGCCAGAGGCCGGGCCGGAGCTGCCACTCCTCCTGATTGCCCCCAGCCCCGTCAAGCCCGCTTCTTGGCCCCTTTCTCACCGGCCGTGTTCTCCATCTCAGCCTCCTCGTCTGGCTCCTGGCTGAGCCCTGCGTGTCCGATGACCAGGGGCCGTTCGGGAGTGACATCGTCTCCGTGCCTGCAGCCACGTGGACAGGTCCGGGGGTGGGGCTTGTGGCAGCAGCGGCTTCCAGGACACGGGCTTTCTGCCGAGTGTCATTAGAAGAGGAGGGCCAGCCACCCGTCACTGCCCCTCTGAGCCGCTCGCCCCCACGGCCACCCCGAGCCTATGCTCAGCCTTGCCCGCGGGCTCCCACGTGAGGCCCCGCCCTTCCAGCTCTGGGCAGGCAGCCCCGCGGTCTGGGAGGCCGCAGCTGTCCTGCCTCGTGGCTCCTCCGGTCCCCGTGGTTCCTTTCCTGTTCTTGGGAGGCTGGCGACGGCGGTGGTGCCCTCCAGAGGCCTCCCGCCCCGATTTCTCCTGTTTGTCGCTACTGCCTGCATGACCCTGGGTGGTGGCTTAAGCGTCACCATCCAGAAGCAAAGGGCTAGCACAGCCCTCCTCAAGCTGCTCGCTCACACTGTCAGTGAGGCCCTGGGGACACGGCAGGAGAAGTCATCATTCTTAAACTCGTGCACAAAAGAGAGACGGCAAACAAGCCAACAGGCGGCCCCGGGAGGCCGGGCGGCGCTGTGCACCGAAGGGCAAGATGAAGCAGGGCGAGGGGCAGAGTGATGAGCACGGGCTGCTGGAAAGCGCGTCCGGGGAAACTGTCCAGAAGAGCGTGTGCACAGGCCCTGGCACGAGAGCCAGCACGCGCTCAGGGACCGCAGGGAGGCCGCGCGGCCGAAGCGCGTTAGGCAGAGCAGACTGGTCAGAAACGAGGTCGGGGGCCAGGGGCCAGCGTACAACTGGGGGCAGCCACAGGCAGGCTCCGGCAGAGGAGCCACCCGATCTGTCTCGTGCTGCAGAGGGTGTGGGGGAGACAGAAGCTGTGGGGGTCACTCGGCTGGAGCAGGGACGGGAGAGGAGGCAGAGGTGGTGAGCAGGGCTGGGGGTAAAAGGAGACAGGCATGTCCAGCACCTTCTCGGCCTGGGTGAGGTTGGAGATGCAGCTCAGTAACGGGGAACCTGGGGCAGCGGGAGCTTCGGTCGTCCTGAAACCGGTGCTCTGCCCTCAGGGATCTCACATTAGTACACGCACACACACTCATGAGCACACGCGCATACACTCACACGAGCACATACACATACACTGTCACATGCACACATGCACACACACGTGTGCACACACAGACACATGAGCACACACGCACACATACACACGCTGACAGTCACATGCACACACACGTGTGCACACACAGTCACATGCGTGCATGCACCCTCACACTTGTGTACACGTTCTCACTCACATATACACAGACACTGTCACATGCATGCACACACGCTCACACATACACTGTCACATGCACACACATGTGCACATGCACACACACACATGAGCACACATACACTGACCCTGTCACGTGCACACACACACGTGTGCACACTCATACACACTGTCACGTGCATGCATGCACCCTCACACACGTGTGCACACTCACACTGACATATACACATACACTGTCATGTGCATGCACACACCCTCACACATACACTGACCCTGTCACATGCACACATACACACCCGCGTGTGCACACTCTCACACACACTGTCAGGTGCATGCATGCACCCTTACACACTCACACACACTCGCATCACATCTGCCCCGGCAGCCGAGGGTCCGCAGGCCCTCACGGGGGCAGCTCCTGCCGGCTCCGTCAGCACCGCGCCGTCTGTCCCACGCTCTTGGAGCCACAGACTCGCTGACATTTGGGAAGATGTGAGACAGTCACCCACTGTGTGTGCTCTGGCAGGACGCCGCCTCTCCCAGCTGCGGGGTGGCAGGGTGGCCGGCCTCCTCAGAAGCTGTGTAAATATTTGGGGAGCAGCACACAGCTGGGAGCGGACCCTCGCCCCCGGCTGGCTCGTTCGCTGCTGCGGGGATGTCTCGGCCTGGCCCGGGGCTGCCGACTCCAGGCCCATCACGGCCACCCTTTGTCCCCCCTTCTCTCCGAGCCCGGCGGCCTGGTCTGCAGGAGGGCCCTGAGCAGCTCGCTTGCCCTTCTTGAGACCCCTGGCCCTCCCCACAAGGACAGGCGCGGGCAGAGAAGCTGCCCCCGGGGTTGGCGGGCTGGTAGAGAAGGTCCCCCCAGGGGGCCTGGAGGGGGTGGAGCCACTGGGCGCGGGGCGGAGACTTCGCAGGGTCAGGCAGGGCCCTGAGAGCCCAGGCCTCCCTCACCTGAGACAGACAGTCCACCGAGGACCCAGGAGCCCGGCGCGGGGACGCACCGGGCCCTGGCTCCCGAGGGCTCTGTGAGGGGGAGGCGACTGGGTCCTTCCCTCTGCGGCTGGATTTCTTCTGGAAAAGCACCTCCCTGTCAGCAGGTGTCTCGCCCCCCGCCCCCCGCCCCAGCCTGGGACCCGGAAAGCAGAGCTCAGTCACACCTGGGCCCCCTGTTCTCAAGGCCGCTGTGCCGCCGCCCCCACGGTGGGTGAGGTCGCGGTACCGACAAGGAGACCCTGGCTCCTGTCTTCACGAAAGAGCCCGGCCAGCACCTGCATCGTCACCCGCAGGGCCCAGAGGCCCCGTGACCGGCTGGCGGAGAAGAGCAGACGCTGATCTGCGGGCTCGTCGCTCAAGGAGCCGAGCCTGCAGGGAGCGGTCCTCAGCGGCCTCTGCCGTGGGAGGGGGGTCAAGGTGGACGAGGGGGGGCCCTCGTGCAGCCCACCTTCCTCCTTGAAGAGGAGAGAGGGCTGTTCTGTTGGGTTCTGGCAGGAACCAGGCCCAAGGAGGAGGGGGTTACAGGTCCCCCAGCCCCGCGGGCCCCAACCTTTTTGGTGCCAGGAACCAGTTCTGAGGAGACAGGCTTGTGCACGGGCGGGCGGACAGGTGGGGGTGGTTTCAGGATCAGCCAACGCGGTCTGTTCACCGTGTGCTTTGTTTCTGTCACTATTAGGCCAGCTCCGCCTCAGGCCATCAGGCATTAGATCCCAGAGGCTGCAGACCCCTGCTCTAGCCCACAGTCCTCCTGGGGAAGGGGGGCTCAGAGAGCTGCGACCCCTCCCCGGGCTGAGCGGCAGGCTGACTTGCTCTGTTTCTGTTCAGCCCCCACGGCCGTGGGGGTGAAATGCAGGGGCTGCGGAGCGCCAGGGGAGCGGGGCCCACGGCTCTGGGCTGGAGGGGCGTCACTGGGTCCTGCGGGGGTGACTGGGAAGCTTCCCGCCCTCCAGGTAACCCCTGTGCCTTACCGTTCAGCTTCCTCTCCCTCCCTCCAGGCTCTGCCAGGAAGCATGGAGGAGGAAACCTGAGGGAGAATTCACAGCTAGGCCTGGAGGAAAACATCCCCGCTGGTGGCGTTCCACGCTGGCCACAGGCCGAGGCTCAAGAGGAGCCCTCTCAGTGTGCTCCCCCAAGCTGTTCCCAGATGACCCAGGCCGGCCCAGGGGCTCGGAAGATCCGTCCCCCTCACTCTCCGTTTAGGGTGGGGGTGAAGATGGGGTGCCGGCGGGGGTCTGCCCGGGGACACCAGCCCCCGAGTGAGGCGGGTGATGCTGCCGCAGAGCCCACCTCGCTGTGATTCCCCCCAGAGCCCCTCAGCCTGGGACCTGCTGGGCCTTTCCTAAATCCCACCACCCAGACCCCCCAGAGAGAGTAAGGGACTGAAAACCCACGCCCCGCGTGCTCGGGGCGCCGAGGGCTTGGTGCTGGGCTCCCTGCAGCCCCTCACTGCCCTTTGGACACAAAGCGTATCTGGAAAACTTGACCAGTGTCTGCACCCTCAGAAACAGCCTCCTCCCAGCAGGACTGTCCAAGGACCCAGGACAGAGTCCCCTCGGTGAGGTCTCCACCGCTCGGGCAGTGGAGCTGCAGCCCCAGGTGAGAGGCCTGGGCGCTCAGGACTGAAGCCGATGGCGATGCGATCCTCGGGCCACCTCCCCGAGGGCGGGAAGAGGGGAAGGGCTCCTCCGCCTTGTGTGTGTGCTCGCTCAGTCCTGTCCGACTCTTTGCGACTCCATGGACTGTAGCTCGCCACACGCCTCTGTGCACGGGATTCTCCAGGCAGGAGTACGGGAGTGGGTTTCCACGCCCTCCTCCAGCGGATCTTCCCAGCTCGGGAATCTGACCCTGTCTCCTGCACCGCAGGCAGAGCCTTCGGCATCCGAGCCGTCGGGGAAGCCCTAACACCGTGAAGCCGCAGGCCAGGCGCTGGGGGCCACTGGCGCACGGGCCTGGGTCTCTGCCCAGCTGCCACCTGCGCGGCTCAGACCCAGAGGCCCAGCTGCTCGGGTTCCCCGTCGTCTTAACTCAGTCCCTTGGGGCTTTAAAAAAGCATCATTGCTGGTGCTGTTTCTGTTGATTTAAGAAACTGAAGATATAACCTGTCCACTTGTAAGACACGGCTTCCCTGTTTGCTCAGGTCACTTTGGGGGTGGGACCCTTCACACTCGGCGCCTCTCAGAAGCAGGGGCTGGGGTGCAGGCCCTTCTCCTCTGGCAGCCCCTCCTTCCTCACCACCAGGGTGAAGTTACCAGGAATTCCCTGCTACTGGACCCCACTTGTTTTCTTACTCTGCATGAAAATCTTCACATCTTGCGATCCTTTTCTTCCTGGTCTGTCAACTGAAAGTGCTCCCTGGAGGAAGGCACACACACTTGCACGGTGTGAGCTGTTCTTTCTCCGCACAGTCAACCCCAATACGCATGCCCCCCAACCCCGTGCTGGAGGAAGCGAGGCCCCCCCTTCCTGAGCAGCCTCTGGTACTTGTGCTCAGATGCCGTTCACCCCCTCAGCATCCTCTGTGATGCCGCCAAAAATTTTGGCTTTCTCTGCCTACCAAAGCTGGATAAAAATATACAGGCAGAGTGTGGAGAGAATGGAATGGGGCTTTACTCCTCAGCTGGGACACAGCAGGCTCATGCCTCAGGGAAGGTGCCCCTGCGTGAGGAGTCTGGGAGAGCGTCCAGATAAGGGCTCGTCAGGGGTGGGCGATGAGGAGCAAGGGTGTGAGGGTCTTGGACTTGTCCTCCTGCATCATTTCGAGATACTCCTAGGCCAGCGATGGTATTGGAGAAGACTCTTGAGAGTCCCTTGGCCTGCAAAGAGATCCAACCAGTCCATCCTAAAGGGTATCAGTCCTGGGTGTTCATTGGAAGGACTGATGCTGAAGCTGAAACCCCAATACTTTGGCCACCTCATGCGAAGAGCTGACTCATTGGAAAAGACCCTGATGCTGGGAGGGATTGGGGGCAGGAGAAGGGGACTACAGAGGATGAGATGGCTGGATGGCATCACCGACTCAATGGACATGAGTCTGAGCAAGCTCTGGGAGTTGGTGATGGACAGGGAGGCCTGGCGTGCTGCAATTCATGGGGTCCCAAAGAGTCGGACACGACTGAGCAACTGAACTGAATGCTATTCTAAAGAGCCTCTTGATGAAAGTGAAAGAGGAGAGTGAAAAAGCTGGTTTGAAACTCAACATTCAAAAACTGAAGATCATGGGATCCGGTCCCATCACTTCATGGCAAATATATAGGGAAACAATGGAAACTGAGAGACTTTATTTTGGGGCGGGGCTCCAGAATCACTGCAGATGGTGACTACAGCCATGAGATTAAAAGATGCTTGCTCCTTGAAAGAAACTTTGTTGGCAAAGGTCCGTCTAGTCAAAGTTATGGTTTTTCCAGTGGTCATGTATGGATTTGAGAGTTGGACCATAAAGAAAGCTGAGTGCCGAAGAATTGATGCTTTTGAACTGTGGTGTTGGAGAAGACTCTTGAGAGTCCCTTGGACTGCAAGGAGATCCAACCAGTCCATCCTAAAGGAAATCAGTCCTGAATATTCATTGGAAGGACTGATGCTGAAGCTGAAACTCCAATACTTTGGCCACCTGATTCGAGGAACTGACTCATTGGAAAAGATCCTGAACCTGGGAAAGATTAAAGACAGTAGGAAAAGGGGAGGACAGAGGATGAAATGGTTGGATGTCATCACTGACCTGATGGACATAAGTTTTGAGCAAGCTCCAGGAGTTGGTGATGGACAGGGAGGCCTGGCGTGCTGCAGTCCATGGGGTCGCAAAGTGTCGGACATGACTGAGCGACTGAACTGAACTGAGGGCTTTTCCAGTAGTCATATACTAATATGAGAGCTGGACAGTAAAAAAGGCTGAGCGCCAAAGAATTGATATCTTGAAACTGTGGTTTTGAAGACTCTTTAGAGTGTCTTGGACTGCAAAGAGATTAACGCAGTCAATCTTAAAGGAAATCAACCCTGAAAATTCACTGGAAGGACTGATACTGAAGCTGAAGCTCTAATCCTTTGGCCACATGATGCGAAGAGCCAACTCATTGGAAAAGATCGATGCTGGAAAACATGGGGGACAGGAGGGGAAGGGAATGATAGAAGACGAGATGGTTGGACGGCATCATCAACTCAATGGACATGAGTTTGAGCAAACTCCGGGAGATGGTGAAGGACAGGGAAGCCTATTGTGGTGCCGTCCACAGGGTCACTAACAGCTGGGCACACCTGAACGGCTGAACACAACAAAGGTGCAGGATGTGATTTACTTACTCCGTTACCAGCTACAGGTCAAGAACAGTTAAAATGAAAAAGGAACTCAGAAAAGGGCTAGAGAAAAAAGAAAACTGTTTTCTCCTTTTAACTGTAATATCTGCAGACCTTGTTTTAGGTGCTGTACTCTTAACTGGAACTGATTTAAAAGCTTGGAAAGAGTCAGGGAGGGGATTTGGAGAAAGCCCTCTGGGGAGGGTCCAGGTTCCCGACCCAGTGCCCTGCTGCGCACCAGTCTGCCTGCACAGTTCCAGGAAGAGCCAGGATTTACCTGCTGCCACCATCCTGGCGGGGACCGAGGGCTTATGACCCGCACCTGGCTTGGGGGGTCCACTGGGAGGTGTGACTGCAGCGGGTGCGGGGGGACGCTGGGAGGTGTGGCCGCAGCCGGCGTGGGGGTCCTGGGAGGTGTGGCTGCACCCGCCGTGGGGGGACGCTGGGAGGTGTGGCCGCAGCCGGCGTGGGGGGGCCTGGGAGGTGTGGCCGCAGCCGGCGTGGGGGGGCCTGGGAGGTGTGACCCGCACCCGGCGTGGGGGGGCCCTGGGAGGTGTGACCCGCACCCGGCGTGGGGGGGCCCTGGGAGGTGTGGCTGCAGCCGGCGTGGGGGGACGCTGGGAGGTGTGGCCGCAGCCGGCGTGGGGGGGCCTGGGAGGTGTGGCCGCAGCCGCCCCAGTTGCCGCGGCCACCCCAGCCACCAGGCAGCTCTAAGCCGCGGGGCCCCTGAACGGCCGCGCCGCTGCGGCTCTTTGTCTACCTGCTCCGGGCGTTAAAGGGCCCGCCCGCAGCCGGGTGTCGGGACCCGAGACGGCGACGGGAAATGGGGCTCTGTCGCTTTAAGTGCCGCCGGAGCCGCGAGGCGGGCGGGCGGGGCAGGAGGGCGCGGGCCGGGCCGGGTCCCCGGCAGTCCGCGTGGCCGCGCTCAGACCTCGGCGGCCCGCCGGGCGACGCGCTGTCCCTGCTGGTTGCCGGCCGCGGGCCGCCGCGCCGGGAGCATGCTGCAGCTGCCGCCGCCCCGGGCGGGCAGAACCAAGTTCCCCCGCAGGTAAGCGCCCCGGCTCGCGAGGCGGCCGCGCGTCCTGGGCTGGGGTCCTCCGGGAGGGCGTCCTGGCCACCCTCGCGGTTCCGATTGGAAGGACGGCAGCGCCACCTGGGCCCCTGGCTCCGGAGCGTTCGGCCAGTTGGCCCCGGGGTGGAGGTGCGCGTGCGGAGGGGTTTCGGAAGGGAGGCTGGGCGTGCGTCCCTGGGACCGGTCGGGTGGGACCGCAGCACGGCTGGAGCGGACTCGCGGGGCGCCTGCAGTGCGCTGGGACCTGGGCAGTGGGAGGAGGGGAGCTTCGATCCCGGCCCCGGAAGCTCTGGGGGTCCCTTGGGCTGAGGGGAGGTGGTGGAGGTGCGGGCTGAGACCCGAGGTGGGGGCGGGGTTGCATGTGTGACCCCGCAGCGGGCTGGACCCCTCCGGGAGAGGTGAGAGCCGGGCGACCGGGAGATGCGCTCCGGGGGACCGCTCGGCCTTGGAAGGTGAGGGCGGCATTCCCGGGACCCCAGCCCACTTGGAAACCACGCTTCTGAGAGAGTTAAGGGGTCCTGCCGCCTGAGGAAGCGTGCTGATATTTCCTGCTTTCTCTGGGAGCTTCCCAGCTCGGGGACACCTTCCCCTCCTCCGCCTGCCGAGCTGAAGGAAGTTGGAGATTAGAGAGTTGAATGGGAGGCCGACGCCCCTTGCTGGGACCACTCCGCCCCCAGCCCCGCCCTCGGCCCAGATTGCCCTTGGCAACTGGCCCTCCTTCCCCGCGGGTTCCTGCCGGGACCTCCAGGCCGCTCTGCCCGCGCGGGCTCCGGGTGGAGCGCACAGGTGGCAAGGCGCAGCTCCGGGGCATCTTCAGCGCCCAGACTCCCTCAGAAGCTTGTCCTGCCCCCTCCACCTGGGGACCCGTGGGGTCACTTTGCTAAGCTGATCGGTGGGGGCGGGGAGTTATAACAGCAGCCAATTCAGGAACAGAGAAGACTCCAGAGAACAGAGGTCTATTCAGGGACCCGTGAGGATTTCTACTTCTGCTGAGATCTTGGCTGAGTCCTGAATCTCTGACCCTGAAGAAGGCGGAGGGAGGGTCCTTTCCTAGCCGCCCCAGCTTCTGCCACTGCCTCGTAGCTTTTACCCACTTCAGGTCCACAAGGCTCTGTCTGAGGAAGTTATAATTGCCCTGGTTCGACCCTTAGATTCCCTGCTGCCCTCCCCGTGGCGGAGAAAGTGGAACTCTGTTAGCTGGCCCCGGCATCCTTTCCCTGAACGTGTCTCCTTCCACTGGCGGCCGGCCTTTGCTCGGCCTTTGCTTGGTGGCCGCACCGGTGACATGGGGGTCACCCCATGGTGCCTAGACTCGGAGTCCTCCCCGCCCCCTCTGCCCACCTCACCCCCACCCCGGAGACCCAGGTCTGTCCAGCGAGCTCTGTGC
>SJYT01019576.1:79849-112774 GCA_006410635.1 Cephalophus harveyi | reverse complement strand
CTCCGCTGACAGTGTCTTAGATCTTTACGTAAATTCTTAATGGTCCATCTTCGGACTTCTCTCTAGCCCAAATTCTATTTTAATTATGGTAGTATATTATACCTGTCTCTTATACACATCTGGTGGGGCGGGCGGGGCGGCAGCCCCGGAGGCGGGGGAGCAGGTCTAGCTACACCTCTGCCCGCCTGCTGCCTGCTGGGGCCGGCCCGTGTTTCCTTTTCACCCAAGCCTGAGACTTCCCGGGGGGTGGGCGGAGGGGGGGCGGTGTAGCTAGCAGGGAAGGAGAGACGGGATGTCGTAAACTGGAGGTCTGTCCGAGAATTGCCGGAGTTCAGACATAAACTTTAACTGCCCTGGCTCTCATCCACTGAGGGAGGCTTGGCCCAGGCCTGGCTCAGAAAGGGGCCGCTTAGAACCTGACTTGTAAAGGTGTTTGGTTGGGAACAACAGGCATTGAAGAGACGCTTTCCCTGCCGGCTCGGGGAGCCCTGAAAGAGACAGCTGGGGAGGGGTGGCCCCCAGCACCCCATGACCAGCCCCGGGCCTCCCCTCCCAGGTGCCCGGAGTGGCTGCGTCCGGGGGAGGCTTCTCCGTCAGCCCCATCCTCGCTGTCTCAAGTGTTAGGGTCGCTCCTGGAGACGCCTCTCCTGCCCCGGCAAACCCTGCCCTTCAGTATCTCCCGAGCTAGAGCCCCTCAGTGCAGGTGGCTGTCCCACTCAGCTCTCTTGGACTCCCTCTTGGGAGGGACCCTGCGCTGGAGCCTGGGGTGCCTCGGGAATAGGGCCGGCTCACAGAGACCCTGGGGCCGCAGGTGTGGGCCCAGCACGGGGACAGCCCCTGGGAGGGGTCGGCAGAGCCAGCAGCTGCGTCCGGTGAGAAGGCTCCCAGGGCTGGGCATGCACACCATGGGCAGGCCACGCGCGCTGGCGGCCCCTCGCCCTGCGGAGCCCTGCCCCCTGCTGGGAGGCAGGAGAGAGTGCAGGGCAGGGCTCGCCCATGAGGACACTGACTGCGGCGGGCGCCCGTGCCCACAGCCGAGCCGGCCGCCTCTGCGCGGTCACAGGATGCACGCCTGTGCCCAGGGCTCTGCCACCACCGCTGGTGTGGGCCCCACAGCAGGCCCCGGGCGAGCCCATTTCACAGATGGAGCAAAGGAGCACAGGCACGGCCGGTGAATGCGCTTACGAGCGCCCTGGGGGGGCCTGTGTGGCTCTGCAGCCAGCCTTTGAGCCTGCTCCAGGGAGGCAGACCTGCCACGCTGACTGCAGAAGCTGAGGACAGTCGTTCATGGCCTCGCGAGGTCGAGGACTGGCCGACCGCTCGCGGGCGGGAGGAAGAGCCTGGACTCGCCGTGCAGCCCGACTCGGACCCTGGCTCCACCGCGGATCCCTCTGTGGCCTTAGCTGCTCGGCCACTTGCCTCAGTGTCCTCGAGCTCCCAGGGTGTGGGGATGATGGTGCGAGGATGTGAAGGACGGAGTGCTTTCTGGGAAGAGCTTCCCAAAAAAGTGTCTACATGTACGTGTGTAACCGCTGCTCTTCACTGTACCCCTGAAAGGAACGCAACGTTGTACATCAGTTATACTCCAAGACAAACTAAACGGGTTACAGGCAAAGAGGAGCAGAGTGCCTTCAGCACGGAGGCTCACGGGAGATGCCACATAGCCGAGGTCCCTCCTGGTTCCTCCAGGCCGCCCGCTGCCTCGGCATCCTTCCCTGCCATCCTGCTAGGGCCCTGACGAAGGTGCCCGTCATTGTGACCGGCTACAGAGCTCTCCGCTGACAGTGTCTTAGATCTTTACGTAAATTCTTAATGGTCCATCTTCGGACTTCTCTCTAGCCCAAATTCTATTTTAATTATGGTAGTATATTATACGTCCTGCTTTTGACAGCAAATTACATGCACCACCAGAAAAAACGCAACCTTTAAAAATACCAGCTTGTATTCTTTCAGCCTCTGCCGTGTGATACTTTGGGCCCACAGCATGCTGGGTGCTGGAGGAATGGAGACCCCCCAGGAGCCGGCACCTCTGCATGTGTTCAGCAGAGTCGTGTGCACCCCCGATGCGGGCACAGTGCTGGGAACGGGGCACGGTGGTGTACAGGCCCTGCCCTCAGCGAGCCTGGCGTCTTGCAGTGCATACAGACAGGCGAAAGCCAGCACACGGCCTCCCCGGTGGCCCAGCGGTTAGGATCAGCCTTGCAGTCCAGGGGGCCCGGGGTAGGTCCCCGGGTCAGGACGGTCCCCCGCGCTGCGGCAGACAGCTTCTGAGCCCGTGCTCCAGGGCCTGTGCGAGATGAGGGGCCGCCACAGTGAGAAGCCCGTTTGCCACAAGAGAGCAGCCCCCCACTCGCAGCAACAGAGACCCGGCTGTCAGGTCAGTTGATTTTTTAAATGTCAGCAGACACACATATACGGCATTCAGAATTTCGAGACGCGTGAGAGGCAGTCGAGCAGGAGGAAGTGGACACACTTGTGCCTGGAAGCAGATGGGGCGGGAGGACTTCATGGCAAAGGGGGCGTTTCCCTCGCGCCTTGAAGATAAAGGAAGAGTTTTCCAAAGGAGCCTGAACTCCTCTGAGGAGAGAGGGAGACTTTCCTCGTGGGAGGCTCTGTGCCCAGACCCACCCTCCCCAGGATGTCCTCGGCACACAGGCTGCTAGCGTGAGACAGACAGCTCTGCTTCCTTGCGTGTTCAGCCGCACCGGGAGCCCGGCCGGAAAGCCTCTGGTCTCGCAGCGCAGCCTGCTGTCTCCCCTGGACCAGGTCCAGGGCCCCCAGACACCCCTTCACGGCCAGAGGCACAGAGCGCCTCGCCCGCGCCCGCAGAGCGGAGTCGGGTGACGCCGCCCCCGAGGAGGCTGCGGCGCCTGTGGGGACTCACCCCCGAGCTAACTCTCCGGGGATGGCTCGGGAACGTCCCAGAAATGCTCAGGTCCTGGACATGCCTGTGCCCCGTGGAGACGGGCACACCACTACGGGAAAACCCTGAGAAGCGAGAAGGTCGCAGCGCCTCCCCAGGCCCGCCGCGAGCGCGTGCGCGCGTGCCCGGCACGGCTGTGCTCTCGGGGCGGGCGGGGCTGCGCGTTGCGGCCGCGCGCGGACGGGGCTGGACGGGGCCTGTGGGGCTGCGCGCTGCGGCCGCGCGCGGACGGGGCTGGACGGGGCTGCGGCAAGTGCTCGGGGCCGTGGGGATGCGCGCTGCGGCCATGCGCGGACGGGGCTGGACGGGGCTGCGGCAAGTGCTCGGGGCCGTGGGGATGCGCGCTGCGGCCGTGCGCGGAAGGGGCTGCGGCAAGTGCCGGCTCCACCTGGGCGGACTTTGCTCCAGATGTAGCTGCCAGGCCCGTTTGAACGGCAGGAGGGTCACTCAAAAGCGGAGAGGGCAGGGAAGCCCTGTGCCTGACTCCCTGCCCCGCACCAAGCTGCGGCCGCGCTTTCTCCGTGCTTACTCTGCACGACGACCGCGAAAGGCTGATGGTGACGTGACCACTGGGGAGCTGGGGGTGAGTTTGGGGTGAGGGTGGTGGACAGGCGTGCCAATCCCAGGTCGTAAGTTGGTGAAGCAGAAGTTCGGACACAGCTCTGGCTGGTCCCTCTGCCCATCACACCCTGGCCGGGATGTCTGGTTAAGGAGCTTGGTGCTTTCTGAAAGCTTAAGGACGCCGGGGCTTCCTCTGGCAACGGTCGCTTTCTGTGAACAAGAGCTGCTGATGTATCAGTTCAGCCTCCAGGGAAGCCGCTCTCCAACCTGTTTCTACTTTCCCCTCAACAGTCTTTCATTGCATGATGCTGGCTTTGTCCAATCACAAGTTCCTGCCAACAGGAACTCTTACCCAAAAGTGATGTGTATGTGGAATTAATAATGTTCTTTTGACAGTGACAACAAATAGCCAGCAGGGTCCCATCAAGACAGTTTATATAACAGGTCAGATGTGGGTAAATCGTATTTTTTAAATTTTACTTTATTGAAATATTGTTGACTGGCAGTGTTGTGTTAATTTCTGCTGCACAGCAAAGTCACTCACTTGCACACATATATGCGTTTTTTCCACAGTCTTTTCCATCGTGGTCCATTATTGACTGTAGTTCTGGAGCGTGGGTGGGAAGGATGGACCGCGAGTTTGAGATTAGCGAGTGTGCCGGTGCCCAGTGCGCTCAGGCGAGCTCTTGAGGGTCAAACGGCTGCACGAAGTAAAGCAGGTCAGTTCTCCGCCAGCGCCTGTTGAAACTGCCTCCTGTATGCCAGGCATCGTTGTGATCACCGCAGACAGAACCACAGACAGCTTATTTCAGTGCCCGTGGCGGCACGATTAACTTGTAGTAGAGTGAGACGCTGGCTTCTGACGCTGCAGTGAGAAGCAAGCGGTCAGAAAGAGAAGCGACTCGCAGCCGTCGGGAGGGCAGCGGGCGTGGTGGGCTTGTGCGCGTTGCCCCCGGACGTTTGGCCCTTTCTTCCTGTGGGCTGTTGGGTGTGCGCTCCATGCCCGTAGTTCATACTGTCTCTCCCACTCGAGCTCCTCTCTTTCACTTCCACTCTTTCACAAACATCCTTGCAGTTTCCAGGCTCTGCGTTCCCAGCTCGATGTCCATGCCCGCTGCTCCTGAGAGAGGGTTCCTGGGCATTGTTCTCCAAGAACTCAGCTCCCACGGCAGGCCCGGGAGAGGGGTTCCCTTGAACATGGGCTTCGTGCTTAGCGACTTTGCCTTTCGGGCCAGCCTCGAGCTGCTGTTGGGAAGGACTTGTGAATAACCTCTTCCTGCCAAGACGGCTCCTCTGAATGAGGAAAGCCCATAGAGACCACTCTTCTTAGGGCTTGAATGTGTTTTAGAATCACGTTCAAAGTACAGTGAGCTGTATGTTAGTTGATGAGTTTCCCTCCATCTTCCTTCGTCCACTGTTAACAGGCCAGCTCCTGTAAACAGACAGAGAGAGGGGATGTGTAATGAGGCCAGTCTCCTCCTGTGCTTTATGGAAATCCCCTTCATCCTCCACGAGGCACCTCATGTTGGCATTACCTGCCAAGGGCTTGTGTCTGGCAGGCTCTGCATGGAAAGCCTGGGCACAGCTGTGGCCCCAGAGGACGTGCAGGCATGGGGTGTATGGGAGGGGAGGGGAGTTCTGCTCCCTCGGCAGGGACCCGCAGGGCATTGACCAAGTTCTGCCGCCCAGGCCTTGGGGACAGCATGCAGGGGCTGCTGGCCGGACGAGCAGTGACTCTGGATCTGTCCCGCGTCGGAGCAGAAGGGGAGGAATAACAGGATGTTTTCGTTCTGTCTGTTGCCTAAAGGCTCCTTCTCCAGAAGTACAAGCCAGTTTGACTTTAGCTTCTCTTTTAATTTCAGTCTTCCTTCTTTCAACTTCTTTAAGGATTATGCAGAAGCCCCAGACTGGTCAGCAGCCTCAAAGCAGAGATTCCAACTCCAAGTTGCCCAAGAAAAGCATGTTAATACCCAAAGTCATTTCATAGCCAGTCATTTCCTGTGTTCTCAAGACTGTTATTTTTTCCTAAGGTGTGTGTCTTTAGAGAACAAAAACTGCTCTCCCTCTTGACCTGGGGGAGAGGAGGTGGCAGGAGGCGTGATGGAGGAACAGGAACGGAAAGTGTACGTTCTGTACCCAGACAGTGTTGGAGAACAGTTTTGATGCTGAAGTGAAGAGATGAAGTACCCGAAAATCCAAAGACGGCTCGCCGCTGACTTGCTCTGGAACCCGGGCTGAAACTCCCCCTTCTAGTTTCCCTTCTTTGAAGGAAAAGCAGGGCCCCTGCCGTGGAGAGGCACGCGGGAGAGGGCTCCGAGGGAACGGGGTGTCTCAGTGCAGAGTGGTGTCTTGAGAATTTGTGCAGAATGATGGCTGTCAGCCTCAAAGAATCATCCTCAAGGGTGTTGGACACTATAACCAGTTCCCAAAGTGGCTGGGTACATACATTTGCAAAATACTGTGGACGCTTCAATACCTGATCTGTAAGAACTGTGTGGAACACCCACCTTTCAGAACTGTGTGCTCGCTCCCTCTGGCATTTGCAGGTGAGGGTTTGAGAAGTTTAAAGCTTTTCAGTCCCCTGCGTTTTTTTCCTCCATTCATCCTTCCTCCGTTGGTGGGCAGCCTGTCATGCCTGGGGCAGGGAATGGGTGTCTCTTTACCTTGCCTGAACACCTGCCTGGGGTTTGTTTCTCTGAGCTAAGATCTTTATTTCATCTCCTTACTGATTAGGAATCCTTTTCTTTTCATTCTTTTTGTTCAGGGCTTTGTCATAGATGAGAGACGGGCTTACTTTCACATGCATGGAAAACTCTCCCTAAAAACTTGAGTCTTTCACTTGCATTAGCTGGGTTTTCCTCTGAGACTGACCTTTGACCTGCCCACACAATGTGGTATTCTGCTGTCCTGCTCTCTGAAGTGAAAATCTTCAGAGCCCTCAACAGAGATGCTTCACTGAGAGTAAATGGCTCTTGATAAGAAGGCGCTTAATTTGGAGATAAAGACGAGACATCTGTAAACACCACAGTGCCCACCACGGCCAGATCACTGACCGCTCGTGGTGGGAGCAACAGCTCAGCCTTCCTTAAGACCGCGATTAAAGAGACAAGTCAGCTTTCTAGTCAGTGGGGTTTCCAGATGCTCAGATTTCTTTGGACAAACCTGCCCACTCCTCCCTGGGAGGATTAAGAGTGGAGAATCTTGGTGAGGGGATGAGATGCGGTCAGAATGCTCGAGTCTGGAGGGCCTCTCAGGAGCATTTCTTTTAAATCCTGAACAAGTGCTGGTTTTCAGGGACGTAAGCATTAATAGGCTGGTTGGCGAGCAAACGACCAGGGTTTCCAGGCGTCACCTTAGACAAAGTGCGAGAAAGGTAACGGATTATAGCATCGCCTTTTTTCCCTCTTGCTCTCTAGAAATGTAAGGAAGCACTGAGGAACGGGCCTTGGGTGCTTCACTGTGAGGTTGGTTGAGGAGAAAGAGACAGAGTGGCAAGGTAGGGAAAAGTTAGGGTTTGGTCAACACAAGAAAGTCATTTCCAAGGACTGTGCTTGGAGTCCTTGCCTGCCAGTTGTGCACAGACGCCCAGATTGCCCTGGTGTGAGGAGACTTTCCTGGTGTCTACCCCACAGTGGTAACTTGCAGATTTTTCCCCCATGAAGCTTTTATTTTTGGAAACCACTGTAATTTTCATGTTGGGACCTATTATTAACTGCTCGTTTATTCTGTTATTGGAAATCTTTACATGAGGAAAGAATGCACGGGTTGTTGGGGGTCGGGTGAGCGGGGAGGCTCAAGTTAAAAGTTACCTTGCCTAGCCTCCCAGACCTGGGGTCTGAGAACAGATCAGAGACCCATATGCCCTCAGGCAAGGAAAGCTCTCTGGTCGCCTGCCCAGGACTGTCTTCCCAGAGGAAAGGCCCTCACGGATCTAAGAGGTGGCTGTTTCGAGGGAGAAGACTGTCTCTTTGGGAGCCACAGTGCTGTAAGAACTGCAGTCCAGCCTCGAAGACACGTTGATGAGGGGCTACACGGCGTGTTTCATAAATAGAGAGGGCAGAAGCAATTGCACCGTGTCACGTTTCAGCCCATAACTGGGTGACTGGAGAAGGCCCGTGTTTAATTGGATTCCAGCACATGGTGTCTGACAGGAAGACCTGGGGGCCTTCCGCTTGACCACTGCCTGGGATCGGAGAGAAGCGCCCTCCGTGAGACCTCGCTCAGGGAGGCCTCCACTCAGATGCCGCGCGCTCTTGGCCGGAAGGGGCCTCCCGCCGCCGTGGCGGGGCATCCACTCAGGGTGTGCTTGGAAGGCATCTGAGCGGCGCTGCGTGCCACTTCCTCGCGGGTTCTGCTCCTGACTCGTTTTCGATCTGTCCGGGGCAGACTCCACGTAGGACGGCTTTTCGGAAACAGGGCTACGTAAGTGTTGGCCTCTGGGGGGTGAGTGTAGGGCATTGCTGTGAAACCGAAGACCCTCCCGGAGACGAGAAGCCAGGAAAGTGAGCGCCCCAGGGGCACACCCGGAAGGGAGACAGGCCTCCCCGCGAGCAGACCAACCCGCGGCCGCCGTGCCGCCGGCAGAGCGGGCAGGTTGCCGTGGACGCGGCGCTAGCGGCCGGCTGCTCTGCCCGGTCCTGGGGCCACGTAGACGCGGGAAGACTCTGTGGCCTCCCGGTTGGGGCTCTGCCGTCCCAGGGCCGCACTGAAGGCCGGTGTCCCCACAGTGCCCGCCGTAGGCCTTGCCCAGCGTCCTGGCCATCGCTGTCAGGGGTGTCTTGGTTTCACCTGTCACCACAAAGAGTCCTTTGCCCAGTGCCGTTCCGGAGCCTGGACTTCACGGTCGGGCCACGTGGGCTCCCGATGAATCCTGCGTGGAAGGAGGCGGACAGGGCTCCGGAAAGCCCGCCCACCCAGGCCAAGGCCCCTGAGTCATCGAGAGCTGCCTGCATCCTCCCAGCCCCATGCCGCAGGCTTGCAGGGGCACGCTGCCCCCTGGCCTGTGCCAAGACAGCTGGCGCGCGCGCGGAAGGGCCTGTGGGGCTGGCCGCTCTGCCTTGTGCTCAAGCCCTCGTCCAGTTACTGAGTAGCAGAGCGCTCGGGAGGCTTCAGGCCTTTTGAGGTCCAGGACCAACCCCATTTCTTCACAACTCTCCATTCCAGACCTCAGTGACTCGAGGTGTGGTGTAAAGCCGGCAGAGCAGACACAGATTGCCTTTGACCTGGAGACCGTCTCTTTATGCAGAAGTCCCCTGGAGGCTTGTAAGTGATCATTGCCCTCCAGCAGAACACCGTTTGGAAAGCTGCCAAACCACACCCTGCAGAGTGACACGCCAGAGAGCTCCCTGTGATCTGAGCAAACGCCAGTTTAGCACTACCGCCCCCAACTAGAGCTGCTCCCGCCTGATGGGAATATTTCCGCTCCACTCGGTGGTTAATGACAGGTCTTTCGTCAGATCTTGACACTCAGGGAGGCTGTGGGGCCGTGGGCAGGCTTGTAACCTCGAGAGTGAAAGTCTCAGTCGCTCGGTCGTGTCTGACTCTGCGTGACCCCAGGGACTGTAGCCCGCCAGGCTCCTCTGTCCATAGAATTCTCCAGGCAAGATACAGGAGTGGGTAGCCATTCCCTTCTCCAGGTCTTAAACCTCAAGTTTCCCCTCTCTTACAGGTAGAATGGAGATAATATCCTAGTCCAGGCTGATAGGAATGTTAAGTGAGGTTGTGCATGTATGTAAGTGCCCGGGACAGCACTCAGACAGGTATTTAAATACTGGACATAGGGTAACTATTGTTCTCACAATCTGGGGATGTTCACAAGAAAGCTAAGGTTAGAATATACGCATGGATCAGCACAAATCCATCTCAACTGGAAAGCAGTGTATCAGGCATGCCCTTCCGGTGAAACCAGGTGCCGTGGGTCTGGAGGGAAGCAGCGTGCTAAAGACAGCTTTACCTGTGAACATCTAGGAGTCGCCATTTGGATATGCACAGGACAGTGGGTGGTGGGAAAGTGGTGAGCCTGCTTAGCTGTGCGCGGTTACAGACAGCCAAATGAGTGAGCTCGGTAACTTCTCTGACTCTGCAGACGGAAGGGGACTGCCACGCTGGGCCCCAGCGTTTCTGGTGTTGGGTGGCGTGATGGTCAGTAGCATCATTTAAGGATGTCTTCCAGAAAGCCCCGCATCTCCAGTACAGCCGCAGACCTTGCTCTGGTCCGTGTGGGGCGTTGCCGCGCGTGTGTCCAGCACTGAAGAGCCCTGCTGGTCCTGCCTGCCAGGTGGGTCCTGCCTACCGGCTGCCTGCTGAGTAAGCGAGCAGCAGCTTTGCAGGAGGCAGCCTGACGCGCACGAGGACGGCTTTGCTACCACGGACATCCTTATCGTTAAAACCACACCGATAAGCAAACGTTCAGTTATGAAGCATGCCCTTGAATTCTCCTACCTTCTCGTGACCATGTCTTTTGAAAGAATGATATCAGGGTGGCAACAGAAGCATCCAGTGAGCTCTCCCAGGAGCAGATTGGGAAGCCTCACTGGCAACGCACTGATGCTTCTTCGAGGCCTCAGATGCCATTTCCCCGGGCTCCTCCCGCTCTGGCCACTGCCAGCACGTATGACCGACATTTTTATTGTGGAATTCAAGTGAGGATATGACATGAGTTGCAGGCATTAAGGGCGTGGAAAAATCCAGCCAGAGCCACTTAAAACTGCCAGTGACCCAAAGGGGTGATATCCAAGTGTCCCTGGAGCCTGGAAAGCAGCTCCACCTTTACCACCCAGCCCTGGCGTTGCTTCCTTGCGCTCAGTGAAGGGGCAGCCGTTCTCTGTGGCCACGCATCTGACCTGCTACCGTGGACGAGGTAACCTGCCTCGTCCACGGCCGGCTGTCGGCGGGACTCCTCCCCAGGGGTCTCAGAGGGTGCCAGCTCCTGACAGGTGCCCACACTCTGCCCTGGGTTGACTTCTCCGTGCTCCTCCTGGGAAGGAAGGCCAACCACCGATTCCGATGACGTTGCCTGTGTGCGCCCTGAAGGCTGCCTTGCTGTCGCCAGCTCTGCGTTTATCCTGAGCTGATCCTCTTGGTGGACGTGAGGGGCACTCGGCTCTCCGACCACAGCCTCCCAGGGGTCCAGCAGGACACATCAAGCAGGCGGACGCGGGGAGGTTTCTCTCAGGCCCGGCTGGGAGTGTGTGTGCGGTGTTCAGGCTGGGAGTGTGTGTGGTGTTCTGCCGGCTTTCCGAATGAGTCTTCCTTGTCATGCTCCTCTTCGGTGGATGAAACGAGGACACCGTTAGGGTGATCACAGGCAGGAGACAGGTGGTGGGTTGCTGTTTCGAGTCAGGATTTTTAACTGGATGACGAGACTCAGTGACCAGAAAAATGATCTCCTTGGTTTTTACGTGGAAATACTGGGTTTTTTATGTGGATGTATTTCCTACGAAATTGGAAAGTGGGCTTTTATCATTTAATAGAGGAAGAGAAGAACAGCGATGGTGGATGGCCGGGAATTCTGAGGGGAGAGGGTGAATGTGACAGAGGGTGGTCGGAAAAGGCGGGGCCGCGTTCAGAGGGAAGGCGGGCAGCGCGGCTCTGTGGGAGGCCGTCCCGCTGGGCACAGCCGCACACCGGGTGCTCACGGCTACGAGCTTAGTCTACGAGCCGCACGGCCGGGTGCTCACGGCTACGAGCTTAGTCTACGAGCCGCACGGCCGGGTGCTCACGGCTACGAGCTTAGTCTACGAGCCGCACGGCCGGGTGCTCACGGCTACGAGCTTAGTCTACGAGCTGCACGGCCGGGTGCTCCGAGCGCGGAAGGCGTCCTGGTTGCACTCCCCTCGCCTCTTCCGATGCCCGCCCTGCGCTCCCAGGCTGCTCTGCCATCTGGAGAGAGGACCCTTCTGTGGCCGTGACCCTAACCGGAGAGCGGGACGCCCAGTTTGCCCCACCCCTGGGGCAAGGTCTGTGCTTCTCACTAGAAAAGGCCTTGCTTCTGTCAGCTTCGCATCATCCACTCTTAAAACTACAGATAGGTTTGAGTCTCTCTCATCCTGTTTTAAGGCAGCGCCTCCTCCTGGTGGAGGATTGATGGTGAAGGGCGGGCCCGCCTAGAGCTTCCTCTTTTCTTTCTCCTTTCCTCTCCTGCCTCCTCCCTCCCCACCCCCTCACCTTTTATTTTCCTGTGTCAAAAGGAGCCAGTAGCATTGCCGGTAGGGAAACCTTGTTTCGGCTTGTAAACCCAGCAGGCTGGGTCAGAAAGGCGCTGCCAGGGAGTGAGGGAGGAGGTCTTCCTGGCCTGGAGCTGCTTCCTGGGCCACGGCTGGCCGGCTGAGGAGTTGCTTTCCCTTCTGCTCCCGTTTCTTCTAGCCCAGTGGTCAGCAGACTTTGGCCTTCTGGACCAATCTGGCCCACTGCCTGTTTCGGTTTGGCCCACAAGGCAAAGAATGGTTTTCACGTTTTTCAGTGATGTGGGGGGAAGGGAGAGTGATGTGGGCGGAAAGGAGAGTGATGTGGAGGGAAGGGAGAGTGATGTGGGGGGAAGGGAGAGTGATGTGAGAGGTTCATTTCCGTGCTGCCCCTGGCTGCCTTCCTGCTCCGGGGGCAGAGCTGCGAGGCCGCCACAGAGCGCGGCCTTCAAAGGCTGACATGGTGACCGGCCCTTTGGTCCTCATGTTTTGGAGAAGCTTGGCCAAGTCCTGCTCTAGGCACTCAAAGCTTCCCGACTTTTCAGCGTGCCATCTTAATTCCTTATTGGCTTAAAGACAGTGCAGAAGTGCAAGAAGGACCGTACGGCATCCCTTCCGTCAGCCAGGGGTTTGGGATTGGGTGAGGCCGTCCTGACAAGAGCCTCCAGAAGAGCCAGGGGTGTGGGGAGGAAGCAGGAGTTGTCTCGAAACGTCAGCACTAACGGCATTTTCATCCCTTTCCAAAAGTCTGTGAAACGGGACGTCTGTGTCGACTTTAGGAAGCGAAGGGGCCGTGGGACCCAGACAGCACGCTGTCGACTGTTCCTCTTGACAAAGACACGGACACTCACACTGGGGTCGCTTTCAATGCTCGGCACCTTAATTCTGTGGCGCATTAGTTCTTTGTCCAAGTTGGGAATCAACATTGTTCCCAGACGCTCAGCTTTCAAAACACCCTGCTGGGAGGTGCTGGATGGCTTGTTTGTACCTGGGGAAACTGAGGCCCGAGGGGTTCCGCTGCAGGGCCGCGTGCAGAGGGCATGGCGGGAACGGCGCCCGCGCTGCCCCGCATCCTCCAGAGGCGGGCAGGCTGTGCCCATAGGCTTCTCCCTTGTCTTCAGGTTCCCAGTTACGTTTTACTCTGTGAAGAATTTAATTTCTTCACTCTGAAAAATAAGGAAGTGCCTTTTTCCACTCCTGCCTCTGAGGAAGTAGGGATCTCTGAAGCGGGAGAGAACCCCGTCGGGCTTCGGCCAGCCGCGTCAGCATTCCGCGCCCGCAGTCGGTCCTAATTAGAGAGACCCCCGCTCGACAGCTCCGCGTTCGGCTGTCCCTGCGCTCTGGCCCTGCCCGCTGACACGGCAAAGCTGTAAGCCGCACCTCGGAAACCCTCGCTCATTCCTCCCCATCCGCTCCCTTCTCTGTCTCGCCCACCACCCTGCAATTATCCTTTCCCACATGGAGATGCCAGGGAGATGCACGGATTCCTCTAATCCCGTTGCAGCCATTCTGTTCCAAAAAGTGCTGGCCCAGCTGTTGGCAGGGCTGAGTGGCCGCGTATGGCGGCATTAGGGGAGCACACACAGCCTGGTTGCATCATAAGAACGTGGCCTTTCTCCAGCAGGACACCCCTGCCCAGTCGGAGCGGCGGCCGCCGCTGGCTGCTGCCGCCTCGCTCCCCCAGCACTGCCTTCCGCCGAGCCTGCTGATGGATCTGGGCGCTTTCTGTGAACCGTGATGACCTGTGGCGTCACAGTCAAAAACCTCGTGTTAATAAACCGCTGACTTGAAAACTGCCTGGACCCTGGAGGTGGTCAGGCTCCAGTGTTTTCATGTCTGAGTATAGAATCAGCCAATTGTACCAAAATACCGAAGGCTGGGAGGCTAAACAACAGAAATCAATGCTCACACAGTCTGGGGGCTGGGAGTCTGAGATCAGGGTGCTGGGTTTCTGGTGAGACTGTCTTCTGGCCAAGTCAAGGTCCTCACACGGTGGGCCTTCCTCCTGAAAAGATTAAGTACATCAGTCTTGTTGGATCAGGGCCCCACCCTCCTGACCTCACTTAACTTTAATGACCTCCATAGAGGTCCTAGCTCCAAATGTAATCACTGGGGGTTAGGGCCTCAACTTAAGGATGTGGGGGGACACATTTCAGACTGTAACGGTGGTCTAAGAGGGAGAAACCGTCTTAACCTCAGGGCGGAGGTTAAATGCCAGAATCAAGAAGGCCGTGCTTGAAGCAGGGTGTTAGGAAGCACGATGATAATTTAGAAGAACTTTCCTCTGAGTCACAGACATTTGAGACTCCAAAGGTGGGATCAGACACTGGGAAATTGCACATATGCACAGAACTTTCTACGTTGCCTGCAGGCTGATGAGGAGCACCCGGTCCTCTAGACCGGTTAAGGACTCAGAGCCCGCGGGATGATTCTCTAAATCATTCTTTTGCCAGTGAGCCGGTCTCCCTCCAGATTCGGACACAAGCTGTATCTTGACCAGGCGGGGTTCTGCTGAGGCCGGGCCATATCCCTCTGCCGTAACCCTTCCGGGAGAGGGGAGGGGGCCGCGCTGGGCGGTGACGTCAGTTGACTCTGGCAGGGGAGGGATGCAGGGAGCTAGGATGGGGATGAGTCCAGGAGGGCGCCGTTCACACTCGGTGGCCAAGCAGCCTGTGTGTTTATAGCAGCCCCTCCAGATGCCCACGTGGAAACTAGGAGCTGAGCCGCTTGACAGGCGGAAATGGTGATTCCACAACTCGGTAGGATGATCAAAGTACAGGAGGGCATGGCGTCTGATTTTCTTGACTTTCACTTGAGTCGGGGGTGACCTCCAGGGAACACTTCCTGAATCTGTGGTGTTCATCTTTGTAATCTTCCAGGCTGGGTCTGAGTAAGAATTCATCACCCAGGGGTTCCCCAGATCTCACAGAGTAACGGGCTCCAAAACGGTGCTGCGGGATCTGTAGAGATTAAATGTGAATGTTAGGGTCCCCAGCCCATTCACAAAATCAGCCTCGGCATCTGAGAGTTGGACACAATTCAGCGGATCTGCGGTCCAGGAAGTGTCTCTAACAAGTTGATGAAGCCCTCGGTTTTCTTAGGGACGGGGGTGAGGGGTATAAGCTCACTGCCATATACCAAGGGGGCCAAATAAGTCCCCTACTTGTACACATCCTCCTGTCTCCAGTGGACCCTGGTCACCAGGTCCTCAGAGTCCCTTCTGCTGGTGAGCTTCGCCGTTAGACTTGGCAGACCCCGAGCGCGGGACGTTTACTTTGGCTTCTTCTCTGCCCCACCCCCTCTTCCTCTAGCTCTCTCTGCCGTTCGTCCTTGGCCAGACCCGGCTGCCTCGCTGTGGCCTCGGCCAAACCACAGACATGCAGTAAAGCTGCGCCCGGCCTGCCCTGCAGAGCTGAGGCCACGCGGGGCGGCGCGAGCTTGCCGGCGCTTGAGCAGACCACCGGCTTCTGCGTGGTCCCAGTCGTTTTCAGAGCTGAACCTCACTCAGGTGATCGTCTCCCTGAGGCTCCTCCATCGCCTCGTCCTCTCTCTGGCCCTGTTGTATCACTTGTTCGCTTTAACCTCTTGGATGCTCAGGACCGTGGCCAGTCATTCAGGATAAGTGCCCAGCGTGTCTGCCTCATCTGGTGCCGTCCGGGGAAGGGTCAGCTGGCACTGACCTGCAGCCACAGGCTTTTCACGTCACAGGCCAACTGCAGCCACGGCCTCAGTCGATGAACCCCGCCTCTTCCAGGTGGACAGTCTCAACCAAAAGTTTCCTCTTAGACACAGCTTCCAGAAGTGGTGCGAGCCACATCTGTCACTTTAAATTCCCTAGTAGACACATTTTTAAAAAGTGAAACAGGTGGAATTAATTACAATAACAAGGTTTATTTAATCCAATATATCTAAAAATATTATCATTTAAGTATTAATATGAGGTTATTAATAAGATACAGAGCATTCTCTTTTCATACAAAGTCTCTGGACTCTGGAACTAAATGTGAAACCTCACCACACATCTCAGCTGGACCTGCCATGTTTCAGGAGTTCGGGGTGTAGATGTGCTTGGCCAGTGGCTGCCACGGTACACAGACCTGCCAGGGGCCTGGGCTGCCAGGTGGCTTGGTGGTAACGCATCCACCTGCCAGTGCACGGGAAGGAAGAGACGCGGGTTCAATCCCTGAGTCAAGAAGATCCCCTGGAGGAGGAGATGGCCACCCACTCCAGTATTCTTGCCTGGGAAATCCCATGGACAGAGGAGTCTGGCGGGCTACAGTCCATGGGGTCGCAAGAGAGTCAGACATAACTTGGTAACTAAACAACAGCAGGAGTTGCCCGCCTGGTAACCAAGGGGACAGAGGGCTTGCTTGCTGCCGGGGCCAGAGAGGGAGCCTCACCAACCAGCTGTGAGGTCAGGACCCATCATCGAGCTGGGAGCGAGCTCCAGGGAGGCCTGGCTGCCGTCCGAGCTGCTCACCTCCCGGAAAGGGCCTGGGGGACCGCGAAGGGCAGGGCCTCCTCGAAGTGTGCACTGAGGAGGATCCAAGACGCTCCGCGGCACCAAACGCGGCCTCAGGCAGGACCGGCCGTCACCCCTGCTGTTTGACCCAGATCCCGGGACCCAGCGTCTTCCTGCTTGAAGAGTTCAGGGGCTTCCCTGGCGGTCCAGTGGTTAAGACTGCGCCTCCAGTGCAGGGTTGCGGGTTCAAATCCAGGTCAGGGAGCTAGGATCCCACGAGCCTGCAGCCAGAGGAGGCCAAGCGCATGAAACGAAGCAACGTTGGAACAAATTCGATGCAAACTTTAAAAGAGTCCACATCAACAAGACAACAAATACTGGAAAAGAAAGCACCCTCTCCCCAGTTGTGCAGCAAACAGGCGCGGCAGCAGCTGCCCAGGGTGGAGGGAAGCAGGGAGCCCGGTGGTCAGCTGTCTCCCGCCACAGCCTCGGCAGCTTCGCGGGGCTCAGCCGTCACATTCCGTCCTGGACGGTGAGCAGGGAGGCCGTGGCCGTCTTCAGACCTCGCACGAGGGTGGGGAGGACAGAGGGATTTGGAGGCTCTTCCCATGTGTGGTTCTGACTCAGGCTGGTCCTGACCAAGCCCTGTCCACCTCTCCGGCCCCCTGAAGTAGAGCAGTTTGAGCTGCGGGGCCGCCGCGCCGTCGGGGCCTCGTCTAAAGCGCCTGTGCAGCCGCGCCGGCCCTGGATGCCGGGCCAGCCCGGCACAGGAGCCGCCATCCTCACCTTGGCAGTCAGGTTGGGCTCTGCCCCAGGCCTGATTCTCGCTGATTCACCTCCGCCCGCCGCTGCCCGTTTAGTGGCCCGGCCCCGCAAGGGGTCGCATCACAGGTCCCGAGTTGGCGACTCTCCCCCGGGGCCCACCCGACGTCTGTGGGCTCACAGAGCACGGCCCCCCTTTCGAGTTCAGTGCTGGGCCCTGGAGGCCTCCCACGGCTGACTCGGGCTGCTTTTTATGAGCAGCTGAGGACTCCGTTTCCTGAAGGCTTTCCACCCTGTGGCCAGAGAGTCTCCTGCTGTCCTGGAGCGAGTTTCCGCTCAGACTGGAGCGATACCAGATGGAGACCAGGAGGGCCTAGGCGTCCGTGGGGCTGTAGCCTCGGGCTCCCGGCTCCGTAAACTCTCCCTGGGAGCAGCGGGTGTGCTCAGCAGCTGGGCCGTGCCACGCTGTGTCCCGGTGGCCCCCTCGGGGGCGCAGAGCGCAGCTGCGAATGCTTCCGGCTTGCTGCCTGCCTGATGCTCCCCTCAGCTGTTGCTTAGTTGCCCAGTCGGGTCCAGCTCTTCGCGACCCCATGGACAGTAGCCTGCTAGGTCCCTCTGTCTGTGGGATTTTCCTGGCAAGAATACTCGAGTGGGTTGCCATTCCCTTCTCCGGGGGATCTTCCTGACCCAGGAGTTGAATCTACGTCTCCTGCATTAAAAGCGAATTCCTTATCACCAAGCCACTGAGGAAGCCCCATCTGGGGGTAAAAATGATTCCACAAGAAGAAAACCAGCCTCACTCTTACACCAGCCTGCTGTGTCTTGGATGTTTCTCAGGAAAAAATAAGATTTTGTGCACAGAGCTCTTACCCATTAAGTGGTGAATCACCAGAGAAACGTGGCTTCATCAGGCACCTCTCTTTACTGCTTCATCAGGCACATATATTCTGGGTTCAGTGTCAGGCCTGACTTGCAAAGGCCGTGCTGGACAAGGGAGAACTGTGCATCGCCGGCCTGCCAGCCCGTCCTGCCACTAGCCCACGCCCTCGGCCTCTGACCCCTGCAGGCGCCCTCGGCCACTGAGCTCTGCGGGCGACGTCTGGGAGGGGCACCCGACCCCAGCCAAGAGCTTCGTGAGTGCTGGGGCAGCTCCCAGGGGGAGAGTGCGCCCACCCCGGGCCTGCAGACACACGGCTACGTCCAGTTGCACCCTCCCCTCCGCGGCCGTGTTCTTCTCCCACAGAGGAGATGGGTGCATCCACACGGCCCAGGGCCGGGAAGCGGGAACGCGAACAGCAATCCGCCGCCACGCTCGCAGCCTAGATGGAGGGCCTAGTGATTTCCTGACGGGAACAGTGCAGAGTCGCCGTGCACTGCCTCTTCCACCCAATGGTAGGAAGCTGGAAGAGTAACAATTAAGATCAAGAAAAAAAAACACAAGTGTCTAAGGATACAGAGTGTTCTAACTGAACTAAGTTTCAGGGGAGCAAGAATCCTTGGTGGCTTTCATCCCAGGGGCCCGGTGGGAGGGGGGTCAACCCAGCAGCGATGAGGAAAAGGAGACAGTTGGACTCGGTACAGGCTTCCGGAGGCTACGTGAGAACTGGCTGCACGGAGACACAGCCACCAGCTCCAGCGCTTTCCCACCTCGCCGGCCCTGGGAGCGACCGAGGGCAGGGGGAGAGACGGGGCACACGGCCCTTCCCGGCCAGGGCACAGAGCGGCCAGCCAGTGCCCGTCAGCCGCACAGCAAGGGGAAGCTGAGAGCAGGGCCGGGGGGCGGAGGGGGCCCCACAGGCACAAGGCCCTCCTCTCGCGCCCCGGCAGCCCCTGCAGGCCGGCAGCCAGGCTGTAGAGCACCCGGGGGCTGGAGTCCCCACGGTCACGTCCCAGCCCCACGGGAAGAGCAGCCTTGACCCGGCCCCCGAGACGGTCGGAAGCGACGTAAGCCAAAGTGACGGCAGAGCCGAGACCCGGCTCCACGGCCAGGGAGACGACTCCGCCCTCAGCTCTGCGGGCGTCCGTTCCCAGGTGTCGCCTCCCACAAGCTCACACACAGCGTCTGGCGCAGAAGAAGCAGTGATGAGCCTCGTGAAGGGTCGGGAAAGCACCACGGGCGGAAGTGCAATGGATGCAGCGAGCCGACAGCTGACTCGGGGTTGAAGCAGAAGGGTCGCTGAGCACTTCTCCTAAGGACTTTGAATAATCCGGTAGACAGGCAGGATCATGTGCTTGCATACACCGAGAATTCAAGTGGAGATCTGGAAGTTCTACAAAGAGAAAGGTTATCGATTCCCACTGAAGCTAGGGTCCTTCGGAAACAAACTGCCAGTCACTCTTGGAGAACAGGTCTCTGGCACTGGGAAGTTGTCACCACTTCCCTGAGTGTGCACCCCCACCTTCTCAGGTCTGCCCGCTGCACAGGCACTGTGAGAGGCGCGGCGGCGCCAGACCTCGGTCCTGCCCCTCGGGAGACTGCCTGCAAGGCGGACGCTCCAGTAGAGCCCGAGACGCGGGAGGGTTAGGGTTAGGGTTAGGGAGGGGGCCGCGCGGAGGGCCCCGGGAGCCTGGATGGAGCTGGTGTCTGGCAGGGACCTTGGCTCCGCACCGCAGAGCTGGGAGAAGGCCGGGCAGGCAGGTTGGGTCTGCTCGCCCCCCGTCAGGTGCCCACGGTGGTGCCAGGACTCCTGAACCCTCGCAGAGAGGTCACGCGCGGGGTGAGGAACCTGCTCCTGCACGTCTATGCTTCCGCCGAGTGAGGGGGGCCCCCGGCAAGGGGGCGAGCGCCCCGTCCACCCGGGTGTGCGTGGAGAATGGAGCCGCCCTGCTCTCCGTCTCCTCTCTCCCGATTTCCTGTCTCATTTCCATCTTTGTCCTGCTCGTGCGGTGAGCTGGTTCTCCAGTCTTCATCAAACGTCCCCACAGCTGACGCCACCCCGTGGATGTGACCCCCTGGGTGTTCACCATGTTGACATGGAATTTAACCCTGGGCAAAGTTTATGGGGGGTAGAGACCTTCACGGGGGTTCGAGTGTGAGCACGTCCAGCTTTGACCCGGAGCAAAAGCAAGAGAGACGTAAAGGACGCAGAGGAGGCGGGCCGGTGGCGCCACAGCCGGGGACCGGGCGGGCGGTGAGGACGGCGGCGGCGGAGTGCAGAAGGTGCTGGTAGGAAGGCGGGAGGAAGCGGCCGTGCTTCAGCTGGAAGCAGGAAGTGGGAAGCTCACGCTGTGGCGGGGCCGGGCTCGGGGTTTGAGGAGCTGGGTCACTGGGGAGGTAAGTGCCCTGCAGTGGAAGTTCCCGAGCTGGCCGGCGCCTGTGCCAGCGCGCTGGAGGTGCCCGCGCGTCGCCCGTGCCGTCTGCTTCCCGTGTGACTCGGTCCCTCCGGGGCCTCTTCAGACGCGCCTCACTGCCTTCCCGGCCGAGTGAGAAGGGAGGCGGGCCGCCGCTCTGGCAGTAACCGCCCCGGGGGGAAGCTCGGTTCCACGTTACTGGTGTGAACGCACAAGAGAACACCTCTCGCGTATGCCAGGTGTCCGTTAGTGACTGTTGTTTGGACTTACAGATAGAATGTAGAATACGAAGGTCTCTGTGAAATGCCAGGCTGGATGACTTACAAGCTGGAGTCAAGATTGCAGGGAGAAATATCAACAACCTCAGCAATATCAACCACCTGCAGATGATTCCCTTCTACTGGCAGAAGGCGAAGAGGAGCTAAAGAGGCTCTTGATGAAGCTGAAAGAGGAGAATGAAAAACCTGGCTTAAAACTCAACATTCCAAACCCTGAGAATGGCATCCAGTCCCACCACTTCACGGCAGATAGATGGGGAAGTGGAAACAGCTGGCAGGCCCTCCCTGTGAACACAGAGCGTCCGAAGACCTCAGGGTGAGGGCCCAGACTCTCCGGTGAGCGTCAGCCGTGGAGCGCCCGCGCCCCCGGAAGCCTCACCGGGACAGACAGACAAAGCAGCCTGGAGCCGGGAACAGGCAGAGGGCGTGTGGACCTGCCCCTCGACAGACGAGTGAGTGAGCGTCCCTGAGAGCTGAGAGAAGCTGTTGCGTCCTTGAGAGAAAGACCGCTAATGCTGTTGTATAAAATGGAAATGTATTGATAGCAGAAATGGAAATCTTAAAGGAGGCAATGTTGATAAAACTGGGGCCACTGCCCAGAGAGTAGTTTAAAATTCATACGTGTGTGTGTGTGGTGATGCAAAATACGAGAAAATCAGAACTGCAGCCTTAGAATCTATGATCTGAGTAACGGTCTAGAGAGAGCTGGAAAGTGGAAGGAACCGTCAAAGGAATAACTGGAGAAAGTTTCGCAGAGCTGAGGGCATGAGTGTCCAGGTGTCAGGGGCCCAGGGGGCACTAGCTCACGCACACACAGGGCCTCACCAGCCCCGTCGTCCTCGATGCCGCAGAACACCAGGTTCCCAGAGAGGAAACCGACCACAGCCTTAAGGGCTGCGAGTCGGAACGCCAGCCGCAGACGCTGGGCTGTGGAGCAGGGCCCTCACGGTTGGAGAGGACATTATCTTCAGCTAGGAGTTCAGCATCCGGCCAAAATCTCACACGTGAAATAGAAAAATAACATTTTGTAATGTGTTGGAGAAGGCAATGGCACCCCACTCCAGTACTCTTGCCTGGAAAATCCCACGGACGGGGGAGCCTGGTGGGCTGCGGTCCATGGGGTCGCTAAGAGTCGGACACGACTGAGCGACTTCCCTTTCACTTTTCCCTTTCATGCATTGGAGAAGGAAATGGCAACCCACTCCAGTGTTCTTGCCTGGAGAATCCCAGGGACGGGGGAGCCTGGTGGGCTGCCGTCTGTGGGGTCACACAGAGTCGGACACGACTGAAGTGACTTAGCAGCAGCAGCAGCAGCAATGTGTTAGTTCTTATAAAGTTTGCTTTCCGAGGACGCTTTTCCAGGAACCTGTGGCAAGAGGGACGTCACTGGAACACGAAAGTAAACCAACGCAGGGGCCGAGGCTCCCCGAGAGCCAGGAGCCCGAGGCTGGGGTGTCGGGGTGCAGGCAGCGGGGGACGGGCAGGGGCCGTACGGGCTGCGCTTGAGGGGGCACAAAGCCGTCACCTGCAGTCACCGCAGATCGGGGGCGTTGTCCTCGCTCCCTGGATAGTTTTACGTGATATTCAAGCCTTGCCTATCGCGTATGATACTTGTCTCATTTCTCCACTGGAGATGCCTGCCCCTTCAGTCATGAACACAGAATTTCCCTTTTTTCAGCACCTACAGAGGACTTTCTCCAGGAAGCCTTGCCCGGCCGCTGGGCTCAGCTGCCTCACGGCCCGAGGAGGGCCTGTGACTCGGGAGGGGACGTCTTTGGAGCCAAGAGGCGCATGTGTCCCTCCTCCCCCATCTCAGCCTTAGGCTTTCCGTCAACAGTGAGCAAGGGCAGGTTTCTTGGGGTTGGTGGACGCAGAATCCTCGTTGCCCGTGAGAGTTTTCTCTGCTGCGAGGCCTCCGTGGCCACCAGTTAATCTCGGTGGAGGGTTCGCTGGAAGGACAGACTTCTTGTGCCTTTGGCCTGAGAGAACGCCCTGGGAACTATGTGTATGTACTTGCCAGAGAGCCTGTCTTGACCCAGGAGAGCCGACGGGATGTTTCAACCATATTGATCTTTTCCCCTCAGTGTCTCTTCTCTTCAAAATGTGGGGGGGATTACCTTAGCCCAGGACGTGCCTGAGACTTAATATGCGTCACCGCTCGGGGGAGAGGCGGATGGTCGTTCCATGATGGCCGTGGTTCCTGGTGATGGAGTCGAGCTCGCTCTGCAGTGTGGCCCAAGCCCCTGCCTTCTGCTTTCTCACGGTGTTTGGATGAATCCCCGCAGAACAACAAGCCAAACGTCCAAACCACCCACTTTCCTTTTCCCAGCAAATAAATCACAGGGAGACTGGCCTAAGTCTGGGCCAAGCCCTTAGATGCCTGTGTGTCTGATTTTTGTTCCATGAGATGAAGCTCAAAATAAAAGGGAACAGTGTTCCAGAAACCAGCAGATTCGTGGAAAACCTCTTCAGCCTCTTCAGCACACACGTGAAGCTGATGAGCGAGGGTTCAGCGGTTCCCACGGACACGGGCTCCTGCACCACACTCTCACTAAAGGCCCGTGTTCAGGCTGAGCCTCCAAAACTGAAAGAGGGACTTCAGATTTCACAGGAACCTGGAAAACTCTTTAGGGTCCAGAAGGAAGAAATAGAAATGGGGAAAGGCATGGGGAACAGGACGTTTGAAGAAAGGTTGTAGAAGATGCAATTTGAGCTTTGAAAATAATGTGTGGACACAGAGATGCCTCTGGTAGCAAGCTCAGATGGTACAAGAGGAGTCTGATGTGAATGGGGCAGGAGGCATTTCTTTCAGATGTTGAAAGTAAACCTATGACCGTGAAGCTTGTCAAACGCAGAGATCAATAGCCACGGCACCCGTGGGAGAGTGGCTGAGGCGGGGCCAGGTTCCGCTCGAAAGATGCTCAGGCAGATGTTGGCCGCCGCCTGGCGCTCGAGCTGCGGGCAGGAACAGGGGACCTGCCGTCGCGTGTGGCCCTGAGCACGGCCGCCGCACCCAGCGTGGCGGGACTTGCTGTTGAGGAGAGGGACCTGCTCTCACGACGCGGCCAACCCCGCAGAGAGGCGTGAGAAGTGCTGGGTCTGAGCCACTCTGAGAAGATCAGTCTTCTTCCACCCTTGTTACCAGGTGTAGAGAATTTTAGAAAAGGGAGATGAAACGCCTAAAAGAACACATCTAAAAATAAAGACAAGGTGATTTTAGGATTGGAGGGGACATGGGTCTGTACAGTTAGGTCAATCCAAGAATTGCCTTGTCTTTATAGTACACTGTTCTGTTAAGCAGATAGAACATCTTCCTTGGCCAGATAAAGTTTGGTTCAGTTCAGTCGCTCAGTCGTGTCCGACTCTTTGCGACCCCATGGACTGCAGCACGCCAATCTTCCCTGTCCATCACCATGGAGGGGACATGGGTCTGTACAGTTAGGTCAATCCAAGAATTGCCTTGTCTTTATAGTACACTGTTCTGTTAAGCAGATAGAACATCTTCCTTGGCCAGATAAAGTTTGGTTCAGTTCAGTCGCTCAGTCGTGTCCGACTCTTTGCGACCCCATGGACTGCAGCACGCCAATCTTCCCTGTCCATCACCAACTCCCGGAGCTAGATGGACACCAACTCATGTCCATCTAGTTGGTGATGCCATCCAACCATCTCATCCTCTGTTGTCCCCTTCTCCTCCTGCCTTCAATCTTTCCCAGCATCAGGGTCTTTTCCAGTGTGTAAGTTCTTTGCATCAGGTGGCTAAAATATTTATTGGAGTTTCAGCTTCAGCATCAGTCCTTCCAGTGAATATTCAGGACTGATCTCCTTCAGGATGGACTGGTTGGATCTCCTTGCAGTCCAAGGGATTCTCTAGAGTCTTCTCCAACACCACAGTTCAAAAGCATCAATTCTTTGGTGCTCAGCTTTCTTTATAGTCCAACTCTCACATCCATACATGACTACTGGAAAAACCATAACTTGACTCGATGGACCTTAGTCAGCAAAGTAATGTCTCTGCTTCTTAATATCCTGTCTATGTTGGTCATAGCTTTTCTTCCAAGGAGTAAGCATCTTTTAATTTCATGGCTGCAGTCACCATCTGCAGTGATTTTTGGCGCCCCCAAAAATAAAGTCTGTCACTGTTTCCACTGTTTCCCCATCTATTTGCCATGGAGTGATAGGACCGGATGCCTTGATCTTAGTTTCCTGAATATTGAGTTTTAAGCCAAATATTTTTCGCTTTCCTCTTTCACTTTCATCAAGAGGCTCTTTAGTTCTTCTTTACTTTTTGCCACAAGTGTGATGTCATCTGCATACCTCAGGTGATTGATATTTCTCCTGGCAATCTTGATTCCAGCCTGTGCTTCATCCAGCCTGGGATTTTGAATGATATACTCTGCATATAAGTTAAATAAGAGGGATGACAATTACAGCCTTGATGTGCTCCTTTTCCTATTTGGAACCAGTCTGTTGTTCCATGTCCAGTTCTAACTGTTACTTCCTGATCTGCATACAGATTTCTCAAGAGGCAGGTCAGATGGTCTGGTATTCCCATCTCTTTCAGAATTTTCCACAGTTTATTGTGATCCACACAGTCAAAGGCTTTGGCATAGTCAATAAAGCAGAATCTTGGAGAATTTTGAGCATTACTTTGCTAACATGTGAGATGAGTACAATTGTGTGGTAGTTTGAACATTCTTTGAACATTGCCTTTCTTTGGGACTGGACTGAAAACTGACCTTTTCCAGTCCTGTGGCCACTGCTGAGGTTTCCAAATTTGCTGGCATATTGAGTGCAGCACTTTCACAGCATCATCTTTCAGGATTTGAAATAGCTCAACTGGAATTCCATCACCTCCACTAGCTTTGTTCGTAGTGATGCTTTCTAAAGCCCACTTGACTTCTCATTCCAGGCTATCTGGCTCTAGGTGAGTGATCACACCATCATGGTTATCTGGGTCATGAAGATCTTTTTTGTACAGTTCTTCTATGTATTCTTGCCACATCTTTTTCATATCTTCTGCTTCTGTTAGGTCCATACCATTTCTGTCCTTTATCGAGCCCATCTTTGCATGAAATGCTCCCTTGGTGTCCCTGATTTTCTTGAAGAGATCTCTAGACTTTCCCATTCTGTTGTTTTCCTCTATTGCTTTGCATTGATCACTAAGGAAGGCTTTCTTTATCCTTGCTCTTCTCTGCAACTCTGCATTCAAATGGGCATATCTTTCCTTTTCTCCTTTGCTTTTCATGTCTTTTCTTCTCTCAGTTCTTTGTAAGGCCTCCTCAGACAATTATTTTGCGTCTTTGCACTTCTTTTTCTTGGGGATAGTCTTGATCACTGCCTCCTGTACAGTGTCACGAGCCTCTATCCGTAGTTCTTCAGACACTCTATTAGATCTAATCCCTTGAATCTATTTCTCACTTCCACTGTAAAGTCATAAGGGATTTGATTTAGGTCATACCTGAATGATCTAGTGGTTTTCACTACTTTCTTCTTTCTTCCATTTAAGTCTGAATTTGGCAATAAGGAGTTCATGATCTGAGCCACAGTCAGCTCCTGGTCTTGTTTCTGCTGACTGTAAAGAGCTTCTCCATCTTTGGCTGCAAAGAATATAATCAATCTGATTTTGGTATTGACCATCTGGTGATGTCCATGTGTAGAGTCTTCTCTTGTGTTGTTAGAAGAGGGTGTTTGCTATGACCAGTGCGTTCTCTTGGCAAAACTTTGTTAGCCTTTGACCTGCTTCGTTTTGTACTCCAAGGCCAAACTTGCCCGTTACTCCTCCAGGTATCTCTTGACTTCCTACTTTTGCATTCCAGTCCCCTATAATGAAAAGGACATCTTTTTTGGGTGTTAGTTCTAAAAGGTCTTGTAGGTCTTCATAGAACCGTTCAGCTTCAGCTTCTTCAGCGTCACTGGTTGGGGCATAGGCTTGGATTACTGTCATATTGGTTGATGTTGATTGTTTTGCCTTGGAAGCAAACAAATAAAGCTGGTCCCTTCCAGGTTGTTTAATGTAAGCAAGTTTAAATCACTCTTTGCTCTGCTAACAAATCTAGGATTAACCCCCGACTCTCTGCTCTTGGCCTGTCTGTGTGCTGGAGTGCCGCCATCCTCTCCCTAAGGGAACTTTAGCTCTCGCCCCGGTTTCTGTCTTGACTGCTCCCCTTTCTCTCCTGCCCGCAGCTGGGATGAGAGCAGCTCCATCAGCAGTGGGCTCAGTGATGCCTCCGACAACCTCAGCTCCGAGGAGTTCAACGCCAGCTCCTCACTCAACTCCCTGCCCACCACGCCCACGGCGTCTCGCAGGAACTCAACAGTAGTGGTAGGTGCGGGTGCAGACGCGGGGCCACCTCCTCCAGGCCAACCACGGGCAGACCGGCCGCGCCTGTGTGGGGTGGCGTGTGCCCTGCACGCGGCGGGGTGGCGTGTACACTGCGTGTGCCAATCCGGGGGATTGGTCCCCACGTGCACGGGATCGAGTCCTCGAGCGGGCGGGAAGGAACCGTTAGCGTCCAGGCAGTCACCTAGGGCATGATCTGCTGTCCTGGGGGCAGGTCTGTTTGGTGCCCACGCTCATTCGGGGGGTGCCTGTGAGCGCTGTCCCACCTGGAGAGGAGAGCGCTGTGCTC
This sequence comes from Cephalophus harveyi, assembly GCA_006410635.1. Taxonomy (NCBI): domain Eukaryota; kingdom Metazoa; phylum Chordata; class Mammalia; order Artiodactyla; family Bovidae; genus Cephalophus; species Cephalophus harveyi. The sequence continues at coordinate 85,685 of SJYT01019576.1, read as the reverse complement.
TCCAGCGGCCTGGGGTGCAGGTGGAAGCCGGGTCCCCGGGTCCCCTGGAGAGGAGGGCCCTCCTCAGCACCCGTTTGCCCTCTGTCCCTGCCCTCCCTGTCCCGCTGAGCATCCACCCTGCCCTCTCTCGCCTCCAGCTGCGCACAGACTCGGAGAAGCGCTCACTGGCGGAGAGCGGGCTGAGCTGGTTCAGCGAGTCGGAGGAGAAGGCCCCCCGCAAGCTGGAGTATGACAGCGGCAGCCTGAAGATGGAGTCCGCGGGGTCCAAGTGGCGGCGGGAGCGTCCCGAGAGCTGCGAGGATGCGCCCAAGGCCGGGGAGCTGAAGAAGCCGGCCGGCCTGGGCCCGTCCGGGTCCCTGAAGAAGGGCAAGACCCCGCCCGTGGCTGTCACCTCGCCCATCACCCACACGGCCCAGAGCGCCCTCAAGGTCGCAGGTGAGCCCGGGGACAGGGCCCAGGGCCGCAGCCTGCTTCCCCGGTGGCTCCTGACCTCTGGGCCCTTAACCCCTGGCGGTGGGGGGCAGCCTGCATGTGGCTTCCACACGTCACCCAGCAGGTCTCCAGACCGTCCTGAGTCAGGGAAGACGGACAGATGCGTGCACAGGGGCTCCACCTGCATAGAAGGCTGAGTCCAGACGTAGGGCAGGAGGGAGCCTGGTCTGACCCGCCTCCCGCACTGCCCAGTGATTCCTTTCCTCTCCGGGGCTCTCGGGTGATGTCCTCACACCTCCCGAGGGCCCGTGTGGCGTCCCGGGAGATACTGGCAGCGTCAGAGCGCCACAGCTCCAGGGGTGGGCCCTCGGGGGCCTGTTGTTAGACGTGTGCCCTTCTTGATCATCTTGTGATTTCAACCAAACTGGGCCCTCCTAGCCTGGGAGCAGAAAACACCAAAAAACAAGAGAAATTGAACAGCTGGACGCAAGCCCTGCCCAGAAGGGCCCTCGGCCCACGGGTCCCCAGTCGCCCCTTGTTAGGCCCTCCACCCCACGGTGCCCCTCCTCCTGGGGGGCAGACGCTGGCCCTCCCCTGCTCATAGCGCCCGCCCTCCGCAGGCAAACCCGAGGGCAAGGCCGCCGACAAGGCCAAGCTGGCTGTGAAGAGTGCGGGCCTGCAGCGCTCCTCCTCGGATGCCGGCCGCGACCGCCTGGGCGATGCCAAGAAGCCTCCCTCGGGCATCGCACGCCCATCCACGTCAGGGTCCTTCGGCTACAAGAAGCCCCCTCCTGCCACGGGCACGGCTACCGTCGTGCAGACCGGGGGCTCGGCCACGCTCGGCAAGGCCCAGAAGTCCTCGGGCATCCCTGTGAAGCCGGCGAACGGGCGCAAGACGAGCCTGGACGTGTCCAACAGTGCAGAGCCCGGGTTCCTGGCCCCGGGCGCCCGCTCCAACATCCAGTACCGCAGCCTGCCGCGGCCAGCCAAGTCCAGCTCCATGAGCGTGACCGGCGGGCGTGGCGGCCCCCGGCCCGTGAGCAGCAGCATCGACCCCAGCCTCCTCGGTGGCAAGCCAGCGGGCCTGGCGCCCTCCAGGCTGAAGGAGCCCTCCAAGGTGGCCGGCGGGCGGGCTGCCCCTGCCCCCGTCAACCAGACGGATCGCGAGAAGGAGAAGGCCAAGGCCAAGGCCGAGGCGCTGGGCCCCGACGGCCTGTCCCTGAAGAGCGCCAGCTCCCCCGAGAGCACGCCCCGGAGCCAGGCCGGCCACGCCCCGGCCCCCAAGCTGGCGGAGCTGCCCCCCACCCCACTCAGGTATGTCCTGTGTGTGCCCACCCTGCCCTCCGCGGCCTGCACCGCCCTGCCAGGTCAGGGGTCCTCCCAGGTCTCAGGGGCGCTCAGAGCACCCAAGAGGACGAGGATCTGGCCCAGGTCCCAGCTGCCCGTCGCCTCCCTCACCCTGGAGCCCACATGTCTGTCTTGTCTTTGCTTCCCCAGGGCTGCGGCCAAGAGCTTCATCAAGCCACCGTCCCTCGCCAACCTCGACAAGGTCAACTCCAACAGCCTGGACCTGCCAGCATCCGGAGACGCCCACACGCCCAAGGCCGCAGACCTCCACGCTCCAGGCCCAGCCGCCGGGGGCCCTCTCGCCTCCTGCTTCACCCCCAGCCCGGCCCCCATCCTCAACATCAACTCGGCCAGCTTCTCGCAGGGCCTGGAGCTCATGAGCAGCTTCGGCATCCCCAAGGAGCCCCGCATGTACCCCAAGCTCTCGGGGCTGCACCGAAGCATGGAGGTCCTGCAGATACCCATGAGCCTGCCCGGTGCCTTCCCCAGCGCCACCCCCACCACCCCCGCCGCCCCCGCCGCGGAGGACGCTGAGGAGGTGGCCTGGAGCGGGAGCCCCAGGGCCGGGCAGCTGGACAGGTAGGCGGCCGAGTCAGCTTCCCGCTCCGTGACCTGCAGCGTCGGTGAGATTAAGCCTGTCTGTTCCTCGCGCTGTGGATGAACAGGCTTTCGTTTCTGTCTTTTGATCCCAATTCTCACCTCCTGCTTGGGAAGCCAGGCCGTAGACGCTGGCCGACTTCCAGGACCTCCTGGCGGATCTAGCCTGCCGACTGAAGCGTCTCCGTCCTGGCCTCAGATCACTCCTGTGATGTCAGATGCTGCTTTCCGTCTCCCCTCGTATTATCTTATGAGAACAGTTATCTGTATTTACTTACGTTGGCCACACTCTGCAGCGGGCAGGACCTTTGCCCCCTGCTCAGGAACTGAGCCTCAGCCCCCAACACTGGGAGTGTAGAGAGCCCCCCGGACTGCCAGGCATGTCCCCCTAATGCGATCTCAGAGGGAGTTCCCTGCTGGTCCAATGGTTACACTCCACGCTTTCACTGCCGAGAGCGTGGGTTCAATCCCTGGTCAAAAAACAAAGCTAATCGGGGAAAAACACGGAGCATCTCGGAACTATTTCTCAGACCATGAGGGGTGCCAGGGCCGTCCTGCCCTGTACTTGTGGAGCCGAGGGGCTCACAGCCATGCCCGGGGCCCCGTCTCGTGTCTGTTAAGCCTCTGGTCCCAAACTCTGAACCCACGAGCTTCTCTTTTTTCCTCCACAGTAATCAGCGGGATCGGAACACTCTCCCCAAGAAGGGGCTCAGGTAACCCTCATGTGTTTACTTTCCTGCCCCTGGGGCTCCTGGCCTGAGTGAGCCGCCGTTCTTGCCCCGGCCCCGGCTGTGCGTGCCACCCCCCGCCTCCTTCGGGACCCATGCCCAGGCTCACCCTGCCCGAGCGCCCCCGGGAGCCAGGCGGTGCTCTGGTGAGAGAGAGGGAGGGTCTCCACGCAGGATCTCACGCTGGCCTGTGCCGGCCCCGGCCTCGGGTCGCTCTGCCCCCAGCAGCAGGCCCTGCAGCCCACGCCCGGAACCCCCGGGCTGCGTCCCGAGCCTCGGGGAGGGCACCCTGGCGCCCCCTGTCACCTCGGCCCTGCCTTGGGGAGCCCTGCAGGGGGACGCCCCGGCCCCTCTCGCCGGGGGGCGGACGCTGCTCTCACTGTCCCGGAGGGCGGCCTGGCTGCTCCTGCTACCCTCCACCCCCAGTCCCGGTGGCGGACACCCAGCCATGCCCTCTCCTGTCGCCCGCAGGTACCAGCTGCCGTCCCAGGAGGAGGCCAAGGAGCGGCGACACTCCCACGCCGTGGCGGGGCTGCCTGAGTCGGACGACCAGTCGGAGCTGCCGTCGCCCCCAGCCCTGTCCATGTCCCTGAGCGCCAAGGGCCAACTCACCAACATCGGTCAGTACCCGCCGGGACTGCCGTGCGCCCAGGGACAGGGCTGGGGGGGTGGCCTCGGCTTCCGCCTCACACTGGGTCCACCCACGTGGACTGGGTCCACCCACGTGGGCTGGGTCCACCCGCGCAGGCTGGGTCACGGAGCCTCCATTCACCCACCCCGCGTGAGGCTGAAGGCCGAGCGCATGGCGACCTGGAGCTGAGAGGCGGCCCGGGGCACAGGGTGCAGCCGGTGCAGCGTCAGACAGTCTGAGTGCTGGAAAGGCCGTGAACCGCGGCCCCGGGCAGAAACCGGCGCTTCAGGCCCGAAGGCGGCTGCCCCCGGCCCCGTGTGCTACCCTCGGTGCCAGCCTGCTGGGGGGCGCAAGGGGTCTGCCCCCACCGGGGCCAGGCTTGCCCCGGGAGCAGGGCCGAGTGAGCCCATGCTGGCCACAAGCTTCTGGCCTTTGAGGGCAAGGGGAAGCTTGTAAGTGCAGAGGGCGGCTGGTTGGAGACAAGCGGGGCGCAGGCAGGGCTCACGGCCCTGCCTCCTGGGAGCCGAGTGCCAGGGGCCTTCAGGGATGGCGGCCGGCCTGGCCTGCGGCTTCCTCCTCTGCCAGCCTCTGCAGGAAGGCAGCTGGCCCAGCCCGAGGTCCTGGGACGCACCTGCGACCGGGCCTCTGAGCAGACCGGGTTGGGATCATCTTGGCGGAGGAGGGAAGCAGGCTGGGGAGAGGTCAACTGGTCCCTGCAGGGCTCTTAACGGGAGGGTGGGGACCACGAAGGAGAGTGAGGGGCCCGGCCAAGCTGGGATGTCAGTCACCTCACGGCCAAGGGGCCCTGAGGGAGCGAGGTCTTCCGCCCGGGTCTTTGTGGAGCCCCCCGGGCTTGCAGGCCGAGAGGCAGGGCTGGGAGGGCCCGACTCAGGCCCGCGAGGCCGCACAGCCCCCTGAAGTGCTCGGGGGCTCTGACCCCCCGGCAGGCTGAGGCCGGGCGTCGCCGTGTCCCAGGGGTCCACCCGGAGCCCCAGGGGTCCACCCGGAGCGGCGTGCCCGCTGGGGGCCCCCTCTCGCTGGCTCTCCTCGCCGCTCAGATCTGAGTCTTGCTGTGAACTCTCAGGCCACCCCTTGTGTGTTAGGGAAGCACGGGGCCCCATTTTCATCGACACATCCGAGCGAGGTGAAGGCTTTGGAGAAGCTGCCAGGCCCCAGCCTGACCCCCAGCCCTGTCTCCAGGGCACGCGGGCTTTCACACAGGCTGCGCTCTGAACCCTTGGTTCAGACACAGGGTCGCCCCCAGGCCTTGCCCCCCACACCCAGCCCAGCACACACACCTTCCTCCTTCTGCCCCCCCCTTTGGGCAGTGGCTGTCCCCCCCGCCCCCCACCCTCTCAGAGGACAGGACCGCCCTGCACGGAGCTGGCAGGGCCGCGGGGTGGTGCTCCAGCCCTTCAGAGAGCAGGCTTCTGCATCCTCTTTTCAGAGCGCTCTGAAGACCAGCTTCCGGGCCGCGCTCTGGGGTGTGGTCAGACCTGGAGTCGGGCTTTCCGGGGGGAGACCTGGGGCCCTCAGGACGCTTGTCCCGGGGCCCCCGCAGCTGCCTGATCCAGTCCTCTCAGTAGGCCGCCGCGCTGATCGGGGGTCACAACGAGTGTCTTGCACTTGGGGGTTTCTCATCCACAAGGTCCCCACTGAGCACGGAGGCGCAGGCAGGATTGGGCTTCATTCTGGGCAGCTCTGGTGCAGTGACCGCGTCCTGTGGGGGCGCGTCCTCTCCCGCCCCCACCCTCAGAGGGGGAGAGCGGCTCTGACCCTGCCTGGAATGCTCGGCTGGGCCAGACCGCTGGGCCCTGTGTTGGGCGCCCCGCCTCCCCGAGCCCTCTGTTAACCCTCGGCGCCGCCTCTCTTGCAGTTCACGGCTCCGTGCTCTCCTTGGCCTCCAGCGCCTCGTCCACGTACTCCTCAGTAAGCACCCTGGACCCTCTGCGGCGGGGGGCCGGGTGGGAGCCCCTGGACATCAGGGCACCGGGCGGGCCCTTCTGGCCTCAGCCAGTCCCTGAGTAACTCTGTGACACAGAAGGTGCCCTGGTCTCGGGTTCTGTGCCAGGGAGGGCGGGTGGGCAGCCCCGGCCGGCGC